>JAWNMG010000795.1:0-512990 GCA_035044245.1 Drosophila nr. fundita
ATAAGATCTGGGCAATTGCAGTTGCTACATTTAGCCATTCTCGTTGCATGTCCAATGACTCGTGCTGTTGATTATCTAAATCACCCCCCTCTTCATCCCCCCTACACCTCCGACGACCCTCGACAGTAACGGCAACAAGAACAACGCTTAAATGCAATTTAAACATTTTTGTGCAATATTTTCTGAGACTTTGCTGCCTTGCAACTGCCCATTAGCGTTAACAACTTTTTGTATAGTCATTTGCCCAGATTACCCTCCCTCACCTCACCCAACCTCTCTTTTATTTAAGCTACAGACTGCCGCGAAGGCTGCTGAATGTCGTTGCCAGTGGAAGCTGTGCAAATTATTATTATTAGTCGGTGCAAGTGGGTGAAGGATGGAGGCGGATGGGGGCGATCTGGAGCATTGAAAAGTGCTCAGTAAGTAGTGGGAGATTAAGGTCGTGAGTTAATCAGACCACATACAAAAGAGGCTCTTAAAATACGCCACCATCACGACGAATTCGGGCGAGTTGAGGGCCCAAAAAGGGGCTACCAAATTGGAAAGCCATAAATATTTGACAATTTGAGAACATTTCCTTTATCAAAAAGAAGCATTGACACAATATAGATATACAAATATTTCAGGAAATGATAGAGCGAGACAGAAAGAGAGCGAGAGAGAGAGAGAGAAACTCATTGTCTGATTGTTGCAAAGTGAAAGTTCATCAATTGCTGGCTTTAGTTTTTGGTTTGTTTTTGTTTTTGTTTTATTTTTTGTTTTTTTTTTTGCAACTCATTTTGAGATCGTGATTTGTATTTGTATTTTGGTGGCAGTGGTATTATGTAAGAGCATTGTGTTGACCATATTTTTGAATTTGCTTTACAGGAAATCGATGTCTTGACACTTGGGGCAAAAGATCAAGAACAATTGATAGCCGATCGTAACAAAAGAACAATTGGACTGCTGCGCGAACTCTTTCCGGATATAACAAAGGTGCGTATACAAAACAGGCCTAGCCTATCGGATTAATATGTAGATGAGAATGACCAGGACTAGGTGTAAATCGTCAATCAATTTCAATTTAGATGTGTGCACATCATAGAGATGCCTACATACGTATATGTACATATATGCGCACATACGTCCCCTCACCCAACCCAGAATAATAATTATAATATTGTTTAGCTATGCGGAGCGGCGTGCGGCTCTGTTATTGTTAATTGTTGTATTGCCTGAACATTTCATAGGAAATCAATATGCAAATCAATCGTCTAGTCAATATTATCTTGCAACGTGTTGGGCCCGTCGTCTTGGGCACGGTTCTCAATCCGTCACTTGAGCGCAGTGCTGCCCGTAAGCCGCCCATTGCTGATAATGATGATGATGATGGTGATGCTAATGAAGATGTGGCACGGCCGCTTGATAAGGACTATGAGAGCTTACCAGAGGAGTTGACCAAATTTCAGCCCGACAAGGACTTTGACGAACAGCTGAAGGACAACTGAAGCCTCCTTCGCAGTAGAGTGTTTAGTTTTAGCACATTGGCATTCAATTGAACAACTGTCAATTACTCTGTTGATTATCTCATTTATCACTTAAGCTGCATGCCCTCCTTCAACTTCACTTGTCCGTAGACAGTTTTGCACGTATTACATATGGTTAGTGCATGCCCCCTACAAATACATAGCTTGACCACAAATATAAAAAAGCAAAGAAAACCAAAAACATGCTCGTTAAAAAACAAAACAAGTCCAAAGCCTCAACCAACCAAAAACTACAAATGCAAAACAATCATCAAACAATTGGCCAATCACAAAAACTTGCACAGCACCCAAAATTTTTGAAACGCGCCTCAGACACAATCAACCACCAGACCACAACAAAAGCAACCGCAGCCGCCACCAAAAGTCGTCACAAATCAAAAATCATAAAAGAAAAACAAAAAATAACCAAAAATCATCATCAAACCGAAACACAAAAGAGACGAAAATCTGTCTCTGTCTCTCTCATGGACGTCACCGCCAGCCATCATCAAGTTAAGTAGAGCAACAACAACAACAACATCATCAACAACAACAAGAACAACAACAACCACAACAACAGCAACCACAACAACAGCATCAGCAATGAACTTGAACAAGCAACACCACCAACAAGAATCAGAATAAGCAAAGCATCCAAAACAGCATCATCATCCCAAAAATTCATGGCAGTTGATGGATAAGCATGCTCCCCGTGTCAGTTATTCTGCATATCTCTCGTCTGTCTCATTCTTAGGAAATCGACTCAATTGTTAATCGCATTATAGCTCAAGTAATACGCGTTGCCGGCCCTGGGCTGCTCAATAGTGTACTGGCTGGCAATCGGGGCGGTGGTGGTGCCGGTGGTGGTCGCACTACCACCTCAAGCAGCTTCGATGCCGATTTTGATGATGACGATTTTGATGATGATTTTGCATCTGTATCTGCATCTGCATCATCACCATCTGCAGCATCAGTAACAGCATCAACTCCAGCCTCAATTAGCAACAATGATGACAATGGCTCGCGGGTCAAAATCGATTTACCCACATTTGCTCCCGAGTCGGAATCATCAGCGAACAAAGTGAGTGCGCGTAAGAGCCAACTAAATGAAACAGCACCATCATCAACATCAAGAACCACAACAACAACAACAACCACCATCATCAATCCCAGTCCCAGCCCCAGACCCAGCCCCAGCCCCAGCCCCAGCCCCAGCCCACCAACAACAATAGCAACAGCAACAGCAACAGCAACGGCAACAGCAACAACCACAACAACAGCAGCAACAACTGAGGTGCCTTTTAAGCTGTTGTCACGCTTTCTGGGCGATGAGCCAGCAACAACTGCAGCTACAACTGCTGCAATTGCAACTGCAACGCTGGCAGCAACAACAAGTACAACTGTTGAAACACCAAGTGTTAAAACAACCACTGATAACTCCCAATTTGCACCTACCACTATCTCAACCATCACTACTCTTACCCAGTATCCCACCACCACCAACAACAACAACAACAACAACAGCAACAATACCATCGATGAACCACAATTGCTCACAATTATAGCCGATATAAATCGTTTATTAAACTCTACCAATTATTTTATTACAACCAGAGATAATGTAACAACAACGGCAACAACTCTTGCACCGCCAACAGCAACCATAATGTCGTCTACAATTGACAAGAACATCAACAATAGCAACATTACGAAATTATTGCCCGTCTATGATTAAGAGCAAATGTGAAACACTCGACTCGAATTTTGCGCCAACAACAACACCAACAGCAACAACAACAACAACAGCAACAACAACAACAACAACACCAACAGCAACAACAGCAACAACAGCAACATCAACAGTAACAATAACCGGAAACAAGCGACAATTACATCAAGGCTTCAATTCATATTTATGTAGCTAACATTTTCGTAGTAATCTCAAAATGTAGAGCTCATTCAGATGTTTCAGAAAGTAAAGCCAGCTAAAACACAACAATTTGAAACCACGTTTAACTCCCGGTGCAGGCAATTAGTTTTTTAACTAACTAAACATAAACCATATAAATTAGTTTTTAGTATAATCCATTTTCTGATTCGAATCGTGACCAGCAAACCGAAATGAAAAGCAATCGAGCTAGTTTTGAAGCCACCCACATCATTTGTCAATAATTAATTTCAAATCGATCCAGTTTTAAAAACTACCCTCCCCCTTCCCCCCACCCCCCCATTCAACCAATTACAACTCCTCCAAATGTGTACCCAAGTGCTAAGGCGCTCTTTGCACGGGGCAATTCGTAAGAGTTCTATCGATGCGTGATGACTGAGATCGCCCTTGCTTTCCCGTGAGTGCTGTGAAGTACCCGAATCAGGTGTTGAAGCAAGTTCGACTGGTGTGTTACGCTTGAAAGAGGACAGACACACATTGGCAAGTTTTTTTTCGGTCTTATAATATTGGAATTACAAGTGCTGTAAAATGCTGCTAGTTAACCTCAAGGAATTTTGATATCACTGTATGATCTCTTTAGCTCTGAACAAAGATTTCTGATATAATACGCAAATATTTGGCTCTTGACTTGCCCTGTATAAAGAGCAGTTAGTATTGGCACGCAGTGCCCATTAACGATGAGCCCCGTCCGCATTCCAAATCCGCCCCACAATGTTTAGTATACGCAACAATCACAGACATACACACAAAAAGCAATTAAATAAACTAACCATTCTCTACACTGTACCCAAAATGCACACTCGCACACGCCCCACCAATCCACGCAATCCACGCAATCCACAATCCAACGCAAACCGCACACGAATCTGGCCCCAAAATCGAATCGTGGTTGTTGTAGCAAATCGATGAGCAAGCGAATCGCATCATCTCCAAGCTGCTGCGCACTTTGGGACCAACTGTACTGCGCACCGCCATTCAGGGCAACACAGCGAATGCGGCACGCGACTCCTTCGACGCTGACTTCGATGATGATGATGACGACCAGACAAAGAGTGACCAGAGCAGCAGCAGCAGCTCGAGTGGCAGCAGCAGTGGCACCCGGGTAACCATTGAGCTGCCCACCTTTGAGCCAGACGATGATAACGAGATTGATGCGAATGAGAAGAATAGCAGCAGCACCACCACCACAACAAGCACCACCAGCACCACCACCGAGACGTCCGTTCGTCGATAATAACATAGAAATGTGCGTGTAAATTTGTTTGCTACAACAACTAAGCGATGTATTTCAAAATATTTCAAATATTGGCACAATTTTTTTATAATGTTTATCAAATTTTGTTCCGTGTTTTCACAACAGCAACATGAATTGGCAATACCACAACAACAACAACAACAACAACCACAGCACAACTGCAAGCACCACTCAAACTCAAAATTGTTTATAATATTAATGCAAATTACAACAAAACAAAACAAATCTATTTACAACACTGGTTTTCGATACTAATATATGAGTGCATCTGCCACTGTCCCCCAAACTATATATGTACTTGTACTTTGACACACTGTTTGTTTCTTTTCCGTTGGATATGTTGTAGTTGTAAGTCTTTCCATTGCTCTCTCTCTCTCTCTCTGTGTCTCTCTCTATACTTCCATCTCCCTATATCGCTCTCTCTCTCTCTTTCTCTCCATCTCTCTTTATCTCACTATTTGTACCTATCTCTTCCTCTCTATATGTCTCCCCGTTCCCTCTCTTTAACACTATCTTTCTTCTCATCCCTTTCTACCACGCACTTTCTCTGTCATCTCTCTCTCACTGTCTCTCTATCTCTCTTTCGCTGTCTCTGCCTTTCTCCTATACTTGAGTAATTTTAAAGAATTTTTTGTAATTATTCTCGCATTCATCTTCCATGCGCCCCTCTTTTGGCGCACATTTCGAAATATAATAGGTGTTTTTTAAATATATATATATATATATATGCATAAAAATTGTGTTAGTTGTTTAAGTCATTTATAATCTACTTTAAATATACCAAAATAATGTCACCTGTATGAATTTTGTAATGCTCAAACACGAATTACATATACTTTTTTTTAGAGTGTACTCGTACACAGCATGTACATACATTACATACTGAAAATGTTCGCGCTTTATTCACGCGTAATTCATTGGTGCACTTGCAACATTCATGAGTATATTCACAGAATATTCATAAGTGCATTCACACAATATTGATGAGTGTGCGTTCATTTGTGTATTCACAAAACATTCGCAAGAGCATTCACACATGTACGCATACCAGCCATGAGTGCACTCACAACGCTATTCAGAGTCATGAATGTTTCCCGACTCATTGGATCTTTCATTCGTTTCCCACACACACTCGAAATCATAAAAACAACAACCAAAAACCCCATTTTCAATTCGATTACAGCTTTGAATACTACTGGATCAAGTCGTAATCACAATTCACCCGTGCCTCCCGAACTTTCAATTCGCACAAATTCAATTTGCAGAAAATAACGAGTCTAGGAATATGAGATAGTCGCCCGATTTCTGGCGATTTGTACGCGTACGCAGTGAATGATTTCTATCAATAGCTAAAAGCCACTTCTTCGGCAGATATTTTCCATTTCGTATAATTAATAATGCTTGACTAAAGAAAAAAGTGTGTGTTGAGTGTTGCAGATGAACGAAAAAGTCTTGCATTTTCAGCACGTTTTCTGCACTTACATATGTATGCATGTATGTCTGTATGTCTGTATGTATGTATGTATGTATGTATGCATGTATGTATGTATGTATGCGCATACATACTTGCTTGCAGATGAAGCATGCGCGCATGTGCTCTCCTCTTTAAACCCCTATCTCTCTCTCTCTCTCGAACACTCTCTCTCAAACACTCTCTCTCAAACACTCTCTCTCAAACACTCTCACACACACACACACATGCGCACTCTGTCGCTATCCTTTAGAACCCTGATCCAAGGACTCCGCTTAGAAATTATTAGTTTTGTTTAATAGTTTCTTTTCCTCTTGTTGCCACATTACTTGCGCTCTTTCGCCTGTGGCGCCACATTTAGCTTGATCGATTGCTCATTTGTCTATCTGCTTTTGTTTTCCTTTTTGTTTATTTTGAATCTTTTTCTCTTTATTTTCATGTTCCATTAAACCGATTCGATTTGTGCAAATAACCAAATAAAAAAAAATACAAAAATAATAATAATAATATTATAAATCCAAATACAATAAACTGCAAACAACGCATTGCAAAATGAAATCATCAACTGCAATTAAAAACAATAAAAATCGAATAATAATAATGCAATCAATTAAAAAAAAAAAATCACTCAAAATGTATACAAAAATACACCGATTGCATTTGTGCACGTGCATCTATGTCTCTCACTCTCACTCTCACTCTTACCCACTGTCTATCTCTCTTTCACTCTCTCTCTCTCTCTCTGTCTGTCCATCATCATCAATTAACAAATGAAATATCAAACGGCAAAATCGTATAAAAACAACAATAAAAACAAAACAAAAAATCAACTGGCAAAAACCGTCTAAACCCATAATGCCAAAAATGCAACATTACATTCACGTCCTGCCTAACCTTACATATCTGATAACCCACACACACACACACACATATATATATATATATATATATATATATATATATCTCCACACCGTACTCGACCACAATCCCAACCCTTTGCAAACATACATAAACTACAATACACACATAATACATAATCCGACCACACATGCCTCTGCAACAAAACACACACATTGCGCCGCCCGAAAATCCTTTGCCACGCCAAACGAATTTCACTCACCACAAATACGCACACACACACACACACACATACCAAATGCACATAATCAACTTCAAAATTCTAAATTTTGACAATGCAACATACCAAATACGAATTCCTTGCGGCAAACAAAAACGCAAAAAAAAAAAAAAAAACCCTGTTCCGATCACAGAACGGTGCCACCGATACAAAAATCGATCTATCGGCAATTAATAAACAATTGGAGGAGACAATTAGGGTGGCGCGACAGGTGAAAGAAGCGGAGGCCGCAGCAGCAGCTGCCGCTCAGCAATCGTCGGGAGGAGGCTCACCCATTGCCCAGGCACCCATTCCCCTCAAGTCCAATGAGCCCATCCAGCTCAGCTTTAACAACGAGTTGCCAACGGTAAATGTTGGCAACAGTGGCGTAAGCGATGTGAAAGCTCTGAGCAGCAACGATTTGCAGCAATCGGAATCAAAATCACCGGCCATTGATGACTTGTCATTGGACTCGGCGGAGGATACGGCCGATGTGGATGATCGCAACAAAAGGTAAGCAGGCAACCCAGCAACACCCCTCAACCCTTCTCCTACCACACCCCATTCAAAATGCAGCCATTTACATGAGCCACGAACACAAACCAATTGGCCAATAACACATGCCACATACATAGATATATCACACAGATCATGCAATGCAATTTATAAAAACTGTTTTCAAATTGCTTGACATCAAGAAAATATATATATTTAAGAACCTATTGAACACTATTGCATATCTTTACTCGTCATCTAAACGATTGACAAGACAACTAGCTGGATATTATCTATGATAAGATAATGATTCGGATTCGGATTCGGATGAACATGCATATCGATTGCATTGTCCAGTTGTAAAATCCATTACATCGGCCACATTATATGTCTTAATAAGTTATCCTTAAATTTGACAATTTTACTATGTGGCATTGCCACAGTTAAGTATATCTGCCGCAATTCTGCACGACTATAAATAAAACTGAACACAGAAATAACGCAACATTTTTACCAAAAACCACACTCAACTAATTACATAATTTGGTCCACGTTTCCTTCAACCCACCCCCAAATGACGAACAAAAAAAATGTCATAAATCGACACACAAAAGTAATCTATTCAAAAGGTTCCTGAGCTTTGGCGGCGCTGGTCTCGCTGGCGGCTCAAGTGGCGGCGCCACACCCGGTGGCAACAGTTTAGGCGGCGGCGCCGGCGGCGGTTCCGGCAACTTTCTGCTGGATGCGGTGCGAGTGAGTACAATCACAATAAATAGCTTGATTCATTTAGCTGATTGCTAAAATTGCACACACACTCCACACGGCATCAGCTCTTCTCGGGCAGCGTGCAGACCCAACAGGGCGATGAGGCCGCCAATAGCGTGGGAGGAGGAGTCTCTGGTAGCACAGATGACACAGATGGTAGCGGGGATAGCACTCGCACAGCCGATGGTTACACCGAGGGAATTCCCGGCCCCGTGACGCGTCTCGTTGTCTTGGCCAATCGGGGACTGGCCAATCTGGTGCAAGACTTGATATTGGTAAGAACTGAGAACAGAAGCGGCAGAGTTAACAATTGCGTATATACTATAACAACATATCCTAACCAATACATTCCACAGCGCGTTGCTGCCACCAGCGAGAAGTTTGTCAACTTTAAGGCCAAGTTGATAACGGCGTTGATCTGAGCACACATTGGCGCCGTCCACAACAGGTCCCGTTTTAGTCAAGTCAATAACTCAACTGTACAGAGTCAATGCAGCAAACATTACAACACACACACACTCATACACACACACTCACACACACACACATACACCCACAAACGCGCGCACACAATCACGTTAGAAACTCTCCTAAACACACAACACACACATCATCACAACACACACAAACCAACTTTGATTTTGTTGTGCATTATTTTTGAGCAAAATTTATACTTTTTAGCAAATTTATATATTTTTTTTAAATACACAACTCAAAATTATTACTAGTGAAAGTGGTAAGAAATAAAACAAAAACAAATTGTCATCAAACAAAAAATTACAGAAATTTATTTATTTTTTTTTTTTTTTTTATATAAATGAAAAGTAAAAAAGAAAAATACAAAAAAAAAAAAAAAACGTTCTCCATTTTCCACATGCTCTCTCCTCAATTTTCTTTTGCTTTTGTAAATATTTTGCTACTGCTTGAGTTTAAAGTCTACTTTTGCTATTGCAATTTTCCTTACTGTTCCCCAAATGTCCCTAAACATACATATATATTTTTTGTTTACCTAAAAAATCATGACTGTGGTGTTTTATTTACTATTATTTTAAAAACAAAAAAAAAAAACATAAATAAACAAAACAATCTAATTTTATATAGTTGAAGTAAAATAAACTACAAGTTTCGAATCACATTTATTTTTTTGCTTAATTTTGTGTCTCAAAATATTATTTAAAGAGAAAACGCTAAATAATCAAACAAATACAAATACAATATCTAAACTTAGTTCAAAGCCCCAAGCAATTCAACACTTTCAATTCAAATACATATAATTTTTGTACAACCGAATCCAGGATACTCGATTATACAATCAATTTTTTCTTTGTTTTTTACGCAAACTGTTTTAAATGGATACCTTTTAGTTTACCCATAAGCAAAATGTGTTTTTATGATTTATGGCAATTTAAGTGAATTTTTACATGTGTATAAAATAAACATTTTTATTTTAAAAACGCTTTCAATTGTTTGTGTCTTCGATCGGAAGGGAAAATTCTCACAAGCATCTTGGATGACGAAAGTCCGATACTAATAAGGGCCAAATTTAGGTTCGTGTAGAATAGAATAATAAATTATACATATTTATTTAATATTTTATAGGTAGAACATACAAAAGTCTTGAATTGCAAAGGAATAAACACTCTAGCCTGAGGAGATAGCTATGATCATAGCCTGGATACTGGAATCGGAATCAATCGGCATCACCAATTGACGTGTTAAGATTAAACAACAAAAAAATTACAACAAGCAATGCTAAAAAACCAACAGCAAAAAATTATCATACAGGCAAAAATCTGCAATATAAAATTTTATTTGGCTTAAGGTTACAAGTATTCGCTTAGCTTGGAAGTAAACGAAGTCAAAGCCGGCTTTAACGATTGTACGCCAAATGCCACATTACATTATGTCCTGGACATAGGGACAGGGAGGGGCAAAATGTAGTATCTTCAGATGAGGTAAAATTGAATTTCGATGGCCCAACCGGTTTCAATTATTACTGGCACGATTTAAAGAAGTCTCAGAGATTTCTCTACACGAAGCTGTGGTGGTGCTTCACTCATGATCTGAGCCGTTAGAACTTGTTGGGTTATACAAACCTTTATGGAGAATCAACCAGCTCCAATAAATGTGTGGCGGGCCTGTAGTGAATGGGTTCGGGATAAGGATTTTAATCTTTTAGAGTGGCCAGCAAAATCAACCGACCTGAATCCTATAGAAAACCTGTGGGAAACCTGTGCCGTCGAGTTTGAGACCGTCGACAGTTTGAGACCATGATTAAAAAATTCTTTGTTTTAATTTTTGCAATTTTAATTTAATTTCTTTTTTATTTAATATGTATTTAGAATTATTATTAACTATTGTGGAACAAAAAAAAAAGTTTAATGTTGTGTTCAATTTTATAAGGAAAAAACAAGTGATCGTGTTTCCCAAAGTGTATATATATATATATATAGAAATGTGTATGCATGTCCAAATTACAATACTCTCAGAAAAAACAGAGAGAAAAAACAAGTAAGAGCCGGGCGTAACCGACTGCGAAATATTCTGATACCATCTGATGACAGTTGCCGCAGAACGGGGTGGGCTTAGCAAAGAATACCGATCTTCGAAGGAGATTCCTAATAAGCTGTCCTCCAAGTTTGCTATTAAAATTGCGGTAGATATAGGCTTTTGTGAATTTCCCAGGCGGGAGTGGATCTCGATGTTGTCACTCTGTCTGAAGCGGGCACAGACTAGTGTATGTTCAAGTCTCTATCTCTAAGGGTGGCGAAAAAAGTTGCGATTATACAGAGGGAGAGACGTACAGGCAGCATGACGGACATTGCACAAAACCAATATACTATGTTACCCTCGGTATCAGAGAATAAAAATAAACAAGCCATTAAAATCATTGCTTGACTGAAAACGAAAAATTTTTTCGCTGCCAACGATTCAAGCAAAGGCATAAAGGAAACAACAAAAAAAAGACAATAGCAAAACAAAACAAAACAAATAGAAAAATTGCACGTGGATGTTGTTGCACTTGTTGACGCAAGCGCAGACGTTGCATGTGCTCTGCTCTCAAAATGTGAAGTGTGGGTATGGGAAGCAGCTAAGCGTAGTTACTCATAAAAGTGCCACTTCCGTTTTTGGTTGTAAGTAAACTAAACAACAACAAAAACACACATGCTAAAGGCAACCAAGCAAACAGTCCGTGTGAGTGAGAGAAAGCGAGAGAAAGAGAAAAAATAGGGTGAATGATAAAGAAATGATCAAATTGCAATCGGAATGAGAATGAGAATGTGTATTTGTATGCGAAGCGAGAAGAGCAACAAATTGTTGCCTCTTTGCTTATCCTGCGACGCGTCATTGCAAACGGCGTACTGAGCAATTAACATTGCACAATTAAAGTGCTTGTGCAGTTTTCAAAGCCGTTTTCCGCTCCAGCGACATCGGCACGCGTCTTGTGTGGCAGTGCAAGAATCTCGAATGTCAGCGTGTAAGATGGAGATGGCAGCATTGCCCGCAATGCTTTGTTTTGACAAGTGCGCATAAGTACCGTTGTTTTTGGATTTTTAGTCTGTTATTGTTGTTATGGTTATTGCTGGCTGTGGGCTGCTCTCTTCACTCTTCCCTCTTGTTCAGTTCTTCATGCACAATTTGTCGTCACTTGCGACGATGATGACTTAATTCGTTTAGCAGCCGAACACAAGTATAGCCGCTGAGCTACAAAACAGAGACAGAGAGGGCGAAAGGGCGAGAGGGAGAGGGAGAGAGCGCCTCGAACTGACCAATGTGGCTGGCAGCATCGTCGGCTCATTCGCATTAGCATTCGCAGTCCAGGAAGCAAGCAGTGCACATACGTATTATTTGTTAATATGGACATCAACATCAACATCAATGAGAGCGATGCTCTCGACATTTCATCGCTGCTGCTCTCCTCGTTTGGGTCCCATGCAATGGATAGTAACGGCGATTCCGAGGACTCATCAATTGGCGCAAGCAGCCATCGACAGTACACAGCGGCAGCCCCACCCCCCAGGCAGAAGATAAATGCTCGGGAACGCTATCGCACCTTCAAGTGAGTGAAGTTAAATTCGCTATTACAGTTACAGTTGCAGTTACAGTTGCAGTTGCAGTGAGAGTTGCAGTTGCAGTGAGAGTTACAGTTACATTGCATTACATTACGGTTATTCAGATTGTGTTCTCTGTTTACAAAATTTAGCGTGAACGCTGCTTACGAGGCGCTGAGGGGCTTGATTCCCACAGAGCCAGTGAACCGCAAATTGTCCAAAATCGAAATAATACGTCTGGCCAGCAGCTATATCACACATCTGCGCAGCACATTGCATGCAGGTTAGTCAGTCACAGCCTATTTGCATTTATTGCATTTGGCTTGCTTGTTACACCCTCAATCATTGTTTCCTACTTTCCGTCTTTTCTTTTCTCTTCTCCATTCAACTTCCTCGCACAGGCACTGATCGGCAACCCTGTCTACTGCGAAAGTGTGAGCTCAAAAAATACCCGAATGATGGCAGTGGCGCAGTAGACCGCGTTAACATTTGTACATTTTGCATGAAACCAAAAATGTTGCAAGTGACGGAAACTCAATAATAACTTAAGTAGTAGGTTACACAAAAAATGTAAATAAATAATAATACTTATATACATAAATTACTATTTTTATTCCAATTTAAAGCATACACTTGCAATTTTCCATGCGCTTTTTGTGCGCGGTCAAATTTACTACGACGCTGAACAACAGCTGTTATTTGCAACAATGGCTCAGCTGTTCTCTGATGATGAAAAAATATATTGGTATATATGCTTGCCTTCTCGTTTACGCTTTAAAAGAAAATGGTTATTTTCTATGTATTTTCTTTAACTGGAATGTAAATGTGTGCTTAAAAATATTGATCAGCTGAGATACAAAAATACAGTGTGTACATAAAAAATAATCGCGATAATTTTTCTTCCGACTACATGGAAACTCTACTGCGTTGCTGGCATGCTAAACTATCGCGCGATTTATTTGAGTTGAATAGAAACTTAATGCTTTGTCTCTATTGAAATATGGGCGATTTGCTAAACGTAAGTATTAGATGATATCGCCGCCTATTTGTTGATGTTGTTGTTGTATACACGCATTTCCGATCACCCAGAACACCGAGATGCTCAAAAAACTCGGCATCTACAGCGCCAACCAATGGATCATTTACGACGAACGCTTCGAAAAGTTCTTTCAATTCCTGTTCTGTACAGCAAATTGAGTCCTAATGCCCGGGTCTGCTGCTGCACACGGAACAAGATGTGGAGGCGCTTGCCGCTGAAATCGAGCAGCTGCAACAGGCGACAAATGATTACAACATGCTTATCGATGAAATGAAGTAAGTGAGAAGCTTAAGTTGAGAACGCACACATTGTTTATCAAACGTTTAACGATTCGTTCAAAAGGAACACAAAGCATAGAATTAACCGCAATCTGTCCGAGCTGGAATATGAGATTAGACCGCTGCAAATGACGGAAAGGGAATTGCTGAGCGAATGCCAAGCGAAGGCTGGCCAATTGGAGCAGCTGCAGCGAAACAGTCGTGATCTTATTGAGGATACAAGCAGGGAATTTACCAGGCAACAGATGCCGCCGCTGTTTATGCATCAGCTGCCGCTCGATCAGTATTTCCTCAAGTGTGACTCATTTCTGCAGTATTTCACGCTCTACATGAACGACAATTTCAAAAAACAAGGAATATGCCGAGTTCGAGAGCACTGATAGCGACATACAGCAAATGAACAGCAAGCTGGAAAATTTGCAAAACTCGTAAGTAACTCATTCAAACACACTCACACACACGAATACTTTTAGCATGGAGTATTATACACTCGCCTATATGAAAAAGAAGGCCACTGCCACAGCGATCAAAGCGATGTGCGATCAACTTGATCTGAATCGCATTACGTGCCTCAGTTTGAAGGAGATGGTGCACGAGAAAACCACTTGAGGGACACACACAACACGCTGGAGACCGTCATCAATGGCCAGCAGCGCATCAAGTTGGTCCTCTACGAGAACACCAAGCAGAAATTGGAGCGGGCGACGCGACGACGCGAGAGCGATAAGCAACTGACTTGCATCATTTCAGATGCCCGGATTAAATAAATAAAAATATATATTATTTATATGCATCTCACTGGTATTTTTATACTTTTGTAGCAAAACGAGAAACTCTTTCGCTACAGCAAACTATTGTGGATTTGATTTCTCACCCAGCCGGAGCGCATGATTCGTGCAGTTGATGAGGTCAAAAAGTGTTCAGCCAAAATGCCGGGGCTAAACATCAGCATGCCCCGTCCGGGCGTCGGTCTGATGCGTAAATAAATCA
This sequence comes from Drosophila nr. fundita, assembly GCA_035044245.1. Taxonomy (NCBI): domain Eukaryota; kingdom Metazoa; phylum Arthropoda; class Insecta; order Diptera; family Drosophilidae; genus Drosophila; species Drosophila nr. fundita. The sequence goes on from JAWNMG010000795.1 coordinate 14,916, forward strand.
ACTAAATCACTTATGCATGCATATGTGGTGTATGTAGATGCAGTTTATAGAGATTCATAGTCATAAGAAACCCAAGATGTATCAAGGTGGATGGTCAGCCCTGCTGTTCAATTGCTCTCACAGAGATCTTTACTATTTTAGGTTCGAATAAATGTGTTGCTTAAAACCATACATTGAAGGAGTAAGAAGTTATCAAAAATATGAAAACCAATATATCGGAAAATATCAAAGAAATGTAACGATCACATAAAACTAAAAGTATTATAATCTGGATTAATCGTAAGTTTTTAATTTATTTGTTCTCTTAATAGTCGTAAATAAACCAGTGCAAAGTTTCGACATGCTCAGGTAAAATTTGATTTAAATTTACAAAAAAAAAAATAATTCTCAAATTTCAAGCTATAAATTACAGAAAATTTTCAATATACCTATTTATTGCCTCTTTAAAATCGAACTTTTAGTAACAAAAAAAATTAATTGAGATTTTAAATAAAATAACTTCAAACAAGGATTTTTGTGCTATTTAATTTGGTTGGTAGCATTCTGTGTTTTGCTGCAGACTGTGATTTTATGACTTGCTTTCTTCACGATTATATTACAGCCATTGAATTGTGACATCAGAAGTATTGTTGCCTTAAGCCTTTTTTTTTTTTATGGTATTAATGAAACTCCAAATTTTTCTTTCTCTTGGCCGGCACGGCATAATTATCTGTTAGTCGAACTTTTACGTGATACTTAATATAATACATTGATATAAATATGCTTAATAAATAGCTGGATTACATTTTTGTATACTTACATGTCAAACGGCAAAGCAGAAACGCCAAACGATTAACGGTTCAATCTCAAAATGGAAGTGGAAATACGCACTGAAAAAAGTAAGAAAGCATTTGTACATTTTGCATGAAGCCAAAAATGTTACAAGTGACGAAAACTCGATAACTTAACTTACGTCGTCGGTTACACAACAAATTTTAATAAGTAATATTACTTATATACATAAATTACGATTTTTATTCCAATTTAGAACACACACTTGCAATTTTCGGGGCGCTCTTTGTGCGCGGTCAAATTCACCACACGCTGAACAACAGCAAGTTTCGACATGCTCAGGTAAAATATGATTTAAATTTACAAAAAAAAAAAAATTCTCAAATTTCAAGCTATAAATTACAGAAAATTTTCAATATACCTATTTATAGCCTCTTTAAAATCGAACTTTTAGTAACATAAAAAAAATATATTGAGATTTTAAATAAAACAACTTCAAACAAGGATTTTTGTGCTATTTAATTTGGTTGGTAGCATTCTGTGTTTTGCTGCAGACTGTGATTTTATGTCTTGCTTTCTTCACGATTATATTACAGCCATTGAATTGTGACATCAGAAGTATTGTTGCCTTAAGCTGTTTTTTTTTTTTTGTGGTATTAATGAAACTCCAAATTTTTCTTTCTCTTGGCCGGCACGGCATAATTATCTGTTAGTCGAACTTTTACGTGATACTTAATATAATACATTGATATAAATATGCTTAATAAATAGCTGGATTACATTTTTGTATACTTACATGTCAAACGGCAAAGCAGAAACGCCAAACGATTAACGGTTCAATCTCAAAATGGAAGTGGAAATACGCACTGAAAAAAGTAAGAAAGCATTTGTACATTTTGCATGAAGCCAAAAATGTTACAAGTGACGAAAACTCGATAACTTAACTTACGTCGTCGGTTACACAACAAATTTTAATAAGTAATATTACTTATATACATAAATTACGATTTTTATTCCAATTTAGAACACACACTTGCAATTTTCGGGGCGCTCTTTGTGCGCGGTCAAATTCACCACACGCTGAACAACAGCAAGTTTCGACATGCTCAGGTAAAATATGATTTAAATTTACAAAAAAAAAAAAAATTCTCAAATTTCAAGCTATAAATTACAGAAAATTTTCAATATACCTATTTATAGCCTCTTTAAAATCGAACTTTTAGTAACATAAAAAAAATATATTGAGATTTTAAATAAAACAACTTCAAACAAGGATTTTTGTGCTATTTAATTTGGTTGGTAGCATTCTGTGTTTTGCTGCAGACTGTGATTTTATGTCTTGCTTTCTTCACGATTATATTACAGCATTTGTACATTTTGCATGAAGCCGAAAATGTTACAAGTGACGAAAACTCGATAATAACTTACGTCGTCGGTTACACAACAAATGTTAATAAGTAATATTACTTATATACATAAATTACGATTTTTATTCCAATTTAGAACACACACTTGCAATTTTCGGGGCGCTCTTTGCACGCGGTCAAATTCACCAGACGCTGAACAGTTGCTTTTATTTGCAACAGTGGCTCAACTGTTCTCAAAATAATGCATAACAGTTGCGTCAAAAAAAAGTGTGTTCACACCCTCAGCTGATGAAAAAATATTTTGATATATATGCTTGCCTTCTCGTGTGCGCTTTAAAAAAAACAAAAGGTTATTTTCTGTGTATTTTCTTTAACTGGAATGTAAATGTGTGCTTAAAATATTGATCAGCGAGTTACAAAAATACAGTGTGTACACAAGAAATAGTCGCGATAATTTTTCTTCCGGTAACTCTACTGCGTTGCTGGCATGCTAAACTATCGCGCGATTTATTTGAGTTGAATAGAAACTTAATGCTTTGTCTCTATTGAAATATGGGCGATTTGCTAAACGTAAGTATTAGATGATATCGCTGCCTATTTGTTGATGTTGTTGTTGTATGTACGCATTTCCGATCGCCCAGAACACCGAGATGCTCAAAAAACTCGGCATCGACAGCGCCAACCAATGGATCATTTACGACGAACGCTTCGAAAAGTTCTTTCAATTCCTGTTCTGTACAGCAAATTGAGTCCTAATGCCCGGGTCTGCTGCTGCACACGGAACAAGATGTGGAGGCGCTTGCCGCTGAAATCGAGCAGCTGCAACAGGCGACAAATGATTACAACATGCTTATCGATGAAATGAAGTAAGTGAGAAGCTTAAGTTGAGAACGCACACATTGTTTATCAAACGTTTAACGATTCGTTCAAAAGGAACACAAAGCATAGAATTAACCGCAATCTGTCCGAGCTGGAATATGAGATTAGACCGCTGCAAATGACGGAAAGGGAATTGCTGAGCGAATGCCAAGCGAAGGCTGGCCAATTGGAGCAGCTGCAGCGAAACAATCGTGATCTTATTGAGGATACAAGCAGGGAATTTACCAGGCAACAGATGCCTCCGCTGTTTATGCATCAGCTGCCGCTCGATCAGTATTTCCTCAAGTGTGACTCATTTCTGCAGTATTTCACGCTCTACATGAAGGACAATTTCAAAATACAGGAATATGCCGAGTTCGAGAGCACTGATATCGACATACAGCAAATGAACAGCAAGCTGGAAAATTTGCAAAACTCGTAAGTAACTCATTCAAACACACTCAAACATACACACACAATCTCTCATTCACGAATACTTTTAGCATGGAGTATTATACACTCGCCTATATGAAAAAGAAGGCCACTGCCACAGCGATCAAAGCGATGTGCGATCAACTTGATCTGAATCGCATTACGTGCCTCAGTTTGAAGGAGATGGTGCACGAGAAAACCACTTGAGGGACACACACAACACGCTGGAGACCGTCATCAATGGCCAGCAGCGCATCAAGTTGGTCCTCTACGAGAACACCAAGCAGAAATTGGAGCGGGCGACGCGACGACGCGAGAGCGATAAGCAACTGACTTGCATCATTTCAGATGCCCGGATTAAATAAATAAAAATATTATTTATATGCATCTCACTGGTATTTTTCTACTTTTGTAGCAAAACGAGAAACTCTTTCGCTACAGCAAACTATTGTGGATTTGGTTTCTCACCCAGCCGGAGCGCATGATTCGTGCAGTTGATGAGGTCAAAAAGTGTTCAGCCAAAATGCCGGGGCTAAACATCAGCATGCCCCGTCCGGGCGTCGGTCTGATGCGTAAATAAATCAACTAAAACACTTATACATGCATATGTGGTGTATGTAGATGCAGTTTATAGAGATTCATAGTCATAAGAAACCCAAGATGTATCAAGGTGGATGGTCAGCCCTGCTGTTCAATTGCTCTCACAGAGATCTTTACTATTTTAGGTTCGAATAAATGTGATGCTTAAAACCATACATTGAAGGAGTAAGAAGTTATCAAAAATATGAAAACCAATATATCGGAAAATATCAAAGAAATGTAACGATCACATAAAACTAAAAGTATTATAATCTGGATTAATCGTAAGTTTTTAATTTATTTGTTCTCTTAATAGTCGTAAATAAACCAGTGCAAAGTTTCGACATGCTCAGGTAAAATTTGATTTAAGTTTACAAAAAAAAAATAATTCTCAAATTTCAAGCTATAAATTACAGAAAATTTTCAACATACCTATTTATAGCCTCTTTAAAATCGAACTTTTAGTAACATAAAAAAAATATTGAGATTTTAAATGAAATAACTTCAAACAAGGATTTTTGTGCTATTTAATTTGGTTGGTAGCATTCTGTGTTTTGCTGCAGACTGTGATTTTATGACTTGCTTTCTTCACGATTATATTACAGCCATTGAATTGTGACATCAGAAGTATTGTTGCCTTAAGCTGTTTTTTTTTTTTTGTGGTATTAATGAAACTCCAAATTTTTCTTTCTCTTGGCCGGCACGGCATAATTATCTGTTAGTCGAACTTTTACGTGATACTTAATATAATACATTGATATAAATATGCTTAATAAATAGCTGGATTACATTTTTGTATACTTACATGTCAAACGGCAAAGCAGAAACGCCAAACGATTAACGGTTCAATCTCAAAATGGAAGTGGAAATACGCACTGAAAAAAGTAAGAAAGCATTTGTACATTTTGCATGAAGCCAAAAATGTTACAAGTGACGAAAACTCGATAACTTAACTTACGTCGTCGGTTACACAACAAATTTTAATAAGTAATATTACTTATATACATAAATTACGATTTTTATTCCAATTTAGAACACACACTTGCAATTTTCGGGGCGCTCTTTGTGCGCGGTCAAATTCACCACACGCTGAACAACAGCAAGTTTCGACATGCTCAGGTAAAATATGATTTAAATTTACAAAAAAAAAAAAATTCTCAAATTTCAAGCTATAAATTACAGAAAATTTTCAATATACCTATTTATAGCCTCTTTAAAATCGAACTTTTAGTAACATAAAAAAAATATATTGAGATTTTAAATAAAACAACTTCAAACAAGGATTTTTGTGCTATTTAATTTGGTTGGTAGCATTCTGTGTTTTGCTGCAGACTGTGATTTTATGTCTTGCTTTCTTCACGATTATATTACAGCATTTGTACATTTTGCATGAAGCCGAAAATGTTACAAGTGACGAAAACTCGATAATAACTTACGTCGTCGGTTACACAACAAATGTTAATAAGTAATATTACTTATATACATAAATTACGATTTTTATTCCAATTTAGAACACACACTTGCAATTTTCGGGGCGCTCTTTGCACGCGGTCAAATTCACCAGACGCTGAACAGTTGCTTTTATTTGCAACAGTGGCTCAACTGTTCTCAAAATAATGCATAACAGTTGCGTCAAAAAAAAGTGTGTTCACACCCTCAGCTGATGAAAAAATATTTTGATATATATGCTTGCCTTCTCGTGTGCGCTTTAAAAAAAACAAAAGGTTATTTTCTGTGTATTTTCTTTAACTGGAATGTAAATGTGTGCTTAAAATATTGATCAGCGAGTTACAAAAATACAGTGTGTACACAAGAAATAGTCGCGATAATTTTTCTTCCGGTAACTCTACTGCGTTGCTGGCATGCTAAACTATCGCGCGATTTATTTGAGTCGAATAGAAACTTAATGCTTTGTCTCTATTGAAATATGGGCGATTTGCTAAACGTAAGTATTAGATGATATCGCTGCCTATTTGTTGATGTTGTTGTTGTATGTACGCATTTCCGATCGCCCAGAACACCGAGATGCTCAAAAAACTCGGCATCGACAGCGCCAACCAATGGATCATTTACGACGAACGCTTCGAAAAGTTCTTTCAATTCCTGTTCTCGAATATTAGCGACGCCAACATACTCACCGACCAAGAGCTGTTGGCGCGTGACGAAATGATGCAGCATGATGGGTGGCTGAACGAGACGGAGCGTCAGCTAAAATTACAGCAAATTGAGTCCGAATGCCCGGGTCTGCTGCAGCACACGGAACAAGATGTGGAGGCGCTTGCCGCTGAAATCGAGCAGCTGCAACAGGCGACAAATGATTACAACATGCTTATCGATGAAATGAAGTAAGTGAGAAGCTTAAGTTGAGAACGCACACATTGTTTATCAAACGTTTAACGATTCGTTCAAAAGGAACACAAAGAACAGAATTAACAGCAATCTGTCCGAGCTGGAATATGAGATTAGACCGCTGCAAGTGACGGAAAGGGAATTGCTGAGCGAATGCCAAGCGAAGGCTGACAAATTGGAGCAGCTGCAGCGACACAATCGTGATCTTATTGAGGAGACAAGCAGGGAATTTACCAGGCAACAGATGCCGCCGCTGTTTATGCATCAGCTGCCGCTCGATCAGTATTTCCTCAAGTGTGACTCATTTCTGCAGTATTTCACGCTCTACATGAAGGACAATTTCAAAATACAGGAATATGCCGAGTTCGAGAGCACTGATATCGACATACAGCAAATGAACAGCAAGCTGGAAAACTTGCAAAACTCGTAAGTAACTCATTCAAACACACTCAAACATACACACACAATCTCTCATTCACGAATACTTTTAGCATGGAGTATTATACACTCGCCTATATGAAAAAGAAGGCCACTGCCACAGCGATCAAAGCGATGTGCGATCAACTTGATCTGAATCGCATTACGTGCCTCAGTTTGAAGGAGATAGTGCGCGAGACGCACGACCTGCTGCTGCTCAACGAAAACCACTTGAAGCACACACACAACACGCTGGAGACCTCCTTTGCAATCCATGTCCAGCAGTGCATCCAGCAGCGCATCGAGTTGGTCCTCTACGAGAACACCAAGCAGAAATTGGAGCGTGCGATGCGACGACGCGAGAGCGATAAGCAACTGACGAGCATAATTTCGGATGCCCTGCTAAATGCAGAAATCATTTGGATAGCCATACAACTGGATTTGGAAAAGAAACGCAACTTCAAGGACAACTCCAAGGTGCTCGGCGAACAGGCCGAGGCGAGCTGGGAACGCGTGCAAGCAATGCATTCTGTAAATGCCAGCAACAAGAATGGTGCAGTCTGTGCCCAGTTCTTGCATGAAATCGCCAGTCAACTGTCCGCACATCTTGGCCAGAATATCCGCTCAACGGAGGCGAAGAACTGCCTGTATGAGTATGAAAAGTTTGGACGCCTTTTGGCCTACTCACTGCAAAGTATGCTCAGTGAAAAAAGCCATGTCTATGTGCATGAGCAACTGGCCGATCTGTGAGTAATTTATAATAATGATAATATATAGTGTGGATGAGACATTTATTGGTGATTGAATGTCGCTTTTGATTAGAAATCAATACCATGATCTCGAATTATTCCGATTAGTAATTGACAAAATTCTTATTCCTTATTCACAGCAAGCGTTTAGAGGGAAAGCTGCGTCCTTTTGTGTACGACTCGCCGCTGGAGCTGCCAATGTTCGAGCATCCTCAATATTTGTGTCAAGTGTTTAATGTCGCCAAGCAGCAGCTGTCTTTTGATAAATCATTCCGCCATTTGCGCACTCAGTTCCAGGAAACGATCACACAGCGTATGGTAAGCTAAAAAAAAAAAATTAAATAAATAAAAATATTATTTATATGCATCTCACTGGTATTTTTTCTACTTTTGCAGCAAAACGAGAAACTCTTTCGCTACAGCAAACTATTGTGGATTTGGTTTCTCACCCAGCCGGAGCGCATGATTCGTGCAATTGATGAGGTCAAAAAGTGTTCAGCCAAAATGCCGGGGCTAAACATCAGCATGCCCCGTCCGGGCGTCGGTCTGATGCGTAAATAAATCAACTAAAACACTTATGCATGCATATGTGGTGTATGTAGATGCAGTTTATAGAGATTCATAGTCATAAGAAACCCAAGATGTATCAAGGTGGATGGTCAGCCCTGCTGTTCAATTGCTCTCACAGAGATCTTTACTATTTTAGGTTCGAATAAATGTGTTGCTTAAAACCATACATTGAAGGAGTAAGAAGTTATCAAAAATATGAAAACCAATATATCGGAAAATATCAAAGAAATGTAACGATCACATAAAACTAAAAGTATTATAATCTGGATTAATCGTAAGTTTTTAATTTATTTGTTCTCTTAATAGTCGTAAATAAACCAGTGCAAAGTTTCGACATGCTCAGGTAAAATTTGATTTAAGTTTACAAAAAAAAAATAATTCTCAAATTTCAAGCTATAAATTACAGAAAATTTTCAACATACCTATTTATAGCCTCTTTAAAATCGAACTTTTAGTAACATAAAAAACATATGGTATTAATGAAACTCCAAATTTTTCTTTCTCTTGGCCGGCACGACATAATTATCTGTTAGCCGAACTTTTACGTGATACTTAATATAATACATTGATATAAATATGCTTAATCAATAGCTGGATTACATTTTAGTATATACTTACATATCAAACGACAAAGGAGAAACGCCAAACAATTAACGGTACAATATCAAAACGGAAGTGGAAGTACACATTGAGGAAAGTAAGAAAGCATTTGCTTTGGCTTTGGCTTTGGCTTTGGCATTCGTTTTGGCTCCTCGCTGGCTGAGTGATGCATTCGATGCGATTGCGATTGCGAATGCGATGCGTGCTCGGCATGCACATTGAAGCTAAGGCGGCGAGCAACGGATGCATTGCGGGCAAAGCAACACTGCAGGAGCTGGTATACAGATACCGTAAGCCACCGTTATTATCATGCCGGTGTTAAGTTTGACTTGGCAAATGACAGTTACCAAATGGCCCCCACAAGCAAACAAACAAACAAATGGGAGAAAAGCCCAATGAAATGAGACAGAGTAAGGGAAACGGAACTGGCGACCGATGATGAAGAGAAAATAGTAGTACAGGTACACAGGCAGGGGGAAGGGGAAGGAAAGGTTTGGAGTGTAGGGTGTGGGGTGAGGGTTGTGGACTGTGGTGTGTGGAGTGTGTGGTGAGGTAAACAATCAACAAGAGTAAAAAGCAACCACAGACAATCGAATGGCTTGGTTAAATATTTGAAATTCATTTCGCACCGCAGCGTTGACTTTTCGATGACAGCATTTAATGGTTATTATGTAAACGGTTTTATTTTTATTTTGATTTTGATTTTGATTTTTTTCTTTTTTTCATGTATGTGTGTGTGCAGTCGACAGTGGCCAGCAAAGGTCAACCACACGCGATACGTGGTGATCGAATACCCAGCGACATGAGCAGTTACTGCCGCAATGCCACAATGCCACATTACAACTGCCATCAACATCTATAAGCCTGCATTGATTTGAGTGCCAGGTGCCAAATGCCAAGTGCCAAGCCCTAAATTATAAAGGTATGTCTATAATTTCTCTATGTCACACACACACACACACTCTCTCTCCCTCTCCCTCTCCCTCACTCTCTCTCCCTAGTTCTCTCCCCGTATATGTCTAAACGGATCTGTTTTAGCGCAAGCAATCAAACCCATTAACCAGCAAGACAAACAAGTCTCATAACAAAAAGAAAGAAAAAAAAGCACCTGTTGCAATTGGCCTGGTTATAAAACACAAAAAGATGGGACGGGACAAAAGACATACATAATCGTTTTGCACATAAGGGCCTAAGGAGATTATTATAGAAATCAATTTGATGTGTCAGTGCGAGTGATGGGGATTTACAATCAAAGCCAATGCCAACCCGTTTTTTATCTCTTCATTTTCTTTTTTTTTTTTAATTGTGCTTCTCTTTATTGAAAGATATAAAGGTATGTGATGGGCAGCGTTTACGCTATACATATATATATATATATATATATATATATATATATATATATTCCCTTTCAACAGATATAGCAATGTCTGTCTGTCCGTCTGTTTCCACGCAAATTACACAATTAGACTTCGAACTATCTCGATAAACCTGGCAACTTGTGTTTATTTGTGCAGTAATTAGTAAATAAGTCGGAATCGAAATCATATAGGTCCCATATACCCAATTTATGTTATATACTAAGAATACATTTTATATTAATTTTTTTTTAATTATACTATTTTATTAGAATGAGGAACTTATAAATTCGTTGCTCCTAGCTCCCATATAATTTAGGGCCTTATGTTTGCTAGCCAAACAATTCTAAATTTGTTGTCTGTTGCCTTTATTAATCATGGCTAAGCCGTGATTTACTTGCTTGTGCATAAGTAGGTACATGCGTACCAAATTGAAAGGCGCTTAACAGCGCGCTGTTAACTAACAGCTGAGCAGAGCTGGCGGTGTCTGTTTAGCAGAGCTGGTTGCTGCTTCGCGGCTGCGCAGCGCGGCGACAACTTGTTGTTGCGCTATTGCTGCTGGTGCTCCTCTTAGCAACTGGCCAACTGGCGGCTGTTAAGGCCTGGGTTACGCTTTTTGGCCACAAATCGAATTCAGTGCAGTGGCGACTCTTGAACGGTACTGTTGGCTTAGCGGTTTTTTTTTTTTTTTTTTGGTACACATTAAATGGTATTTTTGCTACTGGCTCGGGAAACGAAATGAAATCGAAATTGCCAAATTTGAAAACTACACAAAAAAATATAAACAGTTGGACATAATAATTTTTTTTTTTCATATACATATATTTATTATTATTGTAATTACATGCCACACATACAATATTTTTGTTTTGTTTTTGTTGCGTTAAGTGTAAAAAAAAAAAAAAAAAACAAAAGCGAGGCGAAAAAATCCAATACAAATGAAATTAATAATAAAAAGCAATGCGAAAGTGTATTTTTGAAAATTGAATGTAGAGAATTGTGGTAAAAGCACCGCCTGCCGAAAGTGAAAAACTAAATGCGCAGACGTGTGTAACAGTTTTAACTATTTTCGATCTTGCCTTTTTTTTATTGCTGTTGTTGTTCTTGTTGTTGTTGTTGGTATTGTTGCTGTGGTTGTTGTCGCTGTGGTTGTTGCTGCTGGGCAGCGGAGCATAAAGCGACGCAGATCTGCGCAGGCGCAGCCGCAGATTGCATAAAATTTCTGCAGCCGCCCAAAAGGAAAAACAAACACACAAAGCGAAAACCAAACGACAGCAACAATAGCGAAATACAACAAGGCGATTGGCCCACTTTTAACACACTTACTGCTACATACATTTTTCAAATATTTTCGTATCCCATAAACAAAAAAAAACCAACAAATTTTTAATAATAAAGCAAAGCACTTTGCTGGCTGTCGTTGTCCAAAAAGAAGGCAATTGCATTAAATTGCGTTTAACTGCATTATTCACCAACAGCACCAACAATAGTTGCAACAACACATCAACATCGGCAGCGGCATCGTCTACAAGCAGCAACAGCAGCAAATATTGAACTGCATACAACCAAGTACAACAACAACAAGTTGCCCATAAAAGCTTTGCCGCCAAAATGCTTCCGGTAAGTTGCCAAAGTGTTTGGCAAAAAAAATTATTTTTTTTTCTTTCTTTTTTTCCAACTTTTTGGTGCATTTTGTGCGCAAATTGGCGCAAATCTTTCGTCATGTCGTTCAGCAACATTCCACTCTCAAGCCAAGATTGAGAGTCTTGTTTTGTATTTCCTGTGAGCTGCTGCATTATATCATCAACTGGAATAATGACCCATCAACCTTGAAGATGCCGCAAGCGAAAGTTGTCGTTGCGACCCAAAACCCAATTCCCATTCCAATTCCCATTCCCATTCCCATTCGCCAATCTCCATTCGCAAGGCTTGTGTTGACAGTCAGACAACTCAATTAAATCGATGTCCTTCTCAGGGTTCGATATACTCGGAGAACAAATACATTTCCATGTCGATCTTTAGCCAAAAATCGACAACAGGTTGTCTTTGGTCAGCATCTTCGATTTGTGGTTGCTTTTTCGTTGCTAATTTCGTTTTCGTTTTCGTTTTCGAGCTTGATTGCATAATTAATTAAAACCAGAATAGCAAGACTTTTATTCTGCTTTTTTGTAGGCAGACAAAAAAAGAACATCAAAAAAAATATTTTAATTTATTTATACGGCTTTAATTGAGCTTAATTGCTTATCGACACATTCTTTAGTTTTCAATTTATGAAGCAAAAAAAAAAATAAATACATTTTTGTCATTGCTTTCCTTATATATTTTTGTAAAGATATTTTCTCGCTGACAAAATACGTGTTTGTTTTTTTGTACAGTTTTATGTAATCGTTGTAGTCTCTCCAAATAATTGAAGACTATGTAAACTGATTACCTTTGCCACAATATTTGCTGTGTTATATAATGATAAACACCTCAAACGCACTTGCCATTAATACCTATCGAAAACACTCCAACACGATGCCTCAAATCGAAAATCAATTCAAATGTACCGCAAATTATCTGTATCTCGGCATGCATATCGAAGATTCACTTATATATATATAGGTATATATGTATATATAAAGCGAAAAGTGTTTGGGGCATGCAATGCATACGAGCAAGTAAATGGCCAATAAATACTTTTACTTTGGCGTCAAGTAGACAATTTGGATTTAATTTCGTTTTCGTTGAAGATCTTTTGTGGCTGGTTTCTTTTACATCCGCATTGTGCCTGTATATATGTATATATGTATCTTTGGCCAGATGCTATTGATGGCCCCTATTCCAGCATTCACGCTTCTTTTCGGTTGTCATGCTAATTTTTGGTTCGGCATTCACAACAACAGCCAGCAAACTGAGCGTTCGAGTTGCGCATGCAAAATTCAAAATCTAGTCAAAAATGTGATGAAAACTTGTTTGGCTTTTGTGCATTTGTTTTTGTTATAGATTATTTTTTGGTGTGTGTTGTTGTTGTTGCTGTTGTTGTTGTTGGATGTTTTTTGCGCTAGCTTACAAATAACATTTGAGCGGAGGCGAAACAAGTTTATTGCGACAAGTGTCCAAGACGGAATAAATGCTCATCATTATCATCATCATTATCAGCACAGATGATTTGATGTCAGCACTGAAATATGCGTGTGGCAAATACATGGGCCCAGTTTCATAAGCGTATCCCATAACTCGGAAACGCAAGTATGTGCATGTGGGTGTGTCTCTGTGTGTGTGTGCGTGTGCGTGTGTGTAAGCACTTCACATTGAAATGTAAGCGGAAATGGTGGCACCCTCAATGCAGCGCCACGAGCAACATCATTCAACATTCAAGGCGTAGCCCAACTCTCTGTATTTAAATCTCTTCTCTGGCTGCGGGTGTGCAAATTTTGCAAATGCCATGCAGCATGCAGCAGCCAACGCAGAAATGCATCATTGTTAACACTTTCTGCTGCTGCTGCTGTTGTTGCCCACTTATTGCGATTGGCATTTGCTGGGCGCAGACAATGACAGTGAACTTATTCGAGTACGGACGCAACTGTATCCAAAATAACAACAAATCAAATCTCATCTGCAGCCTGCAACTGCATTCAGATGTGCAAATAACCAAGACAATTGTCAGTCGGAGTGACGCAAAGGTGGCGTCAGTAGGAAAGTGAATGCTGCGTGGCTTGTGTGTGGTTTATTTAAATTTGATCGCACGCGCTTTTAGCTTTTAGCTTGTTTACTTATTTGTCTCTCTGACATTTGTGTGTTTGTTGTAGTGGGGGTTGGGTTGGGTTGGGGGGGCACTGATTAAGTTACCGGTTTGCCAATTAAACCGCGTGGCTTGAAATTCCAGCAAAACTGTTTTGTCGGCAGTCAGCCATCAGCCATCAGCCAGCAGTCAAATCCATTGCTTGTAATGTATCTGTCAGATACACACTCATTCTCCAGCATCGTTGGCCCCATTAAACGAGCCAAATGCCTCGTTACGTCAACGTCAACTTCTGATGGTTGCCAGTGCAGTCTGCAGGAGTACCACACAAGCTGTATATGTGTGTGTGTGTGTGCCTGTCTGTGGCCACAATAGATACGCTCGAAACCCTGTCGTTACTCTCTTGGATGACTCAATTCCAGTATTTAACTTGGCTCACCATGCAAATCATTAACATATTGCTAATACCGCTGCTAATTCTAATTTAAGTCTAAATGCGGTTGGGCTTAAAGCATTTCAGCTAACCTATTCATTTGAAGGTGCTCGTGCTAATCAGTTGCACAACTTTAGTGGTTCACTATGAAAATGGATTCATTTAAGTTTCCTCGAATCAAGAGAGTGGACAATTGGGCAAGTATTCAAGGATAATGATCCAACAAGGTCAAAAAAGATATAAATTCACATCAATTCAAGGCATCTACACAATTAATTAGGTCAAACTGCCCACCTGGCTGTAAACAACTATCACAAATGACATTTTATAAGGTGCACTTCGTACAGTGGGGTATAGATAGGTAGATAGGTAGACAGATAGGTAGGTAGGTAGATAGATGGCTAGATAGATAGGTAGATAGATAGGTAGATAGACGGATAGATAGATAGGGAGATACGTCGATAGATAGGTAGATAGGTAGATAGATAGGTAGGTAGGTAGATAGATGGCAAGATAGATAGGTAGATAGATAGATAGATGGATAGATAGATAGATAGATAGATAGGTAGATAGATAGATAGATGGATAGATAGATAGATAGATAGATAGGGAGATAGATATATATATATATAGATTGATAGATAGATAGATAGGTAGATAGATAGATGGATAGATAGATAGGTAGATAGATAGATAGATAGATACGTAGATAGATGGATAGATGGATGGATAGATAGATAGATGGATAGGTAGATACGTAGATAGATTGATGGATAGATAGATAGATAGATAGATATATAGATAGATAGATAGGTAGATAGATAGGTAGACAGATAGATATATAGGTAGGTAGATAGATAGGTAGATCATTGATTTTGGACTCTATGAATCTTTGCCAAGATGATTCGCAATCTTTGGTTCATTTAGTTCAAGTTTATTGGGCAATTTCGATGGAAATTGTTGGAATTGCTGAAATATGATTTTGCAAGCGTATCGATCGCATAACATCAATCAGTAGCCGCCCGAGACTGGTGATTTGTTTCAGCGCACTGCTCGCAGCAGTAACTGTTAATGTGCATATTTATACATATTCGTACATACATATATACATACATATTTATATACCATACATCGGCTTGAAGGTCGACCTGTTTCGCTGCGCAATGTGAAGCAAAAGCAAAGTTATAAATTAATTTTTTAAAGGCAGGCAAAGTCAAGAGAAAACACATAAAAATCGCCAGGCCTTACTGCCCCCTTGTTGGTCGGCATTTAAACTTGTTTTTGTCGAGCAAAGAAAAATAAAATAAAAATGAGAAAAAAAAAAAAATACTAGCATAGAGCACATGCTGAAAAATTCCTGGCACTTGGACTTTCAGTGCCAACTGACCGACAGCCGACAGACTGACAGACTGACTGAGTGACCCCCAATTGGTATTTAATCAAAGAATGTGATTGCATTTGTACACAAAATGAATCACTCCAAATCGATCAAATACATACATATATAACTATTGCACCAGTTCATTCCGGTAGATATATCTGCTGGGTATAGAGTAACCACATCCTAACGACACCAAAGTCAGCTACACTGTGGTTTTTCAGATTACTCACAGCATTAGTAACCAGTGGATATCCCAATGTGCGTCAGTTTTATATATATATTTATATATATATCAGCGTTTAATCTTATTGCAATCTGCAGTCCAAATCAGACATCTTCCTTTGCGTTTTACACTTTGCGTCTTTAAGTTATTAGCCAAGTCATTGCTGGGGGTACTATAATAGGGACTTAATATTATCTTTGGTCAACAATGGTTGGCATCTCTATGGTTCGCTATTCGAATTTCACAGTCTTCAATCGGTGCTGATGACACACATTTCTCAGACGATCTCTCAGGCACACAAAGTCAGCAGACTGATTCACATAATATTATTTTCAAATCAGTTTGGACACTAAGCTTTTCATATCACTTGGATGCATCGTTGGCGCGCCGGATGTGCCATGATTTCCACATAATTGAAAGTACTGGGAAACACGCTTTAACTAAAAAAAAAAAATATGTATATATAATAACTGAAATACTAGCTCGTCCATTTGAGATATGAGCCAAGTTTATTTGGCTTTTGTTTTTCTCTCTGCATATGACATAAGTGGTGCAGATGCCGCTTCGACAAATGGTTTCTTTTTTAGGCTATATAACATCAAAGATTTTTGCTCTTGCTAATTCACATTGCTAATTATCGAAAACGGTAAATGATAATTGCTAAGCAGACGCTCAACGTCTGGGCCAACTTTGACTTGCCGACTCGACTACTCAGTTAACACTTTTCAGCTTTCGATTTCACTTGAGCTTGAGAGGATTGTGCCAGGCCATCGATGAAATGCTCTCGATGAGTGCTTAATACACACTCAGATTGATTCACTCTTGGCTCGTTCTGTGCGGCATTTGTTTGGTTTTGGATTCGGCGGTACATGCGGCTTTCACCCGATCATGATGTATTCATTAAGCCAGCTGGTGGGTTGACGTAACGCAAATGGCGTGCAGCAACGGGGCATGCAGCGGCCGATAATCTAGTCGACAGCCAGACAACTTGACAGATTGTATGTTAAGCGTTTTGATTTTGCAAATTTCACCCGTGAAAATGACACCGATGATAACTTAATAACTGGCAAGGTGAACACGATATCTCACATTGCCAAAGAAAAACCAAACAAAAATAATAAAAGCAAAGAAAAACTGTGTTCACATCGCTCCGTAAGCGGCTTAAAGATGACTTTCTATCAAGACTTGGCTGACACTAAACCGTGCGCCATACGGTTCATGCAACTCATCAGACTAAAGTTTTAATCCTTAAATTAAATTATATATATATATATAGTTTTTAAGAGTGGTACTAACTAGTTCAAACTGTTTCTGTTGTTTTCACAGTTTCATTTTGTTTGACTCGACATGAGAAACGGTTGCAAGTGTGGCTGCCACAGCTGAGTTTGGTTCGCTGGGCTGTCTTGGGCAACCCAATGATTATACATCCTTGCTGACCGGACTCCAACTGACTTTCATTATGCATTTAAGTAACTGACAAACCTCAGCATATATACTGTGTCTGTGGCGAAAATATGGATAAATATATTTCAGGTTTCATCGGGCGAGTCTCAAAATTGAGAGAAGCCGACATACAGGCGAAGATTAAGTTTCATCATTTTTTGACATAGAAGTTTTTTTGTGCAGCTGCAGGCAATTCCCAACTTTCGCTCTCCACGCTTAATAGCCACCGTTTTGGATGCCCCACCTCGATATGTGCCACCTGTGTGCAGATCACTTGGATTGCACTTATATTTCAGGCAAAATGTATCAGATAAATTGCTATGGTTTTTTGTGAGTACTTAATTCGATTTCGATTTCAATTCTGATATACATTTTTTATTAGTTACTAAAAATACAAAAATTACAAAAGCATCTCGTTTGGTCAGCCATTGAAATTCCTTGGCAGTGACTCAAAATCTTTTGTGTTCTCTTCAGGCTACAGTTGGCTGTTGCTTTGAATAAATAAATAAATGACTTAATTTGTACTTCACGTTGTATCTTTGACATTTAACTGTTGATTTTATTCGATTGAAATCGGTTTCACGTTATAATCCAAATCGTTTCAATGTTGAGAACAACTCCAACAAAATGTAGCCAAGTCATCACTGGCAAAACTCGAAACTTCATTTGAATGGAACTCGAGCAATATACAAGTCTGAAACATTTGCTGATCTTTAATATATTTGTTGTGATCGATCGGCCTTGATAAGAGAAGAGAGGCATCGACAACTTTCAACCGAGGAGAGACAGCAGTATGTTCACAATTTCACAATCTATTGATAGGCATTTGATGAGTCCAAATCAGTGTTATAGAGAGCCGGGCAGACGAGTTGCTTATGGGTGTCTGTGTGTGTTGGAAAACTGCATCGTCAAGCGAAAAGTCGAACTCGACTTTTCTTTTTTTGGGTACGTCGGATCGCTGCATCGCCAATCTTGACCCAATGCCAATGGCAACAGTGCCAACTGTGTGCAATCATCTTCTCACCCTCGAAACAATCGGTGAGCGCTGTTTGCTCATTTTGCTGGACATCCGGCGAGCCGAGATATCGTCAATGCCGCAGATGATGATGATGGCAACTTTCGCTTTTTTTTCGGCGCACTCGCAACTGACTGTCACACGAATAGGCGGGATTAAGAAAGCCAAGGAGTCGACAGTGGAACTGGTTGCATCCAGCCAATGTCAATGCCCTGCACTCCACTGACACCGACATCGATATCGACGACTCCAGTGACTTCTGCTGCTAGCTCTTAATTGCCATTTTAGCTATTGCAAATGTTTATTTTTATTTTGTTTGGTTTTTTTTTTTTTCATTATTTTATTTGGTATTTGTTGAGAAGACAGGAGCAGCTGGATTTCACCAGCAGCACCCGATTTGGCAAACCGGTGATGAAAGTTCACTTGTGGATTACCAGATCTCAGTGTGGTTTTGTATCTTGACATCCATCATCATCATTGCAATAATGGATGCCGTTTTGGGTCTTTTGTTCTGACTAACTAACCAACTAACTAACTAACTGGCCATGATTTATTAGCATGGTTGTTGCTTAATTGAAAATACCTTGGGTCATAAGTAAATTTCGCACGACAAGATGTTTACTGTTGGTGGTTGATTGTGGCCCAACAATGGGACTTGAACATTCACACGGCATAAATCCCGACAAAAATTGCGAGGCTAAATGCAAACAGCTTATCGCCCATGCCCATGCCACTCATCTGGGACATCTGTTGTTGTTGTTGGTTTAGTAACTGTAACTGGCGCACCCGCATCCACTGGTGCACAACACTGCCAAAACTCGAGCACTGAGCCCCAACCACTAAGCCCGGAGCCTCGCGGCTTGTGCCTCTTGTGCCTTGTGCCTTGCGCTCGACTGGTTGCACTTTAATTCCAAATTTCAAATGTTAAACTTTTTGATTACACAACTCTTGTGCCCCCCTCTCTCTCTCTCTCTCTCTCTCTCTCTCTCTCTCTCTCTGCATCTCTATCTCTGTCTTTTTTTTGGTACATAAGGCGTCGCTTGCTTCGACTGCAAACGGGTGCGGCGGCGCCCCTGGCAGCATATACGCAACTTCAACAGACATTGATCTTTTGGGGCGTTGACATTGTGTGACGCTCAGGGTCCGTGAAACGTGCCGTTACGTGACATGACGTGCGGCACATTCTGACCAGGCAACTACGTGCACCAGCAGCAGTGATGTCTTTAAATTTGTTTGACTTGCGTTCAGTTGGGATGAGTTGAGTGAACGCAGAGCCCTCACTCCCTTTGTTGGCCAGTCATCGTTTTTTTCTTCATTTTTTGGGCTTGTTGTGTGTGTGTGTGAGTGTGTGTATCTGGTTGGGATTCGGCCTGAAAGCTGCTCTCAGGCACCAAGACCTAGTTGACACCTGCTTGGATTATGAATGGGCCATTGTCTGACAAATGTCGAAGGGCGTACAAGAAAAAATGCTTAAATATATACAAAAGTAAGCGTTGAGTAGGAAGTTACTAACCTCAAAAGTATGACCAGTCCAAAAAGAATATAAAAATATATATATACGAGTATATATATATATACATATAACAAATATACATTTACTTGGAAGAATGTTCCTAAGCAAATAGTTAGACACTTAATGTTAGTAACAATTAAGGCATAATAACTTTAATTTTAGCAATAATTAATTGTGTGAATTATTTAATTTATTTTTTGCATTATTGTTTATTGAACCCATTGTGCTTACACATGAAATGAGTACACTCGCAGACTGGCTTACATTTGGGTGTGCAAGAACCTTAAAGTTAAACTATTATACACTCAACAGTTCAGGGTATATCGTAGTCAAACTCACTTGACTACAGTTTTATTTTTTTTATATATATATTTTTTATATACTTGGATATATCTGGAGTCCCGTCGGAACTCGGCTTCAGGGAGAGACTTTCCCTTCTGGCGCTAGATTAATATACATATTCACTAGCAAACTGGCCGACCAACAATTTTAAGTTAACAACAACAACAACAACAATAATAACAACAGCAGCTGCAATGAAATGCAACTAAAGCCGCAATGTTCCACTTTGGAGTGCAATCAGAGCAACAACAATATAAATAGATTTCAATTATTGTTGTGGTTTTTCTACTAGCCAGTTTCATTTTCAAGGCTAAGCCAACGTAGACTTTATGCAAAAGTGAGCAAATGACAACAACAACAGCAGCAGCAACAGCAGCAACAGCAGCAGCAGCAGCAGCAGCAGCAGCAACATAGTAAACTGTGACTACGACAACATAAGCAGAAACAGCGACAACTTTAGATGAGGAATTGCAAATGTGTGCACGTATGTAGTGTGTAAGCATGTGTGTGTGTGTGTGTGTGTGTGTGTATGTGTTTATGCATCTATGTAAGCAGTTTGGAGTATGCAGCGTGTACGCAATCGTTTTGCAGGCGTAACGCAGACTTGCGGCCATCACTTACATAAGCAACGGGCTCCCAGCTGCAGTTGCAGTTGCAGTTGCCGCTTTGGGTAGACTAAAAAAACACACACATATTTATATGTGTATATACATACATATATATGCTACAATTGTCCGGCCGCTCGTCCGTTTTGGTGCCCCAGTGTTGCAACTTGTCGACATCATCAGCAAAACTTGCTGGCCATAAATTGTTTGGTTTGGTTTGGGGACCACCAGCAGCAGCAGCAGCAGCACCGTCTTTGACTTAAACTCCATTTCTGCAGTTGCTGGGGTAACTCATTTAAGCTGATTCTCGAATTTGGCTGCTTGTTTCGTGCTCAAATTATAACTGTTTCTACTGCTCCAGTTGCAGTAGTCGCCCTGCGGCACCAGCTCAGGCCCGCCCTGAGCCGACCTGTCTCGTCCCGTCACTCCACATTGAGAGCTGATGTGCTCTTAATTGCCATAGCGCTCGACTCAATTAAAATCCATTTTGGCAAATGTTGCATTTGCCTTAAGTACTTATCTATCCACACATACATGTACATATAAACAAATGTACATATTTGTGCTGCTCTTTTTTGCCTTTTTGTGTTGTTGTTGTTGTTGCGTTATGCATTTGGCGTTGGTTCGACAAATTTGTCAATCGTCGAGCCAATCAATGCGCATGCGCATTGTACAATCTGAATTGTTGACATTTTATTTGGATATTTTCATTTTTTCTTATTTCTTTAGTTTTCGGCGTGCAATTTGTTCATACCTCGTATGTATGCAATACTCGTTTCGAGTTTTGTAAACAGCTGCCTGCATTCGCATTTCATTTCGGCATCGACAATAAAGAAATGTTAAGCAATGCGTATGACAACAGCAGCAACAACAGCAGCAGCAACAACAGCAGCAACAACAACAGCAGCAACAACAACAACAACAACAACAACTAATGTTAATTATGGCTATATATAAATGTAAATTGTCAGGCGTCCCATAAGCAATTGTTGTTGGTCTTGCTTGCTGCTGTTGGCCCATTCAAATGTATGATGGTCTTCACTCAGGCACTGGGTAAATATGCCACTATTAAAAGCAAAAACCGAAAAAAAAACCACATGCACTTCCCGCTCTTAAGGCAGTTGAGAGAACGCTTGTGTCCCGCAAGTGCCCGACAAATGGCACACTCCAACTTGTGCCGGATATGGATACGGCTTTGACTTATGGCTTACGGCTTTTGATTTTGGCTTGAGGGGAAAGCTTTTGTGGCTCAAGTATTGCCGATGGTTGTATTTTTTTGTTGGACTCAAACAAATATTTATTTGTTGTTTTATTTGTTTTTTTTTTCTTAACTTTTTTTTATTATTTGCTGGTTTTTCTGGCAACATTTCCACGTATCAATTAACTAGAGTCCATAATCAACGTTCGGGGCAAAAGCACTCACTCACATTCCATAATGTTGGACTGCATTCGCCTTAAGTGTGTGCATGACTTGATACTATTCCTGACGCTTCTCAGCATAATTGCCCAATTTTGAGAAATGTTTTGGCCATTTAAGCAGAACTTTCACTTCGAGGCCAATTCGATCGTAAGATAATACTTTTTACCAATCTAACAACAGATACTGCAAGCCCTGCCGGTATATCATTATCAAAAAAAAAAAAGGAAAAACAAAAATAATAATAATAATTGTTTCCTGCCAAGTCCCGTATATTTCATGAAATCGAAAATGTATCTTTCTGGCTGAGTTAATTAGCCAAAAGAAACACTAACTTGGCGAACATGAAATACAAATATTTCATTTTTTAAGGTTTAGTTTGGCTTCGATCAATAAAAGACATTTGAGTGAATTGTGTGTATCTATGTGTGTGTGTGTGCGTTTGTGTCTGTCTGTGTGTGTGTGTGTGTTTGCGTGTATGTGTGTGTGTTTGCGTGTGTGTGTGTGTGTGCGTGTGTAAGCCAAAAACCGGCATGGTTCACATACACGCACAAATCAACTACAAGCTTCAACTTTTTGTTGTTGTCCGGTTTTGCTTATGTAATTTTTAGTTTTTTATTTTTTCGCTGCTGACCAAAATCCGACTGCGTATAAGGGAGTTATACATATATGTTATATATGTATATGTATGTGTGTGTGTGTGTGTGTGTGTGTGTAGTTTGGTTTATTTGCGTTGTTTCTTTATATTGTTACAAAACTTTGGCATTTTGATTTAAAAATCCGTTTCTTATATATGCAAACATATATTATATGAATACATCTGTGTGTGTGTGTGTGTGTGTGTGTGTGTGCATACGTATATATAGCTTATTTCGATTTATGAATAGGCTTCGATCTGAGCTCATGCATTTGCCCTAATTGCCAAAAGTGTGACTTTATGTAATGCAGCAAAAACAACATACTACAATGTGATTATTGGCATTGGGAACTGGCGTTTGGTGTTGCGGCTTCCTTATTGGCAGCGCCCAAAGCGACAACTTCTGCAACTTCTCACCATATACGAGTACAACAACAAAAAAAGACTACATCAATTTTGTTGTTTGGAATTTCATTAAAGTATTGAATTTGCATATAAAATTCATGAGGTTGTGTAACTTGTTTTTGTTATTCGTTTTTTTTTGTTTTTGTCAGTTTTTCGAGTTTTTTTGTGATGAACTGCAGCAGTTCGTATTCGCGGTCGACCTTCATGGGAATTTTGTTGTGATTCAATGGCTTTGATACCTTTTTGTTACGGCGGAGGATTGTCTCGCTGATGTAGTAATAGTAGCGACGTTTGCTTGTATATTCAATTCCATTCCATTGATGTCACTGTGTCAATGCTGAACTTGTGTCACACTTACATATGCATTCATCACTTTTCTACTTCCGGCTGTTACTTGAATATAACATGTGCCTTTGTTCCCATTACAGTCACGGCCTGGAGCGGCCTGGCAAACGCTCTTCCTTCTCTGCGCGTTGGCCTATTGCATCAATGGTGAGTTCATCAATCGACGAAATCGAAATCTATATTTTGATAAGTATTCTGAGAATATATGTTAACATTTGCAGTTGCCAGCGGTGAGGGTCGTGTGGTTTGTTATTATACAAATTGGAGTGTTTATCGCCCGGGGACAGCCAAATTTAATCCGCAAAATATAAATCCGTATTTGTGTACACATTTGGTGTACGCATTCGGTGGATTTACCAAGGATAATCAAATGAAGCCATTCGACAAGTATCAGGATATTGAGCAGGGTAAGCTAGACACGCCCCAAACACCCACATGCTAAATTCCATTGGTAATTGCCACTCAACACAACAACTACAACAACAACAACAACAACACAAATATTTTGCAACTCAACTTGACTTTAATTTCCGCCTTGCTGTGTTGCTGTTGCTTTCACTCACACTCACACTCGCATCTCCCATTTCCCATGATGAACTTCCGCAGGTGGCTATGCCAAATTCACTGGCCTCAAAACGTACAACAAGCAGCTGAAAACGATGATTGCCATTGGTGGCTGGAACGAGGCCTCTTCACGCTTCTCCCCGCTGGTTGCCAGCGGTGACCGGCGCCAGCATTTCATTAAGAATATATTGAAGTTCCTGCGCCAGAATCATTTCGATGGCATCGATTTGGATTGGGAATACCCAGCACATCGTGAGGGCGGCAAGTCGCGGGATCGCGACAACTATGCTCAATTTGTTCAAGAGTTGAGGGCGGAGTTTGAGCGCGAGGCGGAGAAAACCGGACGCACAAGATTGCTGTTGACTATGGCCGTGCCCGCTGGCATTGAGTACATTGACAAGGGTTACGATATACCCAAGCTGAACAAGTATCTGGATTGGTTTAATGTGTTGACTTATGATTTCCATTCGTCACATGAGCCATCCGTAAATCATCATGCGCCACTTTACTCTCTGGAAGGTGATTCCGAATATAACTATGATGCAGAGTTAAATATTGTAAGTGTGACTCTGTCGATCTGCATGAAGATTATGATATATATATATATATATTTTTACATGACAGGACTACTCAATCAAATATTATCTGAAGGCTGGAGCCGATCGCGACAAGTTGGTATTGGGCATACCCACTTACGGTCGTTCCTACACACTCATTAACGAAGAAAGCACTGAACTCGGTGCACCATCCGAGGGACCGGGCGAACAGGGTGACGCCACCAGGGAGAAGGGCTACTTGGCTTACTATGAGGTACTTCAATCATATCTACATTTGTGTGCCAATCAACGTCTTTAATTATGTATTTTGTGCATTATTTAGATTTGCCAAACGCTTAAGGATGATCCCGAGTGGACAGTCGTACAGCCCAATGCCAATATCATGGGTCCCTATGCCTATAGACGTAATCAGTGGGTTGGTTACGACGATGAAGCCATTGTGCGCAAGAAAGCCGAATATGTTGTCGCCCATGGACTGGGTGGCATTATGTTCTGGGCCATTGACAACGATGATTTCCGTGGAACATGCAGCGGCAAACCGTATCCGCTAATTGAGGCGGCCAAGGAGGCCATGCTGGATGCATACGGGTGCGTTGAATAATTGGGAAGAAACTTTAGTTTAGTTCAACATTTTCTTCTCTATCTATCTCAATATCTCTGACGCAGTCTGGGCATCAATGAGGTGGCCAAGCCAAGTGGGCCACAGAAGCCATTGCGTTCGAGAAGTCGTGACAATGGTGGCAACAGCAACATAAATCGTGTAACCTCCAAGCCGGAGGCATCCCCAAGGCGACCCAGCGCAGCTCGAAGACCGGCAAGCAGCAGCACAACAACAGCAGCGCCAAGCACCACAATTAAATTGACAGAGGTCGAAGGACAATCGCTGTATATTGGTGGACGTGGATCGACAACACCACCGCCACCAACAACGCCTGATCCTGGCTCCGATTTCAAGTGCGAGGAGGAGGGCTTTTTCCAACATCCTCGCGACTGCAAGAAGTACTACTGGTGTTTGGATAGTGGCCCATCCGGATTGGGCATTGTGGCCCATCAATTTACTTGCCCCTCTGGTCTATACTTCAATCCCGCTGCCGACTCTTGCGACTTTGCCCGCAATGTGCCATGCAAGACTAAGAAGTAAGTACCTTGTGTATGATATATATAAATAATATATTGTACCCTCGATATCAGAGTATAAAAATATATATATACTCGTATGTAATAATGACAGCATTATTATTTGAAATCCATCATTCACCCAGAGCAAATGGAGGAGCGTCAAACTAATTATGATACTTAGAGCCTGCTGGTTGTAAATCACATAATGATTAATTTATTAACTGCTCGCACACAGATCGACAACTACTCCGCCCGTAAGCTCGACAAGCACAACGACAACAACAGCTCGACCCACGAGTAGCTACAACCGTGTTACTGCAGCGCCAGTGGCTCGTCCGGTCTATCCACGAATCACAAGCACCACCAGCACAACCACAACCACAACAACAGCCAGAACCACGACACCAGCAGAAGAGGAGGTGCTTGAATACGAAGAGGATGGCGATGATGCGCAAACTTTGGGCAAGTCCAGCAGTGATGCTGAGGAGGATCCTCAGGTCATCAAGGAACTAATTGATCTAATACGCAAGGTCGGTGGCGTCGAGCAGCTGGAGAAACATTTGTTGCGTAACAAGGATGGCACCATAACGCTCAAAGAGAACTCGGCTAGCGGTGTACCAACAACGCCCTCAACCATCAGCAAGTCTCTGTATGACAGAGTTTTGAGTCGACCGGGAACACTGGGCACATTTACACGCAATCGCTTTAATACGTTTAAGGCACAGTCCAGTGGAACGGCTGAGTCGGGAAGCACTACGGACGAGAGCAGCTCCCAAATCAACAATTCCAAATACTCATCTGTGCTGCGTGGCAACAGTCGCCAAGGACCGCAAAACGAGGGACTGGAGCAGCTATCCGAGTTCGATGGTTTCCTCAAGGAGCGCAAACAATATGTGACCATTAATCGCAATCGTGGCACCGCCCCACGCTATGACCAAGCAACCGACAGGAACTCCGACGATGACATCGATGAGACAGAGGACCCATCTCAGCCCAAACCGCAACCGGCTGAAACAACCAGACGTCCGTTTAGCTCTGTAACGCCATCGTACACAAGTGTTAGGCGTTCCAGGCCCACAACAACTTCAGCAGCGCCCATCGAATCGGTGACTGAGCTGGAGGAGGAACAGGTTGCTCCTGTTGTTATCAAGGAGCAGACCCAGACGAAACAATACGCTACACTGAGCCGTACACGTGGTCGCACCACGGAACGTCCAGAAAGCACAGCTTCGGACACTGCTAGCGTATTAGTTAGCTCGACAACAAATCGGTAAGAATCAACAAGCAAGTAGCCACATCGATGATTACATACCCTTCCAAGACACAGTCCACTTGCTCACATCTGCATTTCATTACAAATTCAAGAAACCGAATTTTTTCTGTGATTTTTGACTATGACTCGAAAATGTAAGGAACAGAATAATGCTCATAACTAGTGAGTTTGGTTTGGATATCCAGGTAACAAGTTTTTCTGACACGAATTCGTCTTTTAATGAAATAGTAGAATCATTCATATGTACTGGCAGAAAGTTGGATATATATTTCGAGTTCCATCAAGATAAGACGAACAAGCAGACAAACGGACAGACGGACATGGCTATATTGACTCGGCTAGTGATGCTGATCAAGTATCTATATATACTTAAAGTGATGCAGATGTGTTTTTGAATGCGTCTGTTGCTTGCCTACTCACACACTCTTTCCTCTCTCTCTTTCTCTTGGTGTAGCTACAAATACCTTGAACGGACGAGACCCACAAAGAGCAGCGGCGCAGCTAGTGTCGATATCGAGGATGCTGATGAGGATGACGAGGAATATGAAGATGAGCCACAACATAAAAATGTAACGGTACAAAGAAATCAAAGCAGCACAGCAACAACCACAACAACAACAACAAATACACGTAAATACGCGAGCATTGGCCGCAGAACCACAACAACAACACCAGAAACTACACCAGAAACAACAACCACAACAACAGTCACCGGCACTGAGACTGCCAAGGCGAGCACCACTACCACCACCAACAACAACAACAACAGCAGCAACAATGTGAAAACTAATAACGTACTAGCAACCACAGCAGCACCAATCACCTCTACCACCACCCAACCACAACCAGATACAACAATCACTAACGAAACCACTGAACCAATTGAAAGCACTAGCATACCGCTCACAACGAGCAGTACTAACATCCAAACCACCACAACCACACCCACCTCACCCACACCCACAACCACACCCACAACCACAACCACACCCACACCAACTGTAGCATCCACTATCCAAATACCAACCACTGGCATCGACGCCTTGAGCCTGGCTGATGGCATTAACAATATGTTAGAGCCACAATTTACCACAATGCCGCCAAGCGATGCATCCCCGATCCCCACCCTTGATTTAAAGATTAACAACCTGGCACAAGTTGCGCCCACAACAACGACATCAACGACGACAATAACGACAACGGATTCTGAACTGGCAGGAACAAGAACAACAGCTAATAGCAAACAGAACGCCATTGACAACGATAACGATGACAACGATGACGAGGACGATGACAATGATGACGATGACAAGATAAGAAACAATATTGATCACAATAAGGTAACAACAACTAAGACACAATCCAAATACGCCACAATTCGTCGACGCGTAAACAGCGGCAACAAGAACCGTGCAGATGCAGTCAACAATGAAGCTAGTCCCAATGTTGGTGATAACTCTAACGGTACTGTAACTAGCATTAGAAACACCTACTCTGGTCGAAGGCAACCACAAAGAACCCAACAACAACAACAACCCGAACTGACTACAACCGAAATACCTATAAGCCCAACTAGCAGCATTTCTAGTCCGAGACCCTTTGGTTATCCTAGACGTCGAACACGACCCACTAAACCACAACCTACCACAACTGCAACCAGCACTGTTAACAATAACAATAACAATAATGATAACGATAACGATAACGTAAACAAAACACAAAACGATGACATTGCGAGCATAGGCAAAATTCGTCTATCCAAATTGGATAGGCCCAAGGTGAGTGCCAAAACTAGTCAAGAGTTGTTGTTGGACCCCAGCACAAGCACCAAGCAACCAACAACAACACCCCAATTAAAAGCAACAACAACAGCAACAAACGCAACACGCACATACAATGTAGCTGACTTAGACGTAACTAATGGTAATGGTAGCAATATCTTAAGGCATGACGTAGTTAGCACCTCTAATTTAAGTACTACTAAAGACGACGATCAAAACAGCAACAGCAACAAAAAAAATAAATATAAGTGGCGCGACGCGCGTTTACCATCGCGATTTTCAGAGGGTGCGGCAGGCAAAGCACCTAATGCACTCGACCCCAAGGACAACAAAGACTCACGTAGGTATGCTGGCAAGCGACTAGCGGTCAATGGCGATGAGCTCAATTATCGCAGTCGCCATCTGACCTCAACGGAGCAGGAAACTGACACAAATTTAGATGTGGAGATCGAAACACCAACGACAAGCTCACCGATAACATCAACACGTAGCTATCAAAGCATCAATCGTATTTCTAGTCGGTTAGGAGTTGCTAATAAAGACGTAGAGTCAGCAACCGTTGAATCCGATCAAACCGATTCAAACGATGAATCCGAACCGACATCAATCAGATCAACTGGCAAACGTAACTATCAAAGCACTAACCGTACTTCTAGTGGAATCGAAGAGGAACTCGTTAAGAAAACTTCAGCTGCTTCTACTGCAGACGTAGAGTCAACAACCGCTGAATCCGATTCAAACGATGAATCCGAACCGACATCAATCAGATCAACTGGCAAACGTAACTATCAAAGCATTAGTCGTACTTCTGGTCGGGTCGAAGAAGAACTCGTCAAGAAAACTTCGGCTGCAGACATAGAGTCAGCAACCGTTGAATCCGATCAAGCCGATTCAAACGATGAATCCGAACCGACATCAATCGGATCAACTGGCAAGCGTAACTATCAAATCAATAGTCGTACTTCTGGTCGGGTCGAAGAGAAACTCAGTAAGAAAACTTCAGCTGTTTCTACTGCAGACGTAGAGTCAACAGCTGCTGAATCCAGTGGAAAACATATAGGACGCAGTTCTAGTCAAGCAAATTCAAAGATTGAATCCGATCTAGTATCCAAATCATCAACTGGCAAACTTAACTACCAAAGCATTAGTCGTACTCATAGTCACAGTAGTGCCGATGAACAGATACACTACAATGCCATAACTCGCGACAATACCGGCGCCCATCTGAGCGAAGGTCGCACCTCTGGCTTCATACGCAACCCTGTCGAATCTACCCAATCAAAGATTCAACAACCCGTAGCGCGAGGTGGCCACATTGCGGAGACAACGACAACAACTTTTGAGGATGAGAATATTGCAGCGGAGATAATTGATGATGAGCCACCGATTGTGGCTCGTGGCAACACTAGGGCTCCAGCTTCAAATGACATACCTGACGACAGTAATGCAGCAACTGAACAGGACTCTGTAGAAGAGACACCGGCCACTGAAATTCCATCCCTGCAAGAAAATTCTGCCAGCAATGATGAAGAAATTTCAGAGCTTACCACTATCCCAACCGAAGTTGATAATGCCACGGAGTTACCAACAAGCAGTTCCACGATGGCAACCACAGCTGATGTAGTCGATGAGATGGCTACAGAAACTACAACCAGATCTGTTCTTGAAAGCAGCAGCACTTCGACCACCGAGCGCTCCATTGAGAAGCTTAACGATACAACAACTCAACAGTATCCGCGCCACTCTTTGTTCCGCAGCAGAACGTCAACAAGTACGGAGAGTACAGTGCCAACAACCACATCAACAACAACCACTTCAACAACAACGACTGCAGCGCCAAGTAGCACCACCAGACGATCACTTCCGAGTAGAATAGGTAGCCGCACCACTACTAGGACAACAACCACAACAACTATAGCAAGCCCAACACAAGCCGATGATGAGACAGATATTGCAGATGTCAATGAAACCACGACGCCAATCCCGAGGCGTCGAGTAATTGTCCGAGGTAGATACCGACCACGTAATCAGGGCGATCTCTCTTCGCTCCTGGCAACGGATGCAAATAAGCAAGTCAGATACAATCACGACCAGAACCGGCATCGGCCAACTTCCCAGCCAGTTGCAAATCAACAGGAAACGCCGCAGGACAAGGAGGAAGAAGCTGACAAAACATCCTCCGCACAACAGAGTGAAGACATCGAAAGTAGTGCGCCAGAAGAAATAAAAATCGTTGAGAATTCAACGCAATCGAAGCTTAACAGCCGCTCTCAACTTGGAGCAGTGCGCAATCGCACCACCAGTCACACAGAGACCCTGGGCGACGGCATTACACGCACTCGCACCACTTATGTACGTACAATTGATAGTGGCAAAGTAGTGAAGCGTGTGCACACCAAGACCGTGCAAGAAAAGCCGGCCGAGTATGAGTATATCTATGATAAGGTTAGTCAGCCGGAGGTCACCACCACACCACGCACCATCACACGCAATCGTGGTGCCGTTAAGTTCCGTAGCAACGATTTATCCTCATTACTGGCCTTGGACTTTTCGACGCGGGGACAGCGCACCAAACAAACGCCATCAAGTGAGACAAAGACGGTACGCAGACGCCTGCTGAAAAAGCCCAAGGAAACCATCGAGCACGAAGACGTCGAGGAGTTTGTGTACCAGGCCAATGAGAACGGCTTAGACAATACGGAAAGTACGGAAACAACCACAAGGCGGCCAGCAAGGACAAGACCCACGAGGCCAAGAACAACAACAACAACAACGACCACAACTGCAAGGACGACAACTGAAAAACAATCTGTTGTTATTGAGAATGAAGCAAGTACTCGTCGTACGGGTTCGGCATTCAGACGGCCGACATCAGCAACAACCACGACGCCATCTACGACAACCACTTCGGACAATGAAGCGACAACTAGACGAGTGCTAACCTTTAAGCGACCCATAAAAACCACAACTATTCCAACAACTACAGTAGAGCCAGCAGAAGAGTCAACCACAGTTCCCCAGCAGCTAGCTGCTAAGCAAAACTTTATCAAGCGTCTAAGAACAAGCACCAATCCTACAACAACCACAACAACAACGACAACTAAGCCTGAAGATGACTTGCAGGATTTGAAACGTCAGTTTGCAAATGCATTGAATATGCTTCAAGACAATAATGAAGATGTTGCCACAGGCGAAACAACGACACGATCTACGGAAACTAACTCAGATGACAGTCTCTCGTTGCCCATATATCATCGTCGCAAATACTATCAATACGTCAAGGATTCGCCGATAACATATATTGATAAGGCTGCAGCTCCACCAGATGACGGCAAGCGTGTTACTGTAAACATACAGCAACAAATCCATGATGTCTTCAATGTTAGCGACAATGGGACGCCAAGCAATTCGTTGGAAGAGACGGAGAACGATGCCCAAGAACAGGCTGAGGAGCATCGTTTGGCCATGGACCAGGCACGTGAAATCAATTCCGAACTGAGTCATTTTTTATTGAAAACCCCCGGGTCAGTGTAGGTCACCCGGGGGCAAAATTGATCGGATCACCTGAGCTGATAACCAAAACTTCCGCTGCGGCTGATGATGATGGTTATGATGACAATGAGCTGACAGCAGATATAGATGACTTTGAGGAAAATTCAAGCCGGCAAGGCAAAACGTTTAAAACAACGCTATCGCCGACGACAGGCAGAAATGAAGCCTCACGAAATCTTGTACAGGTCTCCATTTTAGATGATACACAGCGCGTTGCGGAAGATGCTCGTAACTTGCGCACTTATTCCCAATTGAATCGGACGCGCTTGCAGCCAACAATTAAAGCAATCGAACCGGAGGAGGAGCAACAGCTGCTAGAAACGACCACTCCAAGATCTACCTATAGTTCATCTCAACGTTTTCGTGGCAGAGTTGGCACCAGGACAACAACCACAACTGCAAGCCCAGACGACGAGCAACAGCTACTTGAGATAACCACTCCAAGATCTGCCTACAGTTCATCTCAACGTTTTCGTGGCAGAGTTGGCACCAGGACAACAACAACAACTGCAAACCCTGAGGAGGAGCAACAGCTACTTGAGACAACCACCAAAAGAGTTGCCTCTCAACGTTTTCGTGGCAGAGGCGGCAACAAGGCAACAACAACTACATCAAGCCCGGATAGTAGCACAAGCCGCACGAGAGCAACGGTTCGTCCATATGTTGGCATCAGTCGAAGAGTGCCTACAGTAAGACCAGCAGTTAACTCTGCCGATGCGAATGATGATCTAAATGAAGATCTCGACGAACTTCTTGCTGAATTAGCTGATGAAAATGAAGTTACTACCGAACCCAGCGCTACCACAGAACAAACTAGTCGTCGTCAACTTTTGATACGTCGCCGCTTTAATGGGACAACAATAACCCCTACAACAGTGCATAACGGGGACAACGAAATAGATCAGGCTGATGATGTTAACAGTAGTCCAAATATTCAGGACTCCACGACCACAACAAAAAAAACTGATAAGCTAACTGCACGACACCAGCTTTTGATACGGAACCGATTTAATGCAGGAACACGCATTGGCACAGCAGAGCAAGGCAGAGTCGACAATGAGGTCAACAATGAAGCAGAGGAGATCTCAAGCACAGCTAGTAGTCCTGGAGAGTTCGATTCCATAAGTGCAACAAAAGAAACAACTCCTACATCCAATCCAAAACTCTTTGTACGCAGACGCTTCAATGCCACCATAAGCGCTTCTGCCACAGAGACTGCTCATATAGACAAGGAAGCTAGGGACGATGAGCAAAACATTACCGAAAGTAGTGAGTCTACATCTACAGCGAAAGAAGACAGCAGCGAACCAACTCCACGACGCCAGGTTGTGGTGCGCCGTCGATATAATGCAACAATATCAACAACAACAGAGAGTCAAAATCAAGCTAACGACATCAACGAGGATGAAGATGGTTCAACCACAATTAGTAGTTCTGAAGATGGTGACCCAACTACAAATGAACCAATCACATCAAAAGGCAATACTCTGATACGAAGGCGCTTTAATGCCACGACAACGACAAAGGCTGGTGTTGAAGATGTCGATGATGATGATGATGAGAGTTCTGGCGATGCTATCGAAAGCACAAGCGGCCCCACAGAAGACAATAGCGAAGAAACGTCACGACGTCAGGTCCAGGAATCCACTACAATAGCCAGTGATAAGGATGACAATAGCGACAAGGAAACAACTACATCTAGGCGTAATCTTCTGATTCGTCGCCGGTACAATGGAGCAATATCCACCACATCAGCTAGTCAAATCAAATCCAACGAAGTACACGAGAATGATGATAACTCGGAGGTAGTTAAAAGTGCCGAAAAAACAAGCACATCTAGACGTAATCTTTTGATACGCCGTCGATTTAATGCAACGACAACCGGAACCGGAACAAAAGATGTCACGGCAGAAGAGGATAGCTCAACCACATCACAAAGTGGAACCACATCACGACGTCAGAGTTTGATACGTCGTCGGTACAATACAACCGCCACAACCACCACAATAACTCCAAGCAAGGCCAACGAGATCAGCGAAGATGCAGATAGCTCAGCGGAAATACGTGGTGCCGGAGATACCGAATCTACAACATCAGCGACACGAACGTACAGTAATCGGCCCACGGCGCGACGACAACTTTTAACACGTCGCCGCTTCAATGGAACCGCAACACAAAGCTCAGCAGCCGTTGTTACAACACCGGGAGCAACGAACGCTGATGAGATTAGTACACGTCGACCATTTGCGGCCTTGAGCCGAACACGTACTCGCTTGCCAGTGACTCGGAGGGGACAGACAACGACAACAACCACCGAGTCAATAGGTGATGCTGGCAATGATAACGAGAGCGACAACGAGGCGAGCATAGATGATGATGAAGATGTTGATGATAGTCTAACAACACGAGGCGGATTTCTGCAAACAAACCGACATCGGGCTCTGCTTGATCCACGCTTAAGCCAGTTATCCACTACAGAGAGCAGCAGCAGCAGCAGCAACACTGTTCGAAATCTACCTAAATTCGGAGCGGGGCGAACTACAGCAACGCCCATTAGAGTTAGTTCCAGTACGCGACGTAATCTTATAGCATTGAATCGAAATCTATACAATCGCAAAGAAGAAAAACAGCCGGAAGAGAATGCAGATGATAATGATGAAGATGAGGATGAGTACGAGGACGCGGATGGAAATGAAGATAACGACGATGATGAGTACGAGGAGGCCGTTGAGCAGAGGCCAAGGAGCAGTACAACTCCCAGTTCGATTCGTAGCCAGTTACTTGCCAGTAGACAACGCAATGCACAAATAACAAAGACTCAAACTATAACCCAGACCCAGACCCAGACCCAAACCCAGACACAAATCAGTAACGATGACGCAGACGCTGACATTCCCAATGATGAGGTATCAAAAACTAACATCAATAACAACCACAACAATACTAATCAGAGCACTGCACTTAACGTAGCTGGTCGTAATTTTGGCACACAACGTAGTCGTAGTCGTAGTCGTAGTAACAGCACCGTAGCCAATTATTTAAATAGTCGTTTTAAGTTTTCCAATGCTAACAATTCAAACAAGAACAACAGCAACGAAAACATCAAAAACGAGAAACAATACATTTACACAAACAATAAACAAAAACAAGTCACAGTCACTGTTAATGCTAATAACAATGATGATGATACACAGGATGATGATAGTCTAGAGGCAGATATTGATATTGATATTGATATTGAGGAGAAGGATAAGAATGATTATAATAATGCTAATGTTAATGATAATGATAACGATGATGATGATGATGATGATGATGATGATAACGATGATGAGAGTGGGGCACCCGTGCGTGTTGTAAATGACATAGGTAATGACGTTAATTCTAAACGACGTTTTCAGAATCGTTTTCAATTGAGTCGCACAAGAGGCGGCAGCACCACCACCACCACCACATCAAGAACAACAGGGAGAACCACAGCAACAGCAACAGCAACAACCACAGCGGCAAGCACTCGTCGCTTCAACTATGGCTCCAGAAACCGTGCACAGGTAACTAAGCTAGTCAAAGTCGATGGCCAGTCGGCTGAAGAAACAGATGATCAAACTGATGCTGAAGATGATGCTGATGCAGATGATGAGACGACAGCAACGACAACAACAAGAACAACACCGACAACAACTGCAGCAACCACAGCGACAATTAAACCAACACTTAAACGCATACGCGTACTCAAACATCGACGGCCACTCCAGTCAACTATTGATATTAGTAGCAATAGCACAACAAACAGCAACACAAACACAACTAACCCTGTGAATGACAGCAGCAGCATTAGCAACAGCAACAACACAAACACTACTAACAGCAACCCCAATCCCATAAAACGTTTCCGTAAAATTGTGCGCAAATTGCGGCCCGTTGCGGCAAGCACTGAGTCCTCGAGCCCGGAAAATGAAAAGGAATTGAGCAGTGGCGAGAATGGTGAAACAACAACAACCACGCGCACACCATTCAAGCCCAGTCGCACACGTTTCGGTGGAGGAGCTGTGGCAGCAACAGCAGCAGGATCGAATAATGATCAGGACCAGGAACTCGATCTCGAGGAAAATAATGATGTTGAGCGGGAGTCGCAGCAACAACAAACGCGTAGACCTATTGACCTAGAGGGTCTGCGTAATCGTCTCAAGAGTCAGCAGTCGCGTGGCGAGCCCACAGATGGCGTCATAAACAGTCGACTCCAGGGTGGTGGCACCACCAGCGAGACGAGTGAAAGAGGCGATATTTCAGAGCTGCAGCGATTGCGCGATAAGGTCAAGGCAGAGCAAGCAAGAGGCAATGGTGAACAGGGTGTCATCAATGATCGTCTCAAGAAGCTATTGGCCGAGAAAGTCGCTGCCACAGCCACTGATGATGATGATGTTGATGATAATAAGCCCTTGAGCGGTGGTACAACAGTGGTGCCATCATCGCCACGTCCGTTCTTCCGACGCAAGCTAGTTGCCAAGCGGCCTTATGCCCCCTCGGCAGCTACAAGCTTACCCACAAAACCAGCCCCAGTCTTTAGCACCAAACGGCCAACGGCCAAGTTTGTGCGCCGCAAGAATGGACGTTTTGATCCCTTCAACTCTAGTGTGCGTAACCGTGGCGAGGGCTTTGTGCGTAGCGATCCACGTGGTGCACGCTTGCCGGGTGCCGACCGTTTCCAGCAGCAAAATGAGCAAATTGAGGGGCAGGACGACAACGATGACGATGAGGATTATAACGAACAGGAGGAGCAGCCACAGCCAGTGGTTACTGCTCGACCGCTGTTTAATCAAGCCGGAGCAGTGAGAAGACCTTTTATACCCAAGCCCAAACAGCCACAGCCCGCTCAGAATCAGGATGAAGGCAATGAAGAAGATGAAGAGGATGATGAGGATGATGAAGATAGCGATGACAATGAGGATACTAATGATGGGCAGCAAGACGAGCAATCCCAGCAACAAGGCCAAGACCCAGGAAATACACCCAAATCAAATACACAGCCACCCACCTATCGGGGCAAGGATAATCGTGCACCACCTGGCAATCGACCCAACTTTGCACCCACCGCCAGTGGTGGAAATGTGCCATTTAATCCACGCAATCGCCAGCCGAATTCCAGCTTAAACGGTGGCACCACTTCCTCCTCCCAATCGCCGCCAGCCAGTCGCTTTGGCGGTGGCAGCAATCGTTCGCGTGTGGTAAATCGTCCACCGGGTGTAGCAACGCCGAATTTACCGCTACGTCCTGTGGCCAAAAATTATGAGAGGACGACACCGTTGACACCGCTGAAACCGGCCCCGTTCATACCAAACAGCAATCGCAGTTATGAGCGCAAATATACGGGACCATCAACGGAGGCGACGGAGCCGGCTAGCGAGAATTCCCTGATTGAGGATCTGAATATTGATGCGCTCAATGCACGAAACAAAAAGATCTTTGACATACATAGCAAGAAACATACGACCCTCAAGCCAAAGGTTGCCAAAACGGGGGCCGAGCTAGATACTGATACGATCGTAGAGACGGAGACGACCGAGGAGTCCTACGATCAGCAGAGGCAGGGCTATGTGACAACCACACCAAGCACACCAATAACAACAACAATTCCAACAAGCACAACACTGTCAACAGACACCACGAACACTGAAACTTATACCGTAAACGAAAACGCACAACCGCCACAACATGTGTACCATGCTAACAATGCTAATGAAGCCACCAATATCTCTTCACCCCCACAGGATCAAGCAATTTCGTTGTTGTCATCGACAGCAACGACCGGAACAACGCCATCGCCGCCACCAGCGACGACACTACTCCACGTATTCACCCTGCTCGATGGTGAGGCGGATGATGAACAGGAGCCAACGGGACGGCCGTTGGGCAGCAAGACCACCGCTGTAGAGCCCAAACATAAGCTGATCGAAATCAATCGCATTGTTGAGATCAACTCGAAGCAGGCCAAGGCCGCCCAACGCAAGTCGAAGGCCAATCAGGATTTCGGCACATTGCGCGTTGAATCGCTGCCCCATGTCGAGCAGCTGGGCGAGATTAGCGTGGTGAAATATGTGCATCTAGTCGATGGCAGTGACATTCAAATCAATGATGGCCACAGCACCGTTGCTGATTACACGCCCACCGAACCCAGCGTGGCGTCGCCCATACTCAGTTCAGCTCCCTTCCGCAATAGTCTGCCGCAAACTGAAGATGATGCTGACTCCGATTTGGATCGTAACGGTAAATCGCTGCTACCCGAGGTAATACGTAGTGCCATCGAAACATCAACGATTTCGCTCGAGGGTCTGTTTGACGCGTCACGCAAGGCCAAGCAGCTGAGCGTGAATGGCATTAGCAGTGTGGAAACCAGCACCGAGCAACTACAAGAGATTCAACCTGATACAATTAATAGCACTGTGCCACCAACAACAACAACAACAGCTGCTGCTGCTGCTGCTGCTTCAGCTGCACTGCCAGCCACATACGTAAGACCCATTGTACCCCTACTTCGTCCCGAATCCAATGAATCCTCACCCCTAATCATCTCGATAGCCAATCTCGACAAGGTCATACTAAGCAAGGTGCAAGCAGAGTCCGCTGCCGAGTCCGAGTCAGATGCCACGGACAGCAGCACTACTGAAGAAACTGATATGGCCCCCGCAGACTCGAATTCGGCGTTCTCTGTGCAACATGTGTCCGTGTTGCAGGCACCGACCAATAATCAGCTGTCGAACGGGCCCGATAAACAAAACATTCAAACAACAACAACAACAACACTACTCACACATAGCTCTATTAGTGGCAGCAACAACAATAACAACAACACCAACAACAGCGACAGCAGCAATAACAATATTAACACTATTAGCCAAACACAGCAAACAGGAAACACACTTGCAAACAGTAGTAGCAGCATTAGCGAGAAAATCAGCTACAGCACCGAAACGCATGTGGTGCATCGCAGGAAGGCGCGACGTGGCCGTCGACTGCGTCACGGTCAGGGCAACACAAATACAACAGCTACAACAACAACAACAACAGCCCCAACAACAACAACAGCGACAACAACAATCACAGTGGCGCCTTAAATGCTGCACCACAGCCAAACAAAAAACGTAGTTAGTTATTTCTAGTCTTATATTTTGTACAGAGACAAAAGCATTAAGTTTAACACACACATTAATTGCCGCCCTGTAAATAATTGGCTGCGTGGCTTTGTCACTCAAAAATTGATTTCTATTTTTTATTATTCTTTTTTCTATTCTTTTGCTGCGCAATAACATTAATGATCGTTCAATACAATAATTTGTCCAAATTTTAGTCGATTTGCAAACGAAAACAAAGAACAACAACAACAAAAAAACTGCTGCTTTTTGTGCTGCTTTTTGAACACACTATCAAAAAATTCGTATTCTTCAAGCTGCCATACATAATAACAATAATATACATACACACATATACTTACACACACACACTACATACACATATGCTACAATACATACAAACCCACACACAATCACACGCAGTTATGAAAATGCAAAGACTTTTCCAATTGGTTCAATCGAAACTTTGACGACCCTCAGCGTTGAAGCTATTAAAATAAACTTGAAATTTTTTCTTAATTAATTCACCACCTTATTTTTTTCAATCAATATTATTTGCTTTCAACAATGCGATTTTTAAATATCTTTCCCGTTTTTTTTTTCTTTTTTGAATTACTTTAAGTTTATTGCAATTAGTTTTAGTTGTAAAATATTTATGCACAAAAATAAACCTAAATAAACTCAAAAACAAACCACATTATTTTGTATAAAAAAATCAAACAACACAAATCTTATGTAGATCATAGTCAAATACAATACACCATACACACAAACATATATATATATATTATATATGAGTATTCTGGGTTTAAACTGAACAATTCTATGCAATATCCCGCAATAATCAATTTGAGATCAAGAAAACGCTAAAGTATACATCTATATGCAAAATATATTTATTTACTATTAAATGTGCTAAACATTTACAACAACTCTCGGAGAGTTTTTTGGTTTAAATATTAACAATTTATATTTTTACTTGGATAGAAATGTGAAAGATTTGTGATAAGAAAAATGGTTGAAAATTGCCGAATTTGTGAAAAGTTTCGCAAAGTTTTGCACACAAACATAATCCACACGCATATGAAGAAATATGTATATTTGTGGCAATATGAAGAGTCAGCGATAAATGCAAAACGAGTCCACGAATTTGGCAGCACCTCAGTTTGTTGCATGTGCAAATGTCTTGCCACTAGTTTCATAAGTGTAATGGCTCTTGGCAGCTTTAATCACATGCTTAATTGCGGGTTAAGTCAAGCTAAGACATTTAAAAAATAAATATAAAAAATATGAAGTAAAGCCAACAGGTTACCGTGAGAAATCGAAATTGGTACCAAAGTAATGCTACCAAGGCAAACGGGCCAATAAGTAAAGATTATTAACAACCGTACGATGATGTTGAGCATGTCTGACTGACTTGTCCGTTTGCGTGTGTGAACTACTCAAAAATCCAAGTACCAAATCAGAAAATTATCCAAGCTAACACACGTGACAGCTGCGGCTGCATGTGGCAGGTGCATTGCTTTTTTTTTTTTTGTCTTGCCTAAAATGTTTCATGTCTGTGATATGATGACCCTGACAACAACAAAAAGTACATTCAAAGTATGTCAGTTAAAATCAATGGCACAAATGACCTACTTGAAAGACTTTTACAGAGACTTTTACCCAGCAACAAACTGAACAAACTGAACAAACTGACCTTCAACGGTTACGTTTCCCTTTCAGCTTCATCGGCTGTGAGAGCACTCTGAACCCTACTCCCAATTGATATACATATCACTTGAGATCGCCTAACATGTCTCAAAAATTCCCTTTGGCAACGCTGGCGACTTTCACTCGCACATGCAGCGCCGCGCGCCATTTTCATTTTTGCGCATTGCCAACAACTTTCTTCATCGGATAATGACGATGACGATGACGACGCCCTATTAACTGGCATACTTACGCTTCTGGCATCTGGCAATGCTCTGATCGCAGCAATCACTTGCACAATATTTAATTAAA
Organism: Drosophila nr. fundita; assembly: GCA_035044245.1. Classification (NCBI taxonomy): domain Eukaryota; kingdom Metazoa; phylum Arthropoda; class Insecta; order Diptera; family Drosophilidae; genus Drosophila; species Drosophila nr. fundita. The sequence continues at coordinate 56,423 of JAWNMG010000795.1, forward strand.
GCTAACCAGTTTGGCATGTAGCACAGCAAAGCAAAGTAAAACTGCTCATCTTTGTGCTTGAGAGCGTTATGCAATCACATTGGCATGCAGTTGCTGTTGTTGCTGTTGTTGCTTTTGTTGCTGTTGTTGCTGTTGTTGCTGCCAAGAGAGCTGCTCTGACTCCAGCCGGCCAAGCCTGTCCAGCTGCTGGCTCGTCTTCGTCACCATCTCCATTACCGTACGTTGCGTAAGCGGCGTGTGCAGGGCGTGGCATATTAGCTCATCTCTCAGCGACATTGGCATTTAAAGAAGCCCCCCCCCCACACACACACACTCCGCCAAATATCATATCGTAGGTTTCATATGACCGTTGTCATTCGTTATTTGAATTTTTTCTTATTTACTGTCAATGTCAACAGCAGACACTTACCAAGAGTTTCACATTTACTCACCGCCAACACAATGGTGCACAAGCAACAAGCCAAACTGGTACCAATTTCGTTGGCATTATGGATTTTTCTGTTGTCTCAACTTACTCATACAAATATACATACATATGTGTATGTACATGCATCCAGTATGCACATACATACAATGTATAATCTGTGACATTCTAACGTCCTTCAATTAAAATGCCTGACTGCATTTTTTTGGCATGTCAGCTTTCTGTATATATTGTATATATTTGTATACTTATGACTAGCTTATGTTTATTTATGTATTTCATATTTTTATTTTTCAAATCTGAAAAAAAAAAACCAAAATAAAACTTACAAAATTTTATTTGAATCATGTCAAACTGGTTCAGGCAATATTTTCCATATTAATATAGTTTGAAAAGATTCAAATTCCCCGGCCTGGCAAGAAAACAACTCACACACAAAAGAAGAAACAAGCAAAAAAAAACCTAACAATTTATTAAGCACAATATAAAATCGAAGTGTTAGTATTTGTTTTTAATGTAGTTATTTTACTTTTACATATTACAATTGTGATGACTAATACTAATTTAAATATTTACAAAATTATACACACTAATATATATACATATATATATAGATATACGTAAATATGTAGCTTGCTTTTAGATTGCTGTTGACTGCAACTGCACAACGCGGATACTGCCTCAGTATTGAGATCACTGAAACAACAACAAATATAAAACGCACAACCCACACACGACCAAAAAGCACAAAACAAGCAAGTTGAGCGAAGAGAACCGATCAATAAATGAATGAATGAATTTATATCAACCAAATAGTTAACACTTTTCCTTTTGAATAATTGTCAATATTAAATGCAATTTGCTCGCTTCGTTTCATGTGCCACACACAACTTAACAAACCATCAACGACTCTCGACCACTATAACAACTTGGATGGATCGACTTTCAACTGCCAGCTGCGCACACAAACTGTGCCATCAACTTCAACTTCAACTGCTGCTGCTGCCTCTGCTACGGCTGCGGCTGGGGCTGCTGCGGCTGTGTCGCGTCGTCCAGTGCTGAGCGTGCGCAGACGCATAATCAACACACCGACATCGGCATCAGCATCACCATCGGCATCGTCATCGGCATCATCTGAGTCAGGCACGCAAATTGCAGAATTACCGACGACGACCTCTAAATACAATCGACTGCGTAGTAAGTCAGCAGCAGCCACAGCAACAACCACAACAATTACCACAACGGCGGCGGCAGCAGCAGCGGCAGCAGCAGCGGCGGCGGCGGCGGCAACAAGCAACAAAAACAGCAACAGCTACCTGAGCAAGCTGAAAACAAAAAGCACGTCAACAATCGCTGAGCCAGCAAAATTGACGCTAGCAACATTGTCGCCAGCAACAAGCAACACGAACAGCAACAAATTTCAGGCAGCCAGCTATGCGCTGCGTCGCCAGTTTCAGACACGTCGTCTGACAACAACAGCGTCCCCGGCAAATGGCGATGAGGGCGGTAAGCATTAAATCATTAAATGTTGCCATCAACGTCCACAGCAACAACTTGTTAACAGCTACCCCTTCTAAATGAATGGGGCAACTAGTTAATTGTTGGTGAGAGTGGCGAACAGCATTGGCTGACGTTATTAATAATCTCTTGACATCGGCAGATGTTTAGCCAGTTATTTACTGAAAACTTGCATAACTATTTAATAACATTTTAAGCATATTTATATACATTTATCAAGGTGTTTTAACGGTCAAAATAATCAATTGTAATTTGTTTAAAACAAGCAACAATTATCATGAACTGAGCTATATTTATGCACGAACTGAGCTAAGGAGTTCAAATTTGGAATTACAGTTTTATGGGTGGAATATTGATCAACTTTGGTCGGTGATTACTTTGGTTGCTCCACACATGATTATTTGAAAAAACATATTAATCCAATTTTAAGTAGAACACAAGTTGGAATCAACTAGGAGAACATACATAGTGCCTATGTCCCTCAGCCAAAAGGTTGAAATATGATGGGTTCACTAGGTCAGGAAATCGATAAGAATCGATAACCGCAAGTCGATAAAGCCACATATCTGCCACAATTTTAAAGCTACACTCGGCAAATATCAAAGGTACACTTTAAGAGCTGAAGTTACCAAACTTGGAAGATAGATTACTAGGAACCTCCTCTATTATTATAATATACTATCTATGGCCCCCAAAATACTCAAAGACTAATATCTTCCGCAATTTTAGAGCTAAGGCCACCAAATTTGGAAGGTAGATTATTAAAATCAAAAAACAGTTCCCTTATAAATTTGTGTTATTTAGCCACAGATGTGCCACGCACCCAAAATCCGCTTTTCAAGCGCCGCCCAACTCTAGGATCTACCGTAATCCCGCAGCGATCAACGACCACGGCGATATCCATTGAAGCGACAACTGTTTTGGATGGCATTGGATGGAATGATGATGAGGATCAGGTGGCCAAGTCCAGCATACATACAAGTCGCTTCAATCAAATACCGGAACAAGTGCGTCCACGTGTCAGCTATGATTTGCCTATCACCACCACAATGACCAGCACAAGCAGCAGTGGCAGCAGCAATGCCATTAATGCTGCCACAACGAGCTCTCCGTCGCAGCCATTCCTGGTCAATAGCACACGTAAGATGCGAGCTGTTCCATATTGCAATACTTGGACTTGTGCAACATTAATGAATGTTGGTTTTTTTTGCTCCGCAGGCCGTCAGCTGGTAGCACGACCACGTCGACCACAATCCGTTACGCCCGCATCCGGTGCAACGGCAGTATCCGTAACGGCAGCTTTGTCACCGCCCGCATCGCGTCGTCAGCAGAGCCGTCGACGTCCGCACAAGTACATTGAGGTGTACAGTCGGCCCCCCAGTAAGCCGGCCTCCGTGATATCCACATCCACAACCTCATCCCCAGCCCCATACCCATTTAAGCATCGCTCCGACTACGAGTACTATGATGACGGACATGTGAGCATTAAACCACAAACACGACGACGCAATGGACTGGCTCAGACTCAAAAGCAGATTCAGACTCCCACTGAGTTGCCCAAGGTGATTGTACATGGGCGTGGAATCATTGAGTGTCTGGAGCAGGGCAACTTTCCGCATCCGCTCAGCTGTCGCAAGTTCATTTCGTGTGCCAAATTCGAGGAGACCGGCGGCATTGTGGGCTGGGAATACACATGCCCCAAGGGTCTCGGCTACGATGGCGCCAGCGGCATGTGCACCTGGGCAGCACCCAGCCTCGATGGTCGAGCCTGTCGCCAATTGATGTGAAGTGGGTCTTGGTGGGGGTCAATGACTGAATAAACGCCTTTGCGGCCCCAAGGCACTATCGAGCAAAGAGACATACGGATTTTTCTTGCACATGTTGCACATCATTTGTTTGTGATTCGTTTCTTTGAGGTATATGTGTGTTGCATACATATGGTATATATATATATATATATATATATATATATATATATGTGTAACACGTAATAATGTTGATATTTTAATTTTATTTAAGCATAGCAGTATATATTTTCATTTTTTTTGCCCCCATTTCCCATTTCCCATTTTCCCATTTAACTTCATCGAAATCAAATTGTATTCATATTAAGCTCATATTTAAAATAATGCACATAATTAATACTTTGTGTAAAGTGTAATTTGTTGCAAAATCAATAAACAATAAACATATATATATATATATATATATTTAGTAGTCCCAAAATCGAGTTTGCAAATTTGAATGCAGTATTAATCTGATGCACAAAAACAAATCGCTCAAAAACCGATTTAGTTTTGAGTTATGGAAGAATTTTGGCAGGACACAGGTCTCGAGGTGGTGGGCCCTCGGTTATCCTGCAATGAGTCCCTGGGAAAGCACGCCAGCATATTTGAAGCTGAGGTGTGTGCGATAGGGCGATGTGCGGCATTTAAAACAACACTATCGGAAGGCGGATATATCCATCCTCTCCGATAGTCAAGCAGCAATAAGTGCAATATGGAGAACGAAAATAACATCAAAAGTAGTCCACGAAGTAAGATCCAAGTTTGACAAACTCGGGACACATAATAGGCTTACCCTAAGATGGGTTCCACGCCACAGGGACATAGCACGAAACGAAGCGGTTGACGAGCAAGCAAGAATGGGGGCAGAGATTCCCCTGACGGGACCTGAACCGTATTGTGGCACAATATGGCTGCAACTCAGAAACGAAGAAAGACAGAGCCGAAAACGGAGCTGGGCAGAGGCACCACAACTCCGACAAGCCAGAAGTCTTTTAGGTGGCTATAATCAAAAACGAATTAAGCAAGTAATAGCCATGGGGAGGCACAGGCTCAGACCACTCTGCATATTTTGATAGATAAAACATCATTTTAGAGAGCACAAAACGATATCAACATAAAATCTTGTATCCTTTGAGCTATGATTGGGAATAGATTATATATGCTCTTCCCACCAAGATAATTAATGGAAGGATTCTGATATTTTTTGAAATATGCAATATTTTATTTGAAAACTAAGCGTAAACAAGTCAATCGATAGGAAAGGAAATGCGTTTTGTTATTGTTGTTCTGGTCGTCGAGTGGCTTGCAGTTTTCCCGTTTCTTTGAATTTAACATTTGGGCAAGACTTAAGCGGAGTTCTTCTTCTGCTGCTGCTGCTGCTGCTGCTGCCTCCAGGACTCATGGGTGGAATGGTAGCCACTCTGTGTCTGGGCGGGGGTGTTGCGGCCGAAGGGGCTCTTGGAGTTCACCTGGAGAATGTAGTCGCCACGGATGTCATAGCTGGTGGAGATGCCCATGTAGGCGCGCTTGCCATAGCCATTGTTCTGCTTGTACTCCTTGTAGGAGCTGGCGGCAACGGCGGGGAAGTTGCGCTCATTGCCTGGACGCACAGACTCGGCAAAGTAGCGGGTGGCGCGCATAGATGCCTCCACAACGTTGTCAGCGCCGGGAACACCAGCCGCCGGTCCATTGGGATAGAAGTCAACATCAGCGAGGCGCTTCTGGGTGCCCATGCCATAGGCGGAGGTGTGGATGGCATCAACGAAATCAGCATCACCACGGGCCAGACCGCTCAGCTTGTTGTCGGGCTTGGCATACTGCTTGGAGGGGTCCAGGCCAGTGATGCGGCGCAGCTTGTGTCCGGTCTGGCGCGTGTACTGGCGTCCGGCAACACCGGCAACATGGGCAGCTGGTCCCTGGCCAATCAAATGAATAATCTCCTGGGGCACATTGGCTTCGTTGGTAAGTTGAACCAGACGGTTGCCAATCATTTCACCAACGCGCTCCACATTCAATGTGGCAAACTGCTCAAAGTCGTCGATAGCATCACCCAGTGCGATGACCACCAGATCACCGGTTGTGCTATCATCCTGCTCCTGGCTCTGTTTGCGTTGCTGTTGCGTTTGCTCCTCGCTGCTGTCCTGTTGGCCGGGATAGGGCTGGAGATTGTAACGCTGCTGATAGGCCTGGACCAACTTGCGATTGGCCTTGTTCGCCTGGTTCCAGCTCTGGGGCATACCCTGAATGAAAATTGTGACCTCATCGTTGCCAAAGTTGGGCTGACGCTTCACCGTCTGCACAAAGTTGTTCATGTTGAATTCGATCTTTTGGCCGCGCTCGCCAACAATGTAGCCCTTGATCTTGCTGGGCTCGGGCACATAGTCGGGCTTGAAGATGCGATTGAACTGCGACAGATGGTCTGCAAAGATGCAATAAAAAAAAGAAGTAGAAAATATGCGTAATGCGAAAAGATAATCATTGGAATGATTCAGTTACTTACACAATTTATCGAGAAGCGTGGCACCCTCATCGGCTGACAAGTCCTCGAGACGTCGGAGCGTCACCTCCTTCAGCAGGGGCAGCTGCTCAATTTCGTTGGTGCTGACCCAGTTGCTCGGATCCTCAATGTTGTTCAGTGAGTTGGAGTTTTTGTTCTTGTTGCGACCATTGCCATTGCCATTGCCATTGCCGGCGTTTGTGGCCAGAGCCACGGCCATTAGGCAGGCCATAACACACAGAGTGCGCAGAGGATTCATTTTTTCAAGGAAGTTTCGCTTCTATAGAGACACCGTACCAAACTGTACTGCATGCCATTTGCCAAAAGACCAGCGGTTTTATAGCCACCCAGCTAGCTAGCACTCTCTATTCCTCTCTCTCTCTCTCTCACACACACACTTTCTGTGTGTGTGTGTGTGTGTGTTTGTGTCTGCGTTCGTTGACCGTCGGAATACACGTGGCGACGCAGCGGGCAAACGGAAGCGCTACGAAGCTGTTGCATGCAGCTGGATCAGCACTTTTCGAAATTGAAATTCTAGACAACAGTGGGAAATCGAAAAATGGAAAATCCGCAATCATCGGTTGCATGAGTTGACAGTTTACAGTTTACAGTTGCACATTTATATTGTTTTTCGCATTATCAGTGTTCGGCAATTGATTGGCAGCCCCATATCAATTTCGAGTCAGCAAACAACGCTCTGCCAATTTGGCAAGTTTGTACTAGCAGCAGCCTCTTGTGTAACATTGTAATACCAATGAACTTAAACGATCAATAAGCTAACACGCTTGGCAGTGTTCAGTAGCTTAACCACATTTGAGACTAACTATATTATCATATTCGATTTGCATTTGATATATGACAATATTTGATATTGATTTGATATATGACAATATTTGATATTGATTTGAAATATGACAATATTTGATATTGATTTGATATATGACAAAATTTGATATTGATTTGATATATGACAAAATTTGATATTGATTTGATATTTGACAATATTTGATACTGATTTGATATATGACAATATTTGATTTTGATTTGATATATGACAATATTTGATATTGATTTGATATATGACAATATTTGATATTGATTTGATACATGACAAAATTTGATATTGATTTGATATATGACAATATTTGATATTGATTTGATATATGACAAAATTTGATATTGATTTGATATTTATTTTTTATCCACCTAAACATAGTTTTAAACACCTTGTTTTGTATGCTTAAGCATTTCGATTAGTATTTAGACATTTTCCCTACTTCCGATCTCAAAGTCTTTTATAGCCTGGGAATAATTATTATGGAAAAACGTGAAATTCAATCCTTGACATTTAATTATTATTTGTTGGCCGATATTCAACATAACGATCAAATAGCGAACAATTTGTCAATTGGCCAATAATGTGCAGTAATAAGAAACTGCGAGAAGCAGTCCGTTAAAAATATATATATATATATACATACATATATATATTTATTTATTTGTATATTTAGAAAAGTACAACTTTAAAAGATTTACATTTAAGAAATATATTTAGAAAATTATATATAAAATTAAATAAATTTAATTGAATTAGTTCAAGTTTTGAAAGGATTCGATAAGGTTAAATTTGAACAAGTAATTAAAAAACACATATTCCAGAAGCTCTGACAGGATCTGACAAGGGGGTGTGGGAACGGCAGCCCCTTTATATAAGCGTAACTTAACTCTAGAAATTTTATTAAAAAATCGTACGATCTATTTTTTAATATTTTACCCATTCGATTACAATATGAGAATTAGAATTATCGAACCCTTTCCAAAAAGCTGGGGATGCCCGTTAAGATATATGTATATCAAAAGCACCACTTCTTAGATCATCTTAAGTACCGTATTCATATACATATGTAAATACATACATATTCATTCACAAACATAGATAATGAATTTATATGCACATGTGTATATATATATATATAAATGAAGTTCCTCTTCTTCCCATTGCTGTCTATAATTTTTAATATGTATAGGATATATTTTTAAATATATTTTTGTATATTTTTATATTTAGAAATAAATTACAATGTAGTGGCAGCGTGTGCTGCGATTATTCATTATAGTTTGCTCATGGAGAAATCTTGTTATCAGGCCATTTAATTTGTTGCAGCTACTTAATGACGATGCTGAAACAAATAGCCTGATGATGCACCCAAAGGGCAAGAAACTATATAATAACTGTATATGTATACATATATATTGAAAAGTTTAATGTACGTAAATGCACACATGCGGATTATAGTCAATTTGTAAAGTGCAAACGATGCAGTTGTTGGCCAAGTGCCGACAATGCGAAAAACAAGAATGGGATTTCAAGCGCTATAAAACCTGGTGCTTGAAGCGTTGAAAGACAGTTCAACTCACAGCGACACAGAGAGAGCTCCGATTAGTTGCCGCAGTTGTTGAAGTCCCTTTGTTCGAGTATACCGCAATATGAATCCAATGAGAGTGCTTAGCCTTCTGGCTTGTTTGGCCGTTGCTGCCATGGCCAGTCCCAGCTCCGGTCGGTCGGGCGACAGTAGCGTCAACCAGGCGCTGAAGCCATCCCAATGGCTGTCCCCCCAGCAGCTGGAGGGTATACAAGCTGTCGATGACCTAACTTTGGATCGTTTGGAGAACATGTCCCTGGAGAAGGGCGCTGAGCTGCTGCAGCAAGTGTGTAAGTATCAAAAGGAATCCCGTTCCTAATTCGATGCTGATGTTCAATTGTTGTTGTTGCTGGCACACAGATCACTTGTCGCAGATCAATCATGATGTCGAGCCTAGCTATGTGCCCAACAACGTGCAGGTCTATGTTCCCAAGACCAATGGTGAAAAGATCGTTGCACCCATCAACGAGATGATCCATCTTCTGAAGCAGCAACAGAACTTTGGCAAGGATGAGGTGACCATCATTGTGACCGGTCTGCCCAAGACCAGCGAGACCGTGAAGAAGGCCAACCGCAAACTTGTCCAGGCATTCATGCAGCGTTACAATCTGCAGCAGCAGCAACAACAGGGCCAGAGATACAACAAGGACTCCTCAGAGGAGAACAACCGTCAGCGCACATCCAGCGAGGAGGACTACAGCGAGCAAGCCAAGAACGCCAACACCCAAACTGGTGACATCATTGTAAGTATTTATTGATATCATCCAGCTTAACATTTTTATAAGTGGCAACTTCTACACTCAACCAGGTTATCGACTTGGGTTCAGAGCTGACTAGCTTCAAGCGTATTGCCATGTTGGACACTGAGACAACCGGCGCCAAGCTGGGCAAATGGATTGTTCAGCTGACCCAGGAGCTGCAACTGCCCCATGAGACCATCCATTTGATTGGCCAAAATATTGGCGCTCACGTTGCCGGTGCTGGTGCCAATGAGTTCACCCGTTTGACTGGCCACAAGCTGCGTCGCGTCACCGGTCTGGACCCCAGCAAAATTGTTGCCAAGGGCCGTAACTGTCTGGTCGGATTGGCCCGCGGTGATGCGGAGTTTGTTGATGCCATCCACACATCCTCCTACGGCATGGGAACACCCATTCGTTCCGGCGATGTTGACTTCTATCCCAACGGACCCGCAGCTGGTGTTCCCGGTGCTGACAATGTTGTTGAGGCAACCATGCGTGCCACCCGCTACTTTGCCGAGTCCGTGCGTCCTGGCAATGAGCGCAGCTTCCCCGCCGTGCCCGCCAACTCGCTCAAACAGTACAAGGAGAACAATGGCTTTGGCAAACGCGCCTACATGGGCATCGATGCCGCCTACGACATTGAGGGTGACTACATTCTCCAGGTGAACCCCAAGAGCCCGTTCGGTCGCAACACCCCCGCCCAGAAGCAGAACAGCTATCATGGCACTCACAATGCCTGGCAAAACGAGAAGGACTTTTAAATACACTTTTGAAAGCCCTCCTCCCCCCCCCCCCCCACCACTCCAGAAAAACCGAGACCAGACTAGAGTCCACGCCAGGCACACGCCCAAAATGGACAAAATCGAGCGCTTTTTATGTTGCACCTAGAGGTTAAGAACGAACTAATTGAACTGTCTCCAAACTAAATATTTTAGTTGCAAAATTTATGGCAAATAAACGAATAGACTCCCTTTTTAATAGAGAGCTCCAACGTATATATATAATTACCGTTTTGATATAATTTCTTAAAGCATATTTTTGGAAAAATTCTCAATGAATAATCTTACATTCAAAAAGTGTAGGAACGGGTCAAAACATTCCACATCCTCTTTATTAATATTGCATTTAAAGTTGGAAACGCGATTCAAACTCATTTCTATTGATAATACTGAAAAGCTTTGGCAAAATAGAACGGCGTTTTTATTTGACTTAAATAACTGCACAACGATGTGTAGACAAAAGGGTTGAGCTTTTTAAGCTTGCTGGCAAAAGCTTTTGTCAGCTGTTGTTAACTTAAGGGTTGCCATTAGCAATGTTGTATACAAGCTTGTGTTGCCTGACAGCAGGCGCGGCCCCCAAGCTAGCAGCCCTGGTAAGCCTGGCGATGTTTCCAAATTTTGCAGCCGTTTTCAGTTGTTGCTGTGCGCGTTCCACGCCTGATTCCCGACGTGTCGACAGCGAAGTTTCGACATCCACATCCAACTCCGCCAGCGACTCCGTGCACTCGCCTTCTCGTTCTGGCACCATCGTGTTTTACGGGTCTCGCTTTGTGCATGTGCCAGTGCCAGTGCCAGTGCCAGTGCCAGTACCTTCAAGGTGATTCGCGGGCAAAAATTATGGGGCAGCAACATTTAAGCATTTTATAAATAATTGCTGCTTCCCATTGTCGTTGGCTGCCCCAGCAGCAGAAACAAACAAAAATGAAACAAACCACGAAAGCTGGGCAGTAAAGTAAACGAGCCAAGACACAAAGAGAAACCACAATCGCCAACAAAGTGTTCTATTTAAAAAAAAAAAAATATATATATATATATATATATATAAATATATATTTATATATGAAAATTTGGATGTAGGTGTGTGCGTGTGTGTATGTAGGTGTGTGTTTGTCTAAATATAAGAAACAATTGTCAAAGAAAAAATGCATTATTAAATACAAGCCAGCATTCACATTGGCAATAACAATAGTGACAAGCAGTGTGTGTGTATTGTTATTGTTGCACACATACAAATACACTGTTTTGCTTTTACTTTGTGCTAGTGTGTGCGTGTGTGTGGCCCGTTATGCTGTCATCTATCTGCAAACATACACACACACACACACACACACACGAGCGAGCAACATTTGTTTGCTGCTTAAATTTACATAAGATAATGTTGCAACAAATATCCAATTTAGCTAACTTCGAAGCAACAACAATAACAACAACAACAACAACAACAACAGCAAAGTATGCAGCGAAAAATTGCATTGTCTGTCAAGGATAAAACAGAACGCCCTGCCATGTAGCGACTTGCGTGTATTCCGCCTGTGCGTGTGCGTGTGCGTGTGTATGTGTGCGTGTGCGTGTGTGTGTGCGTGTGTGTATGAGCATGCGTGTGTGTGTGTGTTTGTTTGTTTGTTTGTTTGAAGCGTAACAGCATCAACAACAAGAACAGCAGCAGCAGCAGCAGCAGTCGCAGCAGCAGCCGCAGCAGCAACAAGGCAACAAAGCAAAGCAAATCAGCAGCATCAGAAAAAATACACACTAGAACGGGAAAACAACAACAAGGAACGAGAACAAATCACACGACAAACGACGGAGGCTGCAACCACCCAAAAAAAAAAAAAAAAACGAAAGCCACCCAAAACAACCCCAGACCAACAAAATTACCAAAAAAAAAAAAAAAGCGAAAAGAAGAAGAAAAATAATAAGAAAGGAAAAACAACCCCAAACGACATTTGGCGCCAGTTGGACAACAGTGCGACGGCAACCATGAGGTTTCATGCTTCAGCGATGCTCCGATTGTTCCCGTTACTTCCTACACTGCTACAGCTGCCCGTTCAAGTAAGTTGCCACAACAACGCCCCCACCCAATTACACCTCTCCGCATGCCAACTAAAAATGTTGCAAGGATTTTGTGGCATTAGTTTACATGGCATTTGGCAAATCGAAAACAAAAATAAATAATAAAAAAAAGATGAAACGAAATTCTTCTAAATATGCAATACGAGCAGAGTAAAGCACAGAAAAATTCGACAATTGTAAAAAAAAGTAAACTAACTAAATCAAAAATACTTTCGATACTAAGTATAAAACCAAGCGTAAGCAAAACAGATTTTGTTTATTGCTTTTATTATGCTAAACTATCCGAGTATTTTGCAGATTAACACGCTAACAACTTCCAATTATTTTCACTTCTTAAATTATTTTTCGTTTTTTATTATTAGTATTATTATGGGTGCCTTCCTGCACTAGCTCTTCCATCAACCTTAAGGTTAAGATACTATGTTTCCCCAGGATACCGCATCTTCTTCTGGCTGCTGCTATGATTCTTTGACAATTACTTACCATTTGCGGAACATCAGTTTCCATAACTGATTACACCTAGTTTAGCTAGATCGTTTCTTTGTCTTAGTAGTCTTAGTAGTAGACAACTTTCCCATAAATATTATTTGTTTACTTCGTTTCTGATGATTGCTGCCTAAAAGAAATTTAGCTTTTCTCAGCTCGCCATGGTCAACGTTAAATAAGCTAAAACAATAATGTATTTAAATAAAATATTGTTAGTATTTTATGGTTGGAATCTATATGCATCCAGCTTTTGGGAATTGATCGATATATCTTTCAATCGGATATTTAAGAACTTGGGTTCAGGGCATCTCCTAGTCGAGCTGTCTGTCGAGCCAGAGCAAACCTATTTTTTTTTTGTTTTAATGCCTTTTGTTATTGGATTGTGTTTTTATTTGTTGTTTGTTGCCACGTTGTGTTGCACTACTATTTGCCATTGGCGTTTAGCCTTTGTCAATAGTATGACATTCAACTTGTTCGTTTTAGCAATTAGTTGTCTTCTGCTCTATCTGTGTTTCTTTTCCCGCGTATTCATACATATGTACATATATACCAGTATACGGATTTGATGTTGGTTTCCTATCCCCATGTCTATAAATAGTCGCGGCACCCACTTTACTCGATTGCTTGTGTGCCAAACACAAAGCTAATTGCTGCGCTTAAATACCCTTTCTCTCATTCTTTCTTTCTCACTCACAACAACAACAACGACAACAATAACAACAGGTAACGGCACGCTTCTGCGAGGGTGGTCACATCTGTTCGCTGCCCCGTGAATGCTGCACTCAGGGCTGCTGCCCACCGTATCAGGGCGGACCGCGACAGCTGCCTCCACCATCGGAGCATGTCCTCAACTTGTTCTTCATCAGCCACTGGTTCTTCTGGTAAGTAGTACTCGAACTCATCATTTTTTTGTTTGAAACTAAATTATTGTCCAGCTACTATCGTCGTCATCATTAGCTTTCATGGTTGCAGTACCCGCAGTCTCCTGTGTGACCGCAGGGGGCGGTAGGGGCAGGTCTTCTGCATAACATTCAAGGCTGCCGGGAGGTGGTTGATTGGCATTGTATCTGTGTGTGTGTATATGAGTGTATGTGTGGGGGCATGGTATGTATATGACTGCGAGAGAGTATGAGTATTATTATTGGCAGCAAAGGTGGCCCCTAGCTGAGTTGCGTCAAGTCAAGTCAACTCAAGTCGAGGCCTTATGCAAGTCCGGCCCCGGTTCCCCAGAGACAAGACGAGACGAGACAGAGAACGCCAAATGGCATTGCCAACTAATGAGACACTGACTTGTGTTTTTTTTTAAACCCCCTCGAACATATGTGTGTGTGTGTGTGTGTGTGTGTGAGTGTGTATGCATGTAGGTTCACATAATCAAATCTCAAGTCGCCAAAAAGTCAAGCGACCAAACCAACCAAACAGTCGAAACCCATTTAGTTTGGATTCGTTTGCGAACGCAGCCAGGCCGTAACTAAGCAATATCCTGTCCTGTTCCCATCGTTGACTTCTTGCTCACCCTCCTTTATCCAAATGGGCTTCTTTATACAGTCACGCCAGCTGCAAACGGAGCAGTAAGCCAGCGGATCCATTTACTGATCCCTCAACTAATCATCATTGTGTTTTGTATTATTCGTCTCATCACTGTCAGGTGCGTTGTGGTTGCAGTCATCCTGGCGATACTCTGTGCCTATTCGCTGTGGAAGAAACGTCGCACACTCTGCGGATGGGGCTTTACGGAGCATCATACACAATCCGAGGGAGATTCGGCCGGCTCATGCTATGCACCGCCGCAATATAGCCGCTGTAATTCATTTCATCATCCGCCGCCGCCCTATACGGAAGTAAGTCAAAAACTATTATTTATTGAGAAATTACGGTTGTCTTACTTAAGAACCGGCGTGCTCCAATTTGCGACAACGGAAAAGCATTTTGCTTTCATTTTTATGGTGAACATCGAATTGGAATTCACATCGCTAACAAATTTGAGCGTAAATTGCAGCGCTCAAAACCGGAAACGGACAATTTTGTTTAAAACCGCAACGGAAAAGTTTCACGTAAAGTGGAGCATGCATTTAATTAATTAAATTGAGATGAATTTATTGCGCAGCACTAATATAAAATCCACTCCATGGCAGGTAACCTCAAAGCCGGATCTATATCCGCTCGTCTTCACGTGCAACAGCGACAACAGCAAAGGGAATGCCGGCTCCAGCTATCTGATGGTGCAATATTTTCGCAATTATATTGTGCGTCCGGCTGGATCGTTGAGTGCTGCCAGCACTGTTGACTCGCTCAGCTCAAGCTTCATATGCAACATCAATGAGGCGAACACACTGGTTCCACCGCCCTATTCCCGGGCAGCCAGCCCCGAGCTCAGCATGCATTATGGTGGTGGTGCACATCGAGAGCTAGCGGCGACGGCAACGACGACAACGGTGCCTCTATCATCACAATTGGTTGGGTCGCAATACGGCTTGCCACGCTCCGCCTCGCAACTGGTGGAACCGGACTATCAGCCGCGCCAGGCAATGCAGATGCACTACGCCACGGTTGCTCTGGGTGGGAATATGGGAGTTGGCGCCGGATCAGCGCATTATAGCACACGACTGCATGCCTCACACAGCGGGCACTTTTCGCCGGATGAGTCAGGCAACGAGTCGGCCGGAGGAGGAGGAGGTGGTTTTTTGCAATCGCAGAGCGATCAGCATTTTCGCTATATGGGAAATAATAGCACCAGTAGCCTCAGTGATATATTCGTGAATAACAGTTGCGCAGCGGGCTTCGGCGGCACGGGAGCGGATCAGGCAGGCATAATGGGAGCAGCTGCCACACAGGCAACATCGCTGTGCAGCCTGGCCATGGCTGCTGGTGGCACATCGGTCATCTATGGCAGCGGTTGCATACAGGCGAATCCGTTGCACAGCTTGGACAATTGCTGCCAGGTGGCGTCGACGGCACAAGCGGCAACAGGAGCAGCAGCAGCAACGGCGACAGCACCAACCACAGCCAGCACCGTTTCTGGTGTGAGTAGCCTCTCGAATATTGGTACGCCAAGCTCACCGCCCCAGGCGACCAGTCCCACGGGCGAGGTGCGTGAGATCCTCGAGCAAATCAGTCAACTGCAGGCGGACGTCAACTATGAGCAGCTGCTGCTCAATGGTGGTGCAAAATCGCGACTGCAGCATACACTTTCCACACCAATGCCACGACCAGCTACACTGCAGCATCAGCAGCCCACATCCTCATCCGCTTCCGCATCCGCATCCAGCAAGGCCAAGAAATACTATGCATCAAAGCCGCCAAATAAGGCGCTATATATACCAATGGCCGTTTTGACGCCACCATCTGCTCAGCGCTGTGTGCTCAAGAGTCCCATTAGCAGCGTTGTCAGCGGCGCCAATTTCTTTGTAAATCGCGGACGTGTCGCCCGCAAGGGCTGGATAACTCGCTCGGCGCCGACAACACCCGGCAGTGGATTGCCGCCCAATCGGTTGGGCGACGACAGTCCATTGCTGCTCAACGAGCATGACGAGGACGCCATCGATGAGTCCATGGGCGGCCACGGTGGCCAGCTGGAATAATAGTAACGATAACAATACAAAATTGGCAGCAACATCTCAAGCGTCATTGTAGTTGTAAGCTTTTAAACTGCAGTTGTTCAAACATTTTCAAATGAATGAGCTTCCTTCCTTTTTTTTTTTTTTTTTTTTGATAGGTTGTTTTTTGAAATCAAAAAATGCCAAAAAAAAAAAAGAAATCCAAACAAAATCTCCATTAAAATTTAAGGAAAAACTTGTTTTTCAAAGCAAAGAATCTTGATGGATTTTTAGATTTATCCGAGGACAAGGATATAGTTTAAACATTTAAAGTTGATTACATCTTTGGGTAATTTAATTGGTTTATTTTTTTTTATGTTATTTTAAGCAACAACTGTTAAAATTTATGTCAAAAACAATAGTTTAATTTTTTCAGTTGGTGTAAAACTGATTTTTTTTCGTTTGTTTATTTGTAATATGTTTTTTTTTTTTTTTTGGCAAATTGACTTAAACAAATGCACAATTGAAAATGGTAAATGTATGTATAGATAAACAAATACACATGTACATGTATGTATGTACAAATATGTAGATAGATAATTCTTAAATTATTGGCTGATAATTGAAACTTGATGACAGGCTTGGCCCGCAATTGCCGCTTCTAATGGCCAACCGTGTTCCTATTGCACAAACAGTATACAGCAACAAAAACAAGAACAACAATAAAATACAACAACAACAAAAAAAACAACATACAATGTATCATTGATGAAAACCCTTTTTAAAAGTACGACTGCATTTGTATGTATATACATATGTGCACATATGTACATACATATGTTTATACATACACTTGTTTGTTTGAGCCAGTTATGATTCGTACAGCTAGCAAAGGACTCGAAAACAAAAATTTTGGTGTGCTTCAAATATTGTTGTAAAATGTTTCAAGTTTCCACGTAGAGCTTAGGTCTATTTATACATAAGAACTTAAATATATATTTTGTTTTTTTTTTTTAATCTAGGCAGTACTCAGTTGAGGAGTCAACAAGACAGTTTAAAACCAAGGCACACGCATGAACAAATTATTTAACATTCGTGCATATATAGTTGCATATATATGTACGCATGTACATGCATAAGACTTAAGCAGAAATCAATAAAAAATAAATAAAAAAAAATAAAAAATAAAAGAAAACTACTCAAATTTCAAGAAAGTATAGAGAAAATGCAAAAACGATGAGAACGCGTTAGAATGCAGCAGTGCCTTTCGACTATAAAGAAAACAAAAAACAAAATAACGCACACATATATTTACACATATGTATATAAATATATATATGTGCATATGTACTTCCATTTGTGAATGTATTAGCAATAACCAAGCAAAGAGCAACAAGAATGAGCTAAAAAAAAAAAAACTAATCACTCAAACAAAAAGCACGCAAATACAATCCAAGAACAACAAAAGTGGGCTATATTTAGAGTCAAAAACTACAAGATTTAAGCTAACCAAAACCAAAACAAAAACCAAAACCAAAACCAATAAATATTAATATAATTGACTATAAACCTATGTATGTATTTACGTATGGACATATAGACATACATGCATGTATACATACATAGACATACATATTTGTAAGCGCATTTTAACAAACATGAGAAAAACCCTCATTTACAACACGCTTCAAATAGTACATTTTTTTTCACACTTATATTTTGAGTACGAACATTTCTTAATTAGCTGTAGCTCATTTAATCCAATAACATTCAAGTTACTTTTTATTATAAACATAAAAACGAAAATCAAAAATTCAAAACAAAGCCAGTACATTTTCAGAAGCAAAAGTGAATTGTTGTAAAAAACGAAAAACACAAAACAAAACAAAAAACAAACCAAATTTAGAAACAACATAGAAACCCTAACGAAATAACAAAAACAAAAAAAAACCAAAAAAAAAAAAAAATACATCCAATGAGCAAATAAAGAAACATTCAATTGATTTAAATATGTACATTTTCAACTGGTCCATTTCAGCATCGGGTTTCTGGTTTTTTTGGCTCCTAAGACAATTTTTTTTCAATTTTGATATTTTCACTACAGCAGCTATTTTGAATATTCAGTCGAGTTGAGACTGGTTTTGGTTTTTTTTTGGATTATTAAGTGATATTTTTAATATTATAAGTTTTAACATATTTATACATATTTATTGCTGTTTAGGCTTTTATATATTTATACATATATATATTTTGTTGTTTAAGTTTTTACACATTTAATAACTAACAGCTTAGTTTGCGCCCATCCGCGAAAATTCTATTAAATCATTTTCCATTTAAGTGAGGAGCGTCAAAACAAACCAAAAAAAAAAACAATGTTACATCAAATAATAAAAAATAAATTTACAAAAAAAAAGGTATCAAAATAAATACAAATTGGATCGGAGTTGGACAATAACTGGTTACTGCTTCAAGGCATGCGCCTGCGCCTCGCCCTGTTGCTGCTGCCCCTTGTTGAGTTTCAACTTGGCATTGAACTCATCTTGGACATTCTTATAGTATGGACCCAGCTCCTCGGACACTGACTGATACCAGTCGGCCAGTTTGTTGCGATTTTTGAAGGCGCCAAAGCCAATTGTTTCTGCAATGCGGAAAGAGTTTGCTAAGATTAATACAAATTCCATTTCAAATATTCTCCAATTACTTACTGGTCTGATCAATTTCACAGATGGCACTCAGATCCGCATAGGAGATGTTATTGCCAAGTATAAACTTGCGCGAATTCAGGAACAGCTGCTCAAAGTCATTCAGCGTGTGCTCCATCTGTTTGCTAGCCACATTAACCTGCATATAAGATCATTTATTATATATATATATATCTTGTCTGCATTTGGCAGAATGCATTGTAAGAGTCGATATGGTCATAAGATAAAAAAGGAAATTTTATTCCCATAAGCAAATTACTGAACATTTCTATAGCAATGTAGTTGATCAAGTTTGTCTAGAATCAGAATACTAACGGAAACGGGGAAAATGTATCAAATAATCCCTAAGCGAGAACGAAATACTCTGATACCAATAAGTGATACCAGCTGGCAACAGGTACCACAGAACATGCTGGGTGTAGCCAAAAAATATATATATGATATGATATATGATATATTTGCTGGAAGTTCCAAGTCTTTGTCTTTGTAAGAAGAACAAACATGATGGAGAAGTCTGCTAGTAATCGACTATCCAAGCTTGATAACCTTATCTCTACAATTGCGGAAGATAAGGCCGGAGTGGGCGTGGCCGATTTCGATCTATGAAAGACATCGCCAACAACCTATAAACCAAATTTAGTGACTTAGCATTAAAGTTTTGGGAGATATGAGACCTTATCAATTCGCGATTATGGATCTTATCGGTGTCGAAACCATGGACATGCACCGCAATTTTGACACTTTGTCTGGCTCAGGCATAGACAACAACAACAACATTTATATTATCTATTATTAATAGTCTTAAAGTTATTATTTATTACTCTATTCGGCGAAAAGGAAAATATATATACAGAGTTCAATTATTGACCAGTTCAAATCAAGTTAAAGCCACATATAAATTGGAGATTGGACAAACAAACTTACCGCACTTTCGGATGGCTGTGTTTTCTGCAGGTAAGGCACCAGCCACTTTTGCTGGAAGTAATCAGTGGAGGCCACTGTCATGTTTGATTGCTGCCAGGCGAGATACTCATCGGTCCGACTGCGACCCAGATGACGGCGCGGATACCAGTGCTCTGGAACAAGCTTCTCCCTCGCCAGATGACGGAAGATAGCCACACTCTCCGATATCTGATAGCCATGATCGGTGATCGCGGGCAGCTTGCGGAAGCGATTTACATTGTCTCGAAACTCGCCCGTCAAATGCTCACCTGCAAAAGTAAAAGAACAAAATAAATGCATGCATTTTGTTGCAGTCATTAAAAAATTACAAATTTCAATTATTTATGAAGGCTTGCGTTGTGTTGAAAACAATTTTAATTGCCTAAGAATTAAATTGAATAGTGGAAACATTTAATCATTCTTTCTAAACGTGACACTGATTTGATTAGATTAATATTTATACGTATGTGTTTATATGTATGTAATTCGGTGTTGTCGTTGTCCCAGACAATTGTGTCAAACATTTAATTGCCGCCACTTTCAAATTATGGAATAATTGTGAGCTTGGATTTTGATAAGCGCAAAATCATTCTCAAAGGGCATTTGGCGCAGTCACAATTTGATTTTAATCACACCACTCAATAGTGATGACCATTTGGCAGTTTTGACAGATGTGCGAATAAAACCATTCAAATTATTCAGACAAATATTGAGAAATCAAATGCCCAATAACCTAGACCTTATAGAAAACAAATTGTAAATCATTGCTTTCACATTTGCCTTTGTTTGTCCCATCAAAATAATCCAATTTAATCATTTAAATAGAATTTACTTCGATTTCAAAGTGTATGAGCGTAAGTACATATGTTTATCTATATATATGTATATATTCTGAACATTTTGCAGTCGCTGCTTCGGACTTTGTTTTTGGCATCACAGTCACTGCTAGATTTGGCTGAAGCCTACGTGATGTGTGCCATTTGTTTTCGTACTTTTCAACTTAGTAGCTAATTCACACGATAAGCAAGTGCAACTCCACAAAGAGTGGCGCCCCCGCCCCCCCTTTCTAATTACCACGCTATTCAGGTGGCATGAGCTAACTGGATATCTGATTTGTGAGGGTTCAATATAGTATATATAGTATGCACTATAATTATAATGATGCGTCACATATACATGTATGTATATAGAATAAGAATACTTAAGATTGCAAACTTATATGACAACTGTGTAGAAATAACAAATTGAAATATTTTTCCTTTTTTTTTATTGCAAAATAATAATATCAATAAATAATTTACATATTGAAAACTCAGCGTTTATTAGTTTATTTATGCTTGTAAATTGCATTTTTGCTATTTTTCGTATTTTTCGTATTTCAAAAAGTGAGCAAGCGCAGTCAAGCAAAGTCTTTAACCTGGCCAAGGCTGTCTACGCTCAAGTCACTAGAAAATCGTCTGATTCTAAGCTTGTAATAGAATAGTATATACATACATATATGTCTGTTGACTGTTTAGACCTGGGCTCAATGCACTGCCTCAAGGCTCAAAATATATGCATACATATATAACATATATGCTACATGCTACATGCTACATGCTACAACTAAACAACAATAGTTGCATTTCGATTCCATTGGGTTTAAAGTCCAGCAGTGAACAAGTTTCGTGTATCACTGTGGCAACGAGGA
Source organism: Drosophila nr. fundita (assembly GCA_035044245.1). Classification (NCBI taxonomy): domain Eukaryota; kingdom Metazoa; phylum Arthropoda; class Insecta; order Diptera; family Drosophilidae; genus Drosophila; species Drosophila nr. fundita. The sequence goes on from JAWNMG010000795.1 coordinate 78,017, forward strand.
AGCTTTGAACAAATCTGCAATTTTTATTTGACAGATGCGGATACGAGCTATGATAAAAATGCAACATATACACGATACATATGTATTTGCATAACTGATGGCAAGTTTTTGCATTCAGATAGCTTTAGGTAGACGACGGTGCGATGGCACTTAACCTTGACCAAGTTCACAACTACAGACATACGTGCGCTGACTGAGCCACGCTTGACTTAGCTTAAATGGCTATCAAATTGGCAAGATGCTAAATAATATATGGTAAGATGCGCGCTAACTAACTGAAGTTTGTTCTCTTTGTGTTTGCTTTTCCTCTGTTCCGTTGTTATTTGTTACTTGTATTATTGTTAACGTGTTGAGATAGCTGCAAGCGTTTCAGACTCCGGCTATACCAATAGAGCAAGAGCAAACTTTACAGCTGCATGCGAAATAATTTAATGGTTTGTTGAGTGTGTTCAATATACAACGCGAGATTTCAGGCCGATAGATAACAGTAGTTGTTTTTCTTTATTTTTTTCTTTATTTGGCACACAATTTTTAATATGTTGAACTTTTCAATTTGGTGCATATATAAATATATATTATCTAGTTATAAGACCTTGAAATTGGAAGAGATACACATACATAGATTATGCAATACGGTGTTATACTTGATGGTGGAGATATTTGTACGATTTCGTATTGATGCATTGTTGTACACTCAGATTGGGTTACAATATTGCTTACATGTGCTACTCAACTATATTACCTAATCCATTGTCAAGGCATTTACATACACATATTTGTACATACATTCATACATATATATATATATACGTGTTGCACTTTCCCCTCCGAAAACTTGATAGTCGGAATGTTGACCAAGTGGAAAATTTTTGAAAACACTACAAAAATATCACATAAAAACGAATAGACCAAAGTGCATGTGTGTGTGTGTGTGTGTGTAAGTGTGTGTCTATGGGCTGATGCAGGTTGATCAACATTTGGGTTACTTAGACACGTTTCTGCACGTACTCAATATATCAATATGTAGACATACCTTTGACCATTGAAATAGGTATCGCCTCGAATGGGATTTTTGAGGCCTCCAGAAATATGTAGAGGGCACGGCTAGATTGATTCAGCAAATCAAAATAGAATTTCAACGGTTGCGTCATTTTGTTCTGGTTTTGAAATTAATTAATTTTGTTGAAGTGTTACGATATTGTTTTAATTTTCACAACACGTGAAATCAAATCAAATTAATCGGTACTGCAATCAAAAACAATGAAAACAATATCGCTATAATAACAAAAACAATCGCATGCGACTACTAGTCTTAGTAACAAGGATAGTTGCCTTCTGTTCGATCGCTCTGACTGCTGATTTTAGACTGAGCTCAAAGCGTCGCAAAATGCGACATTTTAAACGGCGACGCATTCGCAGAGACGAACGCTGCCAACGCCAGCGCCAGCGTCATAGCACTGCATAGGCAAAGCCTCCACTACTGTCTGTCCACTGCGCCTGCGTCGCATTCGAATTATGCATCTGTATGCGTGTATGTGTGTATTTTATTGAGCGTGGGGGAAGGCAGCGAGGCGTTTAAATGTACACATGCGTGCCGCTTTTGCTGATGACGCGTCGTCGATTTGCTTCTTTTTTCGTGTATCAGCAATGCAAGAAAAATAAAAGAAGCTGTTCGATGCTTGCCTGTTTTTATACCCTATACCTATCGGAATGGGTGAACGGGATATACTCAGAGTTGTCAGATTTGTTACAATGTACGGCATACATATTAGACAAATAATGCATAAATGCATAAGCATGATGTGTATACATGTTCTGAAGCACTTTTTCTTGTTTGTTTTCGTTTGGCATTTTCTTGCTTTCAGTGTTGTTGATGCTGTGCTTATGCCTTGCACCAATTGAACAGTGATATAAAGGGTATTTATACACGCATGTGCCTATTTAGCCAGATACCAAAATCAAACCGCAAAGGCATTCGAAGCTTATTACATTTTCTGTATAACTTGCCCAGCTGAACAAACAAATATTTGTATTGTTTATTATTTACTTTGCAGTCCGTATCTTAGGGCAGTTAGTTGTTTTCTGGGTATCTTCCGATTGAGATTTCTTGACCAGAGCTCCTTAACTGGTTGTCACTATGTATTATTGTTTTTTCTTAAATTATTACTGTTATTGCTGTCGTTAATGGTGCTTGTGTTGTTATTTCGTTTGCTGGCTTGTTTTTGCGGCGCATTTTATAGACGATGTTGTGCACCCTACAAAAATTGAGAAGCGGCTCGATTAACTTTCATGCATATGATGTTGACGGGTGTGGCATGTGGTCATTCTGATAAGCTTCGACTTATTTATTCACTCATTAATATTTCAACATGTACACACTCTCAATTAATTTTTCTTTAAAAACACTTTATGTTGAGTCTATCATCTATATTCGCTATCCGTCGGGGCATCCATATATTTTAACGTCAAGAGCCGGCAAGACCTTACATGCAAATGCACATTAGTCTCCAAGGGTATTTAATCTTCGCCCTACTGAAACTGACAGTTCTTGCTTGCTAATCTTCGTTTCTGTTTTGTTTGTCGTTCATTGCTTGTGTGTTGATTTCTTGTGCTTGTCTTTTTGCTAGCCGGTTTCTGCTGTTGTTTGTTTTGTTTTTTTTTTGTTTTTGTTCGATATTTGATTATTCACGATTACACTTTGAACTTCGGACAAACCGCAATAGTGTTGCTTCTTCCAATGTTGTTGTGATCGTTTCTGCAGAATGTACCAGAATGTACTTGTATGTGTACATACATACATATGTATTTAGATCAAAAAATATATATATATATATAATATGAACACCTTATCTATTAGCGATTTGTAATCACACACGTCGTACATACAAATACACTCATACATATGTTATATTTTTGGAGCAAATACACAAATATGTATGTGCATATGTATATATAAACTCCCGCACTACCCGTTATCTTGTTTACCAATGAACACACACACTCAACAATATTACCAGACAATATCGGTCAGTGAGCTGTTGTTTTTGCTGCTGATACAAGGTAGAAACAGCGGCCGGCTCCTTTGACTTTAAGTTATTGTATCTTTAAACAAATTAAATATAACATAAAATCATGAAAAACGAGGTGCATTATTGGCTTTAAATGACAGGTGGCACAAAATCGAACCCACGTGAAAAGTAAATTTAATTACAAATTGAAGAAGTGTGAATGAGAATTATGAAGGCGAAGATACAAATGCAAATTAGCCAAATCTTAAGATTCTACATTCATACAAAATATATTTATATACATATGTATTTCTGTATCTACGTAAGTTCAAATGTATAAAAATATAAAAGCATCCACAATGAAACGCTTGTAAATAAAAGTTGTACTTTTTTTAATTAATTTGAAAATAATTTTTTATTTTATTCCTATGTAAAGTTGTTATATGCATGCATACATATATTATTATTTGAAATAGAAAATATGTTTGATAATAAAAAAGAATTTTCTCCCCGACGGGGAATTGAACCCCGGTCTCCCGCGTGACAGGCGGGGATACTAACCACTATACTATCGAGGATGTTGACGGCCGCTCGAATAATTATAGCCATGAATTCGAAACAGAGCGAAATGATTTCGTTTATAAATATTCATACATATGTGCATGTGCATGCACAGTTGACATTACATCGCCTTAGGTTTGCAAATCAAATGAAAACCAAACGCTTGAGTTCTTTTATTTATGTACATATATACATCTCTATATATATATATTTACATTTTTCGTAGCCTACTTTTGTCAAACAATCCAAAATAGTCGTGTTAGATATTTATTACTGATTTACTATTTTAATGCGAAACAATAAAGAGAAAATAACTAAGATAAATATGAATAAAGAATCTAGTTCAAAACGGATGTCATAGATTAGTGTTGGATCTACTGGACTGTTCAGCAAGTCGCTGCTTGAGGACTTTTGAACTGGGCAGCTCTCTCTTAAGGTACTTAGGCATAATTGCAACGGTTAACTATTATTATTATTATTGTTATTGGTTGGGTGCTGCAATAATAAGCACTGAAATTTGAGTTACAAATCAGCTATAGATCAAATTTGCGGTTGCGGTCTGATTCTACATAACTATTAATGTATATATGTACATATATATACAAAACTGTGCTGGCAACGATCAAAAAAATCAATAAAAAAAATCAGGAAAAAGATATATATTTAAAAATTAACTAATTAATTAATTAAATCGATAAAAATTAAAAAAAAAAAACAAAAATATACGGCATTTCGCTATAACGGCCCTCTTCAATTAAGGCACGTTTTCGATTTGCAGCCTAAAATGTTTCGCTATAATAGCAAAAAAACGATCCTTACGTTGAACGACGTCTCGAGAAATTGGCTCAGCCATTAGCTGATATAAATCACTGAAGATGTTGCCCATCCTAATCAGCGAAATGTGATGACGACAGTGATCTCCAGGATACCATTTCTTCAACGTCTTCAGATTAAAGCCACATAAAAAATTGATATTATTTTATTTAGAAATGTATGTAATTGTTATGTATGTATTTTTGATTTAAATGAAATAAATATAATCGATCCGTGTTACATATTTCAGAAATTTGGAACCGACCCCATTGAATTTGCATGAATTTGTCTTAGAATAATTTCGTTCCACGAAACTTGGCCGTAAAGCGAGGTGTGGCTGTAGACCAACTTTTTTTCCAGCTAGTAAGCAAATTATAATCACTGAATCCGCCAAAATGACATCACTGACATATTTATATGTATTTGAATATATATGTATGTCTATTGTACATATGGCTATAAAAGCAATTGCCGATCAACGCCAGCTGCACACAGTACGAAGAGTCTGCCGCGATGGCGCAGCAGCCGCAGGAGGATCTGCCCAATGCCAGTGTGCGTCAGACGCTTGAGCAGTTGCTGGGATGCAACGATTATGGGCTGGAGTTGGCATGTGCCAAGGGCGATAACTATTTGGGCATTGTGTGGCGCATACACGTGCCACAGCAGCAGGGGCAAGTGGCTAATGAGGAGGTAAAGGAAGGGGGGCAAAGGAGTCTAATCCTTAAGCTGCCGCCACAAAACACCGTTAGGCGCAAACAGTTTTTTGCCCGGCCATGCTTTACACGCGAGGCCCTTGCGTATGAAGAGTTTTTGCCGCTGACTCAACGTTTTCAGGCCGATCAAAAGCTGACCGAATCGGAGCGTTTTCGGCACTATGCCCGGTGCTTGGTTAGTCGCCAGGATGAGCCCAACGAGTGCATTGTACTGGAGGATTTGTGCCGCCGTCATTATCAGCTGCATGATCGTTTCACGGACTTATCGCCCGCACACGTATCGCTCGTGATGGGCGCGTATGCCAAGCTGCATGCCACATCCTTGGCACTGAAAGCGAAATCGAAGTCGCAGCAGCAGGAGCAGCAGCTGTTGCCATTTCAGACACTGGTGGACATATTTGAACAACGGCGCAATGATGCCGCGTTGGGTGCCTACTTTGAGCAGCTGAAGCAGAACGCACTGGACGCACTGCGTCAGCAGCAAGATGCACACTATGTGCAACGTTTGCAGGCATATTTTGGGCGTGGCAGCTATTTTGAACTACTGCTGCCACTGCTTAGTGGAATGAATTGTGAGCCATATGCTGTCGTTTGCCACGGCGACAGTTGGAACAACAATTTTCTGTACAGATGCGATGTGGACACAAAACAGCCATTAGATGTGTGCCTGATTGATTGGCAACTGATGCGCTATGCCTCGCCGATAACCGATTTGGTCTACTTTCTATTCAGCTGCACGACACGACAATTTCGACAGCAACACTACCGGGCAATGTTGCAACTGTATTACGAGGAACTGGGCCAACAGCTGGACAGGTGAGTGCTTGCTTTTTAAACTTGGACTCGGAACAATTTTGATCAATTGTGTATGTCTGAATCCTGGCAGATTGGGCGAAACAGCCGCGTCATTATTTCCATTGGCCGCATTTGAGCAACAATTGCGCGATAAGGGCGCTGTGGGATTGTTGTTAGCCATGATGGTATTACCAATAGTGACCCTGCGTGGCGAAGATGTGCCCGATCTGCAGGTGATTAGCGACCTGGTCGAAGACGGCGCCAGCACACTGGGATTTCTGGGCGTTGCCAACGAGTTGCTCTACAAGCAACGAATGCGCGATGTCATCTTGGACTGTGTAGACTATGAATACATTTAGTTGCCCATATGCATCAATTAAATCTAATTACAAAATAAATAAATAAATAAATAAAGGCCATCTTAGTTCGTCATTATAGTCCGATGTTGATCATATTTTGTCCAAAAGTTGGGAGCATTATAAGACTCATAACTTGTAATTTAGTCTGGATCATTGCACTCAGAAAAAAACAAATTGATATAAAAAGTAGAAAATCTTTATACTTTTTGCGCTAACTTATTATTCAGAAAGCATATTTTCAAAGAGCAAGTTTGAAATTTAGAAAATAAATATGATCCTGGTGGCACAGATCAGTGGATTAGTTTCCATTGACTTGAACCCTAGTGTGCACCACTATGTGAAGAATATGCATTCCTTTGCTGCAGCCACCACTGTTTGAGCGGGTCAAAGTTACGTTTAAAAAGCAAGCATGGTGAAAAAGTTATTATTTTTAATTGCATTGAAAACTAAAAATTATTTAAAAAAAAAAAAGGACAAACACAATCATGCAACATTAACATGCAACATCCATGCTCAATGCGGGATTTGAACCCACAGCTATTTAGTGACTAGTGGGACGGTAAACGATAATGAGAACTTTGTCTCAACGCCCAACGCTAAACAACCGGCAGAAAACTGGCAAACAAATTCCTTATTCCTTCTGCATTCATGCACAAATTCAAGTGGATGTTGTGGATTGTAAATTTGTATTTACATAGGTATAGGTATATATAGGCTCACTTATTGTCGATTATTGTTAAACCATAGTTTGGCAATGGGCGTTGTCAGAGTTTCCTTAAGGAAACGTTACTCGAAACCACGTTGGGTAGGTGTAAGGCTTAGATGTAGTGAGGCAACTGGCTCCCCGACGTGGCTACCTGGCTACACTAAATGCACGAATTTGCGCGCAATTGAATGACTTCAGAATTTGCTTACTCCATGAGAATGATAATGGTTGGGTTTTGAAAAGGAACTCGATAAGCCGGGGATATCGAAGAAGTATCGATAGTATCGATTTCGAATTTCCTCATCTTAGGTATCGCCTTATCCGATATGCAGCCTTATCGATAGATTTAGTGTCAATACCGAATAAATTTCAAATTTTTGTACTTAAATATTGTTTTTAAAAATTTCCACTAATGAAATGAAATTATAAAACCGTAACATTTCATTTTAAATTGCTATTGTTTAATTCAATTTAACTTTAAATAATAGATATCTCAATCGGCAGCAAAACTCATAGAAAGTAATATCTGATTTTAAATTGACAACCGTTTTGTAGACTAGTCGATTAATGCTTGAAATTGACATCACTAGAAGTGCTGCCAACTGCTCAAAAAATCGCGCTCTTATACTTTTGAAGTAAATTAGGGATGGGTGCGCGTTACAAAATGCAGCCCTACCAGCTATCGATTGTTCTCAATGCTGATATTTTCCTATAAAAAAAAAAAGAAAAACAACGCGTCCGCTAGTCAACTTTGCGTTTGGGCCCCTTTGCAAATGAAATATTGATATTAATGAAAGCCAAAGTGCATGTTATCAAAACACAAGTATACGAGCCAAAAATATAATTGAAATTGATTTTAAAAGTGATTTAATGTTATAATATGCAAATGTTGACCAGCTGGAGATTAACATCGCTATCAACATCAACAACAGTGCAAACAGTGCCATGAAATGCAAATAAAATGTAGAAAGTAAACAGTGGCACCTCAAGTGAAATTTAAAGCAATATATTTTTTTTTTCTCGTGTGCTCTTATTATTTTGATTTGACATTGGCGAATGGGCGCCGCTGCCACTACTACCGCCATCTTCGCCGTTGCCCTGAGATTATGGCCTCCCTACATTCCAGTTGGCGTTTTGGCAAGAAAAGAATGAAGCAATTACGCATTAAAGGTACTACATAATGTGATGTCTAGGCTAACTACAAATGTTAATTAACATATTTATGCATCGGCTATTATAGCATGCATCGCGAGAGACATTGCAGCCCAACTGTTTACACATGTGCATGTCATACAGTTGCAGCCATGTACATATACATAACATACTAAGATATGTTATTGTTATTTCTGGCATGCCCAATAGCATGTGGTTTAGCGAGCACACAGGCACATGTAATTACGTTGCCAACAGGCGACAGGCGCATGTCTTCTTTTTCGTCATCCATCGCTAGCATACATGTCTATGCAATGCATGTGCATGCATGTGTATGTGTGTGTCTATGTACTTCATCGGCCAGAGAATATTTGTTTACATTACTGTTAAGCGTCAACTGCTAACTGCAGCAGCGGTGGCATTATTGTTGTTTTTAGCAGAGCCTCGCGTAACCCGCTCACTCACAGGCAAAGTCGATTGCGCATAACGGTGTCAATATAGCAGCAGCAGCCGCCGCCGCTGCTTGGCACCATTCTTTTTGACATTCCCGCATTGTACATACTTAAATTTATTTGATATGTATGTATATGTAAAAGCATATAAACATATACATATATACATCTATGTATATTTATGTTTCGTTTGGCCAAATATTTTTCAACATGTTGGGTTTCTATTATTAGAGGCCCCAACGATGACGCAGCAAGCTAAAACAAACACAAAAGCAACATCAAAAACAATAACACACTTTTGTTGTTAATTTCTTTTTGTGTGTGTGTGTTTGAGTGTGTGTGTGTGTATATGTGTATGTTGCTTCTTGTCGATCATGTTAGTGTAGGTTTCGCTGGACTCCAATCATAACAGCAACAAAACAAGAATTTCGCGTGCGCCGGCAGCGCTGTTGACGATAGCAGTTGGCGCTGATTAATTTCGATGGTGGAGAAATTTCACCTTGATTACTATTTATTATATTATTGATATTATATGCTTATTGTCTGTCTATAACTATGCAAAATGCAAATGCCGAGTTACACTTTAAAATTTTTAATATCTTCAATTCACGAAAAAGAAAAAAAATTAAACACATATTTTCAATTTATTCCTTTTGACAACCATTGCCATAACTTTGTACATGATAAAAACAAATTATATGAAGCAATTTTATTTAACCAACACGATAAAAATAAAAAACTATTAGCACAATTTTTTTCATATATTTTTTTTTGATAGCGTAAGCTCATTGCGAAAGAGATCAAATATTGTTGAGGTTTTATAATTTTTTAAACTGGGTTTGCGAATGATTCCTATTAATAATTTCGTATATATGTGTCAGACGATGTGTAACTGAAAAATGCGAAAATATTTGTTGCTTTCAGACTCGCAGGATCCTGAAGACTTTTATCGTTTGGATTCAAAGAAATCGGCTGCGGAAAATGCATATGACATATACGCGATGCTCAGTGTGGAGAAGACCCGAGACACAAAGCGTCTGTTCCTGCTCAATGCGCTGGCCTCGCTCTGCCTGGCGGCCAACACGGGATCACCGCACAATAATCTACGCTTTAGCACCGAGGAGCTGCTCTACTGGTGAGTAGTGACTCGACTATATTTATTTATCTATTATGATTATTATTATATTATCGTTGCTGTTGCAGCCTGAGCGCCTCATTGGTGCACACATTTACGCAGGTGCGTGCGGCGGCATTGCGTACGATTCGCTATACGTTGAGATCGGCTAAGGATATCAAGGCATTCAATTCGCTGCAGTTGCAGCATTTGTTGTGCCGCTCCATTGATCTGATGCTCAAGAACGATGATGAGCGCGTTCAGGCATTGAAATTGGTACGCAAAATGCTTGCCATTTCGCCGGAGGATATCAGTCCAGTGGTGATCAGATGCCTAGTATCGCTGGCCGACAGCGGCATTGAGGAGAGCGATAATCTGTTGCGTGCCTGCCTTGCGACGCTCGCCGAAATCGCTGTACTCAATCCGGCGCTGTTGATTGTGTGCGGTGGCGTTACATCAATAACCCGCAACGTACTCGAGTGCCACAATCCACGTATCGCCGAGAGTCTGTGCGGTGTGCTGCTCTATCTGCTCGAATGGCCGCAGACGCGCAACATTTGCGGTGTCCGACTCGATTGCCTGGCGGCGCCATATTGTGACTTTACTTATCGACTGGGCATCATGGATAAAAACAAGTAATTTATCATTTTATTGCACTACAGTTGTCCATTTCACTTCTTTTCAATGATTTCACTTTTCAATGATTGCAGAGATGCCCGAGAGTTGCGTTACACCAGCTGCCGATTGGCGTTGCTTTCCGTACTGCGCAGCTGGACGGGCACACTCGAATTCTGTGATCCAAGCAAACCTTCGGGTTTGAAAGCAATAGTGGACGCTTTATATTTAAATCAAATTGAAGTTCGAGTACGTAGCTAAGTCTCTGTATACTGTTAAGGTATATAAAACTGATGTGCTTCTCCTTTGCTTTTCATCCATACAGAAAGCAATATTGGATTTGCTTTACGAGCTGTTATCGGTGCCGCAACCGAGCTGGACTGATGATTATGCGGTCGCATTGCAAACGGTTGATCCGTCCGATTTTCAAGACTCGTGGCTGCTTAGCAATGGCTTTGTGTCCGCCGAGGGACGTTCCATCTTGCCTAGTCTGGCCGCACGAGCGCCCAATGTGGTTGAGCAGCATTTGGCGCTGCTGCTCTACTGTTTCCTAGAGACGGGACTGCTCAACGCGCTCGTTGAGGTAGCCGTTGGTAGCGATCAATTTGTATCGGTGCGCGCCACCGTACTAATTGGCAAAATCGTTCAATTAATGCATACACATTTGCCGGCGGATATATGCAGCACGAGTCCAGCGCTTCCGACACTCATCGCTTATGCCACCCAAGGCAATCAGCAGGCGAATGCGGCGGTCGCCGCCCTGCAAAACTATCAGAAGATGCTGCGCCAGCGTCCGGCGTCATGCAGTCTATTTCTCGATAGTATTATACAGGGCGGTGCGCTCATACAGACACGTCTCTTTCGCCGCAACATCAATGCCCAGGAAACGAGCATTGCGCTACAGCTGCAGGACACGGCTGGGGCAGCCGCTGCCGCAGTGGCCGTTGCATCATCATCAGCATCATCGGCTGGCGCTTATCGGGGCGTAACTGGGACGCTGGACAGACAGCGTCTGGACTCTGTCTCCTCCAGTGATGAGTCCAATTCGCAGGCATCGAGCTCGCTGCGCTCCAGCTTTCGATTGAAGCGCAAGTTTTTGCCGCAGGTATTCAATATCGATAATATTCGTGCTTTCAATCGAATGCTGGACGAAACCAATGTGCTAAGCCAGGCGGAGGCGAAGGACTGGGATTGGGATGTGATTAGCACTCTGCTGAGAGTAAGCAAAGAATCGAATCGATTTATGTGCAATTTTTTTCACTCACCCAAATCCGTTTTCCTTTTTCAGTCGAATTTAATACGCAAACTGGACTACACACAGGGCAAATACCTAAACAAGCTACTAAAACGTCTGGTGGACTTTTTCAAGCCAAGCAACAATCGTTTCTCGCATCAGGATCTTGTGCCGGGCCAGGCACTGCCAGCGTATGTGAGCACTGGCCTCGATCTTATCGATGTGCTCCTGAGCAGCGGTGAGGTAAGCATTTCAATCAAATTGGTTTAACCCCTTCCCCCCCCCCCCCATTCTAATACTATATAACGTGTATATATTTATATATATTCTTCAGTTGGAATGCATGCGCTATATAACGGACTATTTCTCGGACATTAGTCAGCATCTGTTGGCGGTGACGACATCAAGTCGTGCCCATGATTGCCTGTTTAGTCCACAGCATATGAACAACACAATGTGCCAGCAGTATTTCCTTTACATTGGACGGATGTGCCGGAGCAGCAAGGGTATCGAGGTGCTTAAGAACACAACCGTATTCGAATAGTGAGTAGTTTGAATCCCATTTGTATTCCGTTATTCATGTTTTATTCATCATTTACAGTCTGATCACATTGGTGCGGCATACGGATCACGTTTGCTATGTGAAGCTGATTGTCTCTGGATTGAATTACAGCTGTCAGAAGCTGCCGCAACAGGTGCTAGAGAAGGCGTTAACGCTGGCCAAGACGCGCAGTGGTCGCTTGTATGCCACACAATTTTTGGCTGTGCTGCTGCGTACCCGATTGCCAAATTTTGAAGTTTGGGGCATACCGTTAATTATACAGCAGACCAAGGATGCGGATCGCAGTGTTGTATTGGCCGCCATGGATGTGCTCGAGGAGGCATGCCACGACAAATACTATCTGGAGGAGATTGTCAGTCTCTGGCCAAATCTCAAGCAGCTGGGCGATGTCGGCCGTCTGTTAATGTCACGCTTCTATTCGCTGTCCCGCGGCCTCAACAGCAGCGAGGCTCACATCGAGGATGAGATCAAGTATTGGCGAAATGGCTACAACAAGCGCTACGTCCTCCTTGTCGAGGCTGATACACACGCCAGTCTGACGCTGCACGTGCGCAACGAGGATGGCTATTACTCGCGACGCAATTGCAACCAGCGGGCTCAGCTGGTGCCGCCGAATATAGCGCCGCATCTCTATGGCCAGATGGTGCAGACCACACAGGGCATGACAGCATTACGCAATCACGCCGATCTGACCAAGATGCTCGATGTGCTGACGCGAGGCAAAACCAATGACGATCTCGAATGCCTGGAGCTTAAAGCGGCCATTTGGGCACTTAGTCACGCCTCGACGCACTCCAATGGCATTGAATACTTTGAAGAGCTCGGCTCCAGGTGAATATATATATATATATGGATTTCCATCTTTCATTGTTCACATTGTTTCTCTGATTTGTGTTGTAGGCTCTATGAAAAGCTAATATTGATGGTGACCAAGTGCGAAGTGTATTCGGTGCGTGCCACTTGCTTCAGTGCATTGGGCCTAATTGCAGGGACTCAGGCAGGCGCCAACGTTCTCTTCAAGCTGAGTAAGTTCCATCACAGATGACAGACAGAGACAGAAGAGCAGGAAATAGAAGGAGATGGCAAATGTATATATGTTTTGTGTCTATTCAATTATAGATTGGCTCAGTGTGCGTCACGACCGGAACACAATGTGGCCGGTGCATCAGCCAGAGGATTGGATGTCCAGTCAGTTCACTCCGGTTCGTCATCACTATGAGGATATGCCGCCGTATAATTACACTGGCATCGAAGATCAAATCGATGCTTCCTACGAGACGGGCAGTTGTTGGAATCTGCAGGATGCAAACACCACCACAACGACGACCACTGACAGCGTTCGCACCACTGCCGACGAGGTACATTTTGTTATGAACTCTTTTTAATCTCAATCAATCATCAATTTCATCCATTTGTAGCTACAGTTTGGTCGGCCGCTAAACACTGCTGCAGGGGCGGCTAAATCGAAAACGCTGCCAGAAGGCAGCAATGTGCGTCAAGGCAAACATCAGCGCTCTCTATCCGAATCCAAGACAACGGATGTAATCAGTCTGCTGGGCGGCGTTGGCGTTGGCGGTGGCGTTAGCGGCGGCGTTGTCGGTACCATGCCGCTCATTGGTTTCTGTCCCATGCACACGCTGCATCAGCATCAGCATCGCATACGGTACAATTCATGCACGGACTCCAACACATCCGGCGTTAGCAGCTGTGAATCGGTGACGGGGCGAACGGCTGCCTTAGCCGCTGCTGCAGCTGCTGTCAACATGGGCGACTTTCAACAGTTCCCGCTGAGCCCCATACCAAGCATGTCCAATCTGATGGAGCTACCGACAATGCAAGCGGTCAAACTGCTCTATCGCACCTCCCTAATGGGCAACAGTTATCTGCCGCCCGCACTCAGTGCCCTGGACATGAAGGGCTATGCACAGTTCCGCTCCCTGCGCGCCCACAGCCGTCCCGTGTTCGCCTCGACTGCCGAGCTGTATGACTACATCGAAATAGCTGATCGTGGTGAAGTGCAGCCACGCAAATACTCCTGGGGCGAATCGAGCCGCCGCTTGAAGGTGCGCAGCCTCGATCGCCAAACGATGTTCAATGTGTTCACGTAAGTGCTGTTTACTCTGACAATTCTGACATCGTCTGTCTTCTGCTACTCCTTACCATATCTGCATTTATATTGGTCGACTTTGGACCATATATATATATATATATATATAGTGTATTGATACTTATACCAATATAGTTTAGATGTAATGTTTTCCTGCTTTCATCGTTTATTTTGCTTCGTTAACTTTCAGACGCCTCTCATCGGAAGAGCTGCAGGTGCCGATACCAACATTAAATGTGACCAAATTTCTGCCGTCAAATGATCTGCAGGGTCCATGCTATGCAGGCATCTGTTTGCCCAAGAATGCGCTCGATTTGTTTCCAACACGCAATCTGAGCCGTACTTATGTCTCATGTGATATCATCGATCAGGATCTGATGGGCCTCAATCTGTTGAATGTGCGGCCGCAGTTCTCCACATTTCTCAACGATTCTATCAACAACGAGGGTGGCGACGAATCCTCGGTAATCTCCTCGCTATCCGATGTCTCATCATCGGCCAGTCGTCGCCCATCCAAATGGCAACAGGGCGCCAAGCATGCGCGCAGTCAGTGCCTTCATTGTACGCGCTCACGTCGCCAACAGCAGCAGCAGCAACAGCAGCGATTGCAGCCGCAAGAAACCAGCACCATAAATGGTGGCAACAGCACAATGGTGGCACCTTGTGAACTTTATAGCAGCGCCGCTGCGGCATTGGTTGCCGCTGGCATTCAGGCTGGTCCGGCTCTAGCGCGCAAGAGCTCTTCTGCGGGCAAGGGCAATGTCGTCAGTTCCATACAGCTGGCGGATATGAGTTTCCATTCGCCGGAGAGCATATTGAGTGACGAGAGTCTGCCGGACAAACTAACCGCGTCCATACTGTACAATGTGCAGCGACTGGCCAATCCGGTCAGTGCGAAACAATCGAAAATGGCATTGCTGGAGCTCAAACAGAAGCATCCGCCGGCCTTTCAGGATATCTGCCTGTACTCGGAATCGTGCAAGGCTCTGGGACGCAGTAGTTATCGGATGAGTGCGCGCCGCTTTCTTCAGGAGCTGTTCCTTGACTTGAACTTTGATACGTTCTATGTGGAGCCACAGCTGATAATTGGTGCTCGCAAGCAACCCGGCGATGAGCCAATGGAATCCACACTTGCCTCTGCGGCGGCAAACTTGCTATCAACCACATCGACAACATTATCAACAGCAACAACAAGCGCAACACTATCATCATCGTCATCATCATCATCATCAGCAGCAGCAGCAGCATCATCATCATCAAACACAACATCATCAGTAGCAGCAGGAGTAGGAGTAGGAGGAGTAGGCGTAACAACGACAAATGCCACATTGATGTCGCACAAGGCACAGCTGAAATCGAAGCAGACGGCCCAGCTGGCCAGCGTCTATGAGACGAGCTGGGAGAATCTACTAATGGATCAGTCGCCGCGTCAAGGTACCAATGCAGCGCCGGTGCAAGCACGATCCGCGTTGCAGCTGCCGGCGTTGCCGAAGGCCGATTCGACACACATTGAGCTGCACATTCATGATGATGATGATGATGGCATCGATGATGATGACGATGCTCTATTTAGTGACGATGCTGATAATAACGATGATGATGATGTCGGTGACGATGTCTGCGATGGTGGCAGCGGTGCGGGCAGCACCCAGGCCAGCAGCGTAACAACGGCAAATACCGCCCTGCCCACCGCCCACAGCAATCGCAGCAGCATCGGCACCATCAGCAGTCAACCACAGCAAATACCATCGACCTCCTCACAGACAGCAGAGGGAACAGCAGCGGGAACTGTAGCGGGAACTGTAGCGGGAACAGCAGCGGGAACTGTAGCGGGAGCAGCAGCCAATGCTAGCAACATGGAAAATGATAATCGTCAATACACACGCGGACGTTTCTATACGCTTGAACTGGATCTGAGCTGTACGAAGAACAAGTTTCCCATAACCGATCGCAATCGAGCAACAAGAGCGGCGACAAAGACGACGGAACAAGATGGTGGCAATACGCCGGAAACGTTGCTAATGACGCGGCAAATGAGTGTGGATGCCACAGATGGCGCAACGCCGGTGCTGAGTGGTACCGATTACTCAAAAGTTACCAAGAGTCTGGCTGCATCCATTGCAAAGCCGGTTGGCAGTCTGTACTGCGAGAAGCGTTTGCAGAGCTCCAAATCGGAGGCGGTGCTCGACGCTGGCACCAAAGGTAACGGCAGCATCTGACAGACTGCCGCCGTCTCCCAACAACGTTGACTAATCTAATTGGACTGAATGAACCATGTTGGACTCGGAGTGATCTCCGATTCCGGTTTTCTCTTGATTTGCATTCGCTGAGCAATTTATGTGACTTGTGCACGTCCATATGCACGCACACACACACACACTTGTATGCTACATACATATGTACACACACAAACTCATACACACACACACACAGACACACACACACACGCATGCACGCATACATATAAATATACATATACACTAACTACATAATATGCTAAGTTCTTTTTCTCCAGTTTTAACGATTACAATTATGGAATAAATTTTTTTAAGAAATCCATTATCGTTAAGGTGACAAACATAATCCAAAAATATGCTATAATTTTTTATGTATAATAATAATCAACAAATGAAGGAATGAAACAAACAAACAAAACTAAACAAAACAAAAAGCATACCCAAAAGCAACAACAACAAAAACCACCGCAATTTATTTATTCAACTGTACTTAAATAATAAAAGCATAATAAATAAAAACGACGGTTACAACAAATTAAGGATTGTAAAAGCAATTCAAAAACGAAATTCAATAAATACATCCCCAAACCACTTGAAATATTTTAAAACAATAACTACAAAATGTATTCTATATTTGAAATTGAAAGCGATTGTTTTTCGACTTTTGATTTTTCGAAGCGAAATTCGAGAGGCAAAATAAGGATAAAAAAAAAACTTGATTCCTTTTGAAAATCGTTTTAGTCTTTGTTATCCCTTTCATAGTGATCCGATCCAGCCAATTCGGATATAGTATATTCCTAATGTGAAAGATCTGGAAAGCGCTCTAACTTGAGATTTGAGTTCAATTTTGCATATACTCGTATATATAAATATTGTTTATTTTGTGCTTCATGTTTGTAGGTATTTAAATTACTATTATATGTGCAGGTATGCATAGGTGAGTGGGAACTTATCTATTAGGTAGGTACAAAGTTTCTTAGACAGATGTGTTGAAATGTTTGCTACTGCTGTTGAGACAACAAACGAATATTGTTATGTATAAGAGTGTTGCAAAAATGCCCACTGTATTCAGAGCCATGGAGAATCCCAACAGATATCGCCACTCGCCACGGATCGCCTCGCACGTTTCCATGTTATTGCTGTCGATGCTGATGAAGACGAGATTATTGTAATTGCATTTCTCATAGTCCATAATTCAGATCTCAACTTACACGGCGTCCATGTGATCCTGAAGTTCAACCTCCTGATCTGTGGTCGCCGTCTGCTCGTCGTACGGCAAGCAGCTGCAATTGCGGTAACTCAGAAGTGAGCTCGTCGCTGGCCCGCAGGAGCCATCGGTGGGCCCAGTTGTCGATTTCAGCTGGGCAAACTCATTTGCGGCACAGGCCACAGCCAGGCAGCAGAAAATGAGTGCCAGGCCAGAAAACACATATGATTCAGCAAGCAACACCTTGTAGCAGTTGTTTTTAGGTGTGCGATGCGATTCAGCTCGTCTATCCCGTCCCAACAGTATAAGACCGGCAATACTGGCAAGTAGAAGCTGTACACAGAAAATAAAGTTGTTAATTTAAAGTTCATTCAAGTTAAAAAAAAAAGGCTAAGTTACTCGATTCAAGTGCAAAATTCTCACAACAAGCCCGCAAAAGTCTACGGTCAATCCCTGACAGCTTAAAGGAGTTCGGATGTTGAAGAAATATTATTATATTTGATTTACGAATTAATCCTCAATCCAGATTAAAAACAGGCTTAATTTGGGAATTTTGAGGCTGATAAATTCAATTAAGGGAGATGATCGATTTATTTGGATATGAGACGTATACTTACGGATAAGCCACTTAGGTACGGATTTATCAGTATTGAGGCACTCGGTGCCAGAATAAGTATCCAGATAGCGAGACCAACAATCAGCAGGCCAATTGCCATTTGCAATATTAGGAGCTGGCGTGAAAAATTCAAATTACGAATTTGCGTTGAATATGATTCCTGGATACCTACGAGTAGCATTCAGAATAATGTGATAGTGTCAGAGAGTCAGAGAGAGAGAGAGGAAGAGAGAGAGACAAAGAGAGACAGAGAGAGACACACACATTTGATACACTTGCGGCTTGTACTTACTGTCATGGTTCGAATGATTAACAACAATCATCCGACTGTGTCTGAGACTATTTCGCGTTGGGGTATGTCGTCCAGCGATCTTCATGCCCTTTATATTCTGTGGCACCGTTGTACTCATGTAGACAGCCTGAATGGAGTTGAGTGATTGTTGGTTAAAAGACAGTTGGAAGTAGTTGCTGTTAGTACACACCTGTGATGGCGATGGCGCATCTAGATCAGCTAATGGAATCTGCTCATAGGTGGCACCAAAGCGCTGAGATTGAGCCATTGGCGTTTTCATTGGCTGCAGCAAATCGCTCGATTCCGGCATTTGGGCGATTGTACGTGCGGATTGTGGTGCACTCTGGTAATTGGAGTCCGGCCCAAGTGAATCCATTGCGGCCTGTGTAGGTGTGGACAAAATCCTCTCATTGATGTTGATGCCAAAAAATTTGGACTTTGCATCACTGAGTGCTGCTCGAACAGCTGCGATGCTGTGACTGGTTTCGTTCAGATCCTGTGTTGCTGCTGCTGCTGTTGTTGTTGTTGTTGCTGCTGCTGCGTCATTAGGTATTTGTGGAATAATCGTTGTGCCGTTCATGTCTGCATCACATTGTAAAGTTGAGCTCTCATTCACATCACTGATGGCCCCTGGCGACAGTCCTGAACTTTCTCCGGTCCACAGTTGAGGTTGTTGCAGTTGTTGTCTCAACTTCGGTTTGGCTGCGTTGTTGCTGCTGGCAGTAGCACTCAGGTTGTCATAGGTGCTCACTGGACGGACGTTTTGTTGTTGTTGCATTGCTCTTGCTGTTGCTGTTGCAGTTTGCTGTTGCTGTTGCAGTTTGCTGTTGTTTTTGTTGTTGCTGTTGTTGTTGTTACTATTATATTAACTGTGTTGCTGCTTGACGCATAGCGTTGTCATCAGCGTGAGTCGTTAAATCGATTGCTCTTAAATTGGCATAAAGTGCTATGTGCAAATATCACGACTTTATTTCTACACATTTTGCGGCATTACCTGAAAGTATTCCAGTTCTTGATTTTGGCTATTTACTCAAACACTCATACACACTCACACACCTTAGTATCTACAATGAGGTGAGTTTCAAATGCGAGCTTTAGTCAATACAGCCAAGTCTCTCTAAATCTTCAAGTTTCAAGCTACTTGGTGATTTGCTTAGAACGCTGACCGAGAGAGGCAGAGAGAGGGAGAGAGAGAGAGAACCGTTATGGCCCGCTGAATATGCTTTCACTCAATGTTGTGCAGTGCTCTTCTTTTTTTTGTCTGTTGAACTCGCACACGAAAAACATATTGAATCTACAATTGCAAAACATTGCATCGATCTATTTAAAGGTTTCCTTTTGATTATTTGTGGGTACATAAAATGCTTGTTGTGTTTGCTTGGTTGTTTCTGTGTTTTCCGGACTTACAAAAAACAAAAAACAATTGTATTCGGAGCAACACAGCTTATAAAGAAACCCATCGGAATTAATATGAACATATGTCTGTAAATACTTAACAACCAATTCACAACAAACGAAAGTTGAAATAAACTACCCAAAAATGTTCGTTGGCACACATGAGGCGTGAGCATGTGTGTGTGCACGTGTGTGTTTGTGTACTTTACAACAGAGCCAAGCATACAGCGGTCAACATGAATGAACAGCAATAATAACAAAAAAGAACAGCAACTGAATAAAAAATTAAAGAAAAAAAAAAACCAAAATCGACGCAAAGCGAGTTCACTGCAACTGTACGCACCAAAAGGTGAAAACAAACTAAAAATAATTCTCACAAGCACACTCTTCGATCGAGCGCTTTAAGCGAGCCATTCACGCTCTATGCCTGACTGGTTAGCTGGTTGGTTGGGCCTAAACAGCAGCAGAGGCAGCAGCAGAGGCAGCAGCAGAGGCAAGCACAGAAACCGAAATTGAAAATAAATCCTCTCACTTACCTGCCAGCGCTTGGCAAGATCAACAACGAGAGCAAGCCAGCGACTAAAGAGAGTGAGAGAGAGAGAGAGAGAGAGAGAGCGCATTGGCTGACTCACACTCTCAGCAACTCCGAGTTTGAGCCAGAGGCTGCTAGCCGCTGTAATGTGGTTGAGCATAGCTATTAGTGTGCAGAGCAGAGAATAGCAAAGTTGGTTTCCCAGCTTGTTGCACACGTAGACGTGGCAATACAATGTACATGCATACCTGCCGCATTCCCTTTGTTATGAAGCCCTTTTTATATACATATATCAATACTGCATCAAAAGATCAAAATACGTATTTTTGATATTAAATCGAAGAATTCTCGTTTTAAGTTTTGTTTGGAAAACTCAAGCATTTATATCTTCGCTAATAATTGTTCAAAATCCGACGATTAATGTTCAACCAATACCTTGGGAATTTTAACTCTTGTGCATCTTGTAGCAACCGATAAATATATATACAAAAAATTGTACTTTTGCTTTACGTGTATTTGTATTTCTATTCTATGAAAAACATTTTTGTTCACCATTTGTTTTAACCATACCGGGAAAAGGTTGGATCCGGAAAATGTCTACTGCATTTAGTCACACAAGATGAAAATATTTTTTTTGATGGAACTGCTTTTTTCATACTTTGATACCGAATTTTTCATATACATATATTGCTTTTGTGCAATGTCCGTCATGATGTCTGCCCGTCTGTATGAACGCTACTTTTTTCGACACCCAGTGTAAAAAGTGGAGTGCTATGTCCACTAGGGCGCTAGGAAATCGTTAAAATCGATTTTAAGGCCTCAGTCACCAAATTGGGTTGGTAGATTTTTGAACCAATTTTGGACCACGTCCACTCCAGCCCTCAAAAATAATAAAAGCCTTTATCTCCGGTAATTTAAGAGCTACAGTTATCAAACTTGGAAAGAAGATTACTTAGAAGCTTCGCTGAATATTTCGTTCAGTCACGTCCACTACCGTCCCAAAACCACAAAAGCCCATATCTTCCAAAATTTAAGAGCTACAGTTACCAAACGTGGAAGGAACGTTACTAGGAAACACTTCCAACAATTTTTTTCGGCCACACTATCGCCCTCCTCCCAAAATCACAGAAGCCAATATCTACCTCAATTTGAACGGTATTTCTTGGGTACACCCACCCTGTTATTTGCTTCCTATTATCAGCTGGTATTACTTATGGTATCAAAGTATTTCGCAGTCGGTAACGCCAGACTGAAACGTTTTCTCTTGTTTTAAAATTGGTATGTAAAAATTGTAAGTCTCATAAGTGATAAGTTTGATTAGGATAATTTAATAATAAAAATAAATTCATACAAGAACTCATTTAAATATACTTATTATTATATGGTAGTCGGATGATGATAGTTTTTTGTCCAAATGTTACTATATTAAAAATACCCATAACTGGGTCTCAATGATTGTTTGCACATATGTAGGAAACATAAAAGTTAGCATAATTGATGAGTTTGGTTTGTATAACTTGGTTAACAAAATAAAAAATGTTTCATACACGAAGTCATCATTTGTAGTAAGCCGATGCGGCAGGCTCTGACATGCTAGAAACTGTCTGTATTTTTTTTTTTTTTTTTTTTGATGGTGTACCATATACTCGTTATAATATTGCCACAAAATGGAAAAGTCAAGTAATTGCCCATTGCACTTTCGATCGAATGACTAGACTTCGCATGAACCACGATTATTGCAAAATGAATATGTCATATACAAATGAATATGTCATATATATACATATAAATATATATATAAATGTATATATATATATGTGTGCATACGATTTCCACTCAACGATATAAACGCATGTTCATCGGATGATAAGGAATTATGTATTTGAAATGTGGCTTCTTTGAAAGAGAAAGTTCTTATTTTGCCCAATACCATCATTTTCTGGTCAAATTCCCACATGAAATGCGCCACTGAACTAACAACATATGTAAATTTCTTAACTCTGACCGGAAGAGCAGTGATTAATTCAAAGATCAAACTGAACAAGTATTCCTATTCCTATCGACAGTGGTTGAGCCAGACCGTTATGAATCTTAAAGCTATTTTCAAACGGAAACCAAAACCATAAGTTATGGCTATTTAAAAAAGTTAGCTGTAAGCAGAAGTTTTTGCAATATACACCAAAATAGGACAGGTATATACAATAGTAATCTTACTGGTCATACTTAAGACTCTTTTATTCGACTTACGGACTGGCTGGTATATATGTATATATATATATGTATATATAATTACATGTCTGTGTATTTGCCACAGTTGACGGCTTACCTTTATTGACCATGCCAATTAATAGAATTAAACAGAACACAGCTTTTACTGTACTCCAGTTTAAGTAGGGTTTTATTTTTCTTTAGTCATTTAGACTGGCTCTGTGAACTAGCCAGCAGCTAAATACAAACAGCAACAGTAATAATAAAGAGAAAAAAACCAGTAAGAATGCTTTAGTTGAGACAGCTCGACCGGAAAATACTCTCTACCCATGTCGCAATTACGCAGATAGCCAAACTGTAGTTCAAGCACCAAAGTTTAATTGTCGATTCTATGCATAATTCCCACAAATACCTTTATTATATAGTAGTCATATTATAATTTAATTGGTCAAAACAAAACTTTAATTGATAAATAAAGCTAAAGAAAAAATAAGTAGACTCTGCGCTGAGCTGCATCAATCTATTTAAAACTCATCTACTGGGCTTATGGAGTTAAAAGTGACTCCTTTGATGCAGTACAAATATTATCATAAAATTATAATACCCTCGATGAGGGTATGAAAAACAGCCACTTTACGTTGTCCACAATGGAGTAGCGCAGCCGGCGCTTTGGCGCACAGGTGGGCCAAAAAGTTACAACTAACTTACATCGATTTATATTTGCTCTGATAGCATAAATGATGCTAATTATGCTCATTTTCAATTATGTGTCGCTCATCCAGAATTTTAAATGAATAATAATGTTTCTTGGGACAGGAACAGACGTGTTGCATTCGTTTCAATATTGCTTTGTTCGTTTTGAGTGCACATTGTACAATGCTATCGAACTGCCCTCTCACAAATTGTGTAAAGCTGTACGATTGCGCAGCTTGCTTGTATTTCACGTCGGCAACAATGCCACAACAATGACAAACAGCCAACCGACCAACCGACCAGCCGACCAGCCGACCGACCGACCGACCGACCGAGCCGAGCGCAGCCAGCGAACCAAGTAACCAATCAACCTTATGCTGGTCGCTTGTCGGTCGTCGGTCGTCGGTGCACACGCGCAGTGCTGCGCGAACTTCTGTAAGTCGTAAAGCGCCAGCTGAAAACCAGTTATAAGTCAACTTTCATTCCAAGCAGACGTGTCAGGCGTACGGATCGGATCGCGTTATTGTGTGTTGTGTGTTTGGCAACAACGAACACCGTTAATAATATCTATGTAGCATATATATATATATATATATACATGTGCACATACTCTTGCATCTGAATACGTACATTCGTATACATATATATAGATATATATGTTTTGATATTTTCACGCTCATAGATAGCCATAAATTTTAAAGTTTGCAATCCATTCCAAAAAGTCACTTTTGTTTTGAACATTGTATGTATATACATAAATACATATATAGTTTTTTGTTTGGTTTTTTGTTTTTGTTTTTACTGTGCATTGTTTCACGAGTGTATGAACAACTTCGACTCCCACTCTCAATATTGTGAATGGTAAAAACAGAAAATGTCCAGAAAGCGAAATCAATAGTTCTGGCCATATTTGTACATGGCTTATGCATACATAATCATAAATAAATACATAGACTCATGCATATACATATGTATACAATACATGAGTATGTATTGCAGACTCTGTGTGCGTGTGTGTGACATAAATAACTCAAATCGGGATCAACTTTTGGAACGATTGTGTGTGTATGTGTGTGTGTGTGTGTGTTTGCTTAGTTCCCAATACTTCAATTTGAACGTATTGTACTTTCTCATATGGATTCAATTAACACTTTGTAAATCAAGTTAATGAAAACACTGGCTTAAAGCTCAAATAAAATCGTATTGCAAAGATTTTTGCCTCAGTTTTGGCCAGTGGCTATCGATGACACAGATACTGCAGAATATCAAAGCAACAACAAACAGCACCACTCACTGTCCACAAGCCACTGATAATTATAATTAGTGAAAGATACGCAGCTGTAACGAAAGTTGCTTATATGCAGCAGCAAGCTTGGAGAAACCGGCTACCAAATTCAATTCTCAGCTCAGCTCAGCTCTGCTCAGCCCAGGTCGGCTTAGTTTAGTTCAGTTTAGCTTGGCTCGGCTCGGCTCGGCTCGGCTTGACTCAGCACCCAGAAAACTTACAAGCCATAATTTGCATTTTTGAAATGTATCAAAGCACTCCCAATATAATGATCGCTTAAACTATGTATGTAAGTATGCATGCAGATATGTACACACACACACACACACACACACATAAGCAAAATGCCCCAGGCCAAATTAGCTAAGCAGGCCACACAACAAAACAAAGCCTTGAAAGCGGTCGAAACTATGCATATCATACGCACATACAAGCCGTGTGTGTTAGTCGTAATGTTTATTTAAAAACAATGACAATAAATAGTTAATAGTAATGTTTAATGCAGTTACTTACTTTCATACGATTATACTTGGAGAGGGGAACTAATTAGAGACTACAAGCCAGAAATATGGTTTCAGCAAAACACTTGCATGTCTGCAATGACAAGTTCTGCACATCTAAATAAGTATATCTATTGTATATACTATATATTGGATTGAAATATCCAGGCTAACGTCACTGTGATTGTCACTGCTTACCAACAAAATCACAGTTTAAGTATCACTGATACCAATTAACATATCGAGTCACTAACTAACTCTATCATAATTAAGAAGGCAATTTTCAAACAGGTTGCAGTTTCAGCTGAGAGTATTGCAATTTTTCAACTTGCCTAACCATTCAACTTCAGTATAATGCATATGGATAGTGTTCACACCTGAAGAGACATAACTTGAATACACACACACACACACACACACTCGCATGAGCAATGTGTGTTTACATAAAATGAATTTTTAGTCTCAGTTAGTTTAGAGTTTCAAAGTCATTGCCCGGTTATTGTGATTTGGTATGATTATATGCACTTTTTATCTCTATGCAGTAATTCGCACACACTCACACACCCATATATATATGTATATGTACATGTTGGTAACATGCATGCACACATTCATGATTATACAGTGAAAATTCAATGTGAATGCAAAGTGAAAATCTAGTGAACGTAAGACATCGGCTCACGCTATATATGTATGTATGTATGTACATAAACATATGCCCGTGAATATAAATTGAATACACATATATATATATATATATATATATGTATATATATATGTATATGTATATACTTATGCTGTACGTGAAATTACATAAATACATGCATGTAAAAAATAATAATTTTTATAATAATTATAATAGACAAGTGTATGCATAAGTTGATCATTGGTGTGATGCGAGTACAACTGTGAATATTACCCCCCCTAATCAACAGCTAATAACAGCAAAAAGGCAAACAATGTTTTGCTTTTGCCGCAAGTTATTGTTCAACGCGGTGGCACCTCGACTGGAAAACGTTTGGCTAAGAGCCATGGCCTTTTCGAGACATAGTACGCACATTCCGTTCACAATGCCGATAATGATGATGATGTTGATGATGATGACGATAATCGCATCCGGAAATTGTCACAGTAAGTTCCTTCCTTGCCTATCACTTCATCCATCAATCACATTCAAATTATGATTAAAATCCAATTATATATTCAATATACGATTGCAAATTAACGCACAAATTATCGTTGAGAAAAATCAAACATTTTTCGATTGTTGCAAATGCCACAAAATCACAACAGAAATCCAAACTAACTGCAAAGTGGAATTTACTGTATGGGTATAAACATAAAAATGTGTGGTCTGAGGAGCGTGTTCAAAAATCGAATACGGGAAATAGTTTTCCTGGTATGAGTGCATGGATATCTAATACATTTTTTATGGTTGCGATTGCAAAATCGACTCAAATTAAAAAATAAAATATTTCTTATTATATTACATGATTTTCGGTGTAAGGCTTGACGATGGCAAAACAAAAGTTGCAATATGATTTTTCAAAATTCAAATTTTTGCAGTTAATCGAGAACATCGAACATACACCCACTTTACACCCACCCAGGCAAAAGCACAGCAAAAAACGAATACGTTAAAAAAATAGAACTGTTCCAGTTAACTGCTTGTCCCACTCAAAAGTTAAAGTCAATCGAAAACAACAATCGAAGCAGTCAACAATCTTTCCTTACCAGTTTCAAAATGTCGATTGGATTGAGTTTTAGCCATTTCACTGCTGTTACGAGCTTTGAACATTGCACACACACACACACACACACACACCTACGTGCCATGTTTTTAAATGTCGTTTACGTTTGCTGTTTGCTGTTTTCTGTCCGCCTGTATGTGCCTGATGTTGTCATAACGGAATTCACATTCAAGCCACCTTTCTATCGCACAGGTTAGCCTGGCCGCAGTCGCCCTAGTTACCCAATTTTGGTGTGATCCGAGTGGTTCTTCATTTTAATTTTCTTCTTCCTCGTCTACATCTATTTTTGCATTCTGTGCATTTCTGATGAAGTTACACGTAGCTATTCCCCCCATACAGAGTCAGCCACGAGCCACCAGCCACTCCCAATACATGCATAAGTGTGTTCTCACAAAAGCCAAAAACACCCATTGAAGCTATTGAATTATAAGCAAACACACAAACACACGCATATAAGTATAGTTACCACTGGTAAAACCGGATGAATGCGATTTAAGTCTCATAACAATAACTGCTTTTCATTCGGCTCTTGGGCATAAATAACATCATCGAAGCTAGCAACACTTTGCAACTGCAAAAAGAGAAAAAAAAAAAAAAAATGAGAAGGGAAACAAAACCTGACATCAACAGCAGCAGCTGCAACAGCGGCAACACATCGCCATAAGAAACCCAACGAAAAAACTACACCAAGGAACATATGCAAAACTTCCGCACACACACTTTAGCCACGCCCTCTCTCAGATCATAGGCGAAAAAGAGCAATAAAGGCAGCAATATATATATATATATATATAAAAGAAAGAATAGATATCTCTTAACGGAAATGGAACAGTTTTGCGTAAATGGGAGCAATGAAACTATCTTAAATTATTCCCCGAGAATCTTATCCTAAAATTAATAAATATGGCAAGATTGTTCTCATGGCAACTGGATGGACAGATAAATGAAAATATATATATATATGTATATATATATTGTCTCGGAGTTGCCTTTCTCTTTTAACTATAGTAACTTTTTTTTTTGTTAAGAAATATTGAGAAAATCCATATAAGGTAATTGAGTCATTAAATGTTCGCCTTCTAAACGCGTTTAAGCCCATTTTCATGCGATTAGCATACATAAAGTTAACTATGCCCATGTGTATGTGAAAAGGTTTGAACAATAATGAGAGAGTTTCATTCTTTAAATCCGAATAAGAATCTTTGGCATAGCATACAAACATACATACATACTTCTGCTTGTATGTATGTATATTACTTACGTTCATGCCCACTTTTGTTGCAATCTAAGCAGTATGGGAAAAATCTTGAAAAACTCTAAAGTCAAGTTGTTCGTTTACAAATTTGTTGCCTGTGGGAAAAAATACAAAACGCGTAGAACCCAACGAAATACATTATATGCAAATGTGGGGCTAGAGGCCGTGTTCCTTTGCCGCTGACAAACAAAGGGCAATCAAGAAGAAATAACAACCACACCCACACCCACACCCACACACACACACACACACACACATACTGTTAGTATATATACTAAAAGAAACAAAAATATATGTTTGTTGTTGTTGTTGAAGGCATTCTCAATTCCCGCGACACTTTAACAGGTTTCTTTCAAATGGCATGTATTTTGTAGGATTCTTATTTAAGAAACTTGAACCCCGACTGCTTTGTTGCCCAAATGTATGTATGTATGAGACACATACATATATATATATATACAGCTTACGTACAATTGTACGTTGTTAGCTGCTACAAGCAGCATGCCACATGACACTCAAGCTTTCTCAACTAAACCCTTTTATTCAGTTGGTTAAGCCCCCGTTTGCATGTTTTTACTTACATACATACACAAATACATATATATATACGTATATGTGGTGCACAGTATGAACGCAACCAACCCAATTAAAATATTACATGCACTGAAAAAAAAAAACATTTAAAAAAACAAATACTTGGTCGAGACTGCTTGACGAGAAGATACCTTGAATACAGCTTGCTAATAAACTTGGCTCGCAACATTTACGCTACTTATCCGATCTTGGTCAATATTATATCTAGGCAAGACTAAATGAATCGGCTGATCAAGAATTTACGTACTTTACGGGATCGTAGATATTTCATACATAATTATCATTACACTTTCTTTTGCCTAACTTGATATATCATTTTTCGAATATGATCTTAATTACAGTTTCTAGATAGCAAGGAGTGTGTATTTGGGAGCCTTAGTCCTTTGCCTAGAACCAAAGTCTATAAACTGTTTCCATAATAATTGGCTAGAAATTAATCGGAGTAAAGTATTGGCGTTTAATTTTAGATGAAACAGCAAGTTGCGACAACCCTTTAATGGCTTAGTTGGAATAATTACCGTTTAAATAATCACAATTTGAGGGCTTGAGGCTCTTTAATGGATATTATCCAATCCAATCGAATTTACGAGCTAATCTTTTCAAAAATAATGATCAATTATGCAGATGTTGTTTGCTTTGCATCTTTTTATTTCAACTAATTATGTTAGTTGATGCGCCACTTTCGCGGATGACACAACACTATTGGGATAATCACGATGCTTTGCAAGCAAGAAATTTGTTTACACTGAACAAAATTATTATGAAATCAGTACTCGAACCCGTTGTCTAGCAGCGTCCAGAAATGGGTTAATACGAAAATGTGAAGCGAAACCACAAAAAATATCTTCAAGCAGGGAATTTATTATGCCACATACAGTGGCTCACAGTTCAAGTGGACCATTTTTAAGACTGCTCGAAATAAGCAGTAAACAACAAATTGGGTATTTTTTTACATAATACTACCTAGCAGGTGGGGAAACCTCAGTGTATTAGGGCCATATATCAATTTTGGTGGTTAATATATGTACCTACCATCGATTTTTTGGAATTTTTGAAATATAATGAATAATTAACTTATAGCAGGCAATTACCTATTTTCTTTGGCACTCATCCACTTGAGCTGTGAGCCACTGTACATAGGCGTGCTCCAAATTACGGCAAATGTTTCCAATGTTTGTAAATTGGAACACGCCTGATAAATGTATTATTTCAAATATGAATATAACTGTATATGGCCAAAGTAAGTGTGTGTGTGCAAATGGACAAGTCTGTGCGTGATACTGCAATTAAGAACAAGCTTAAGCAAGAAGAAGAATTAGCAACAATAGTTGGCAAACCGAAATTGACATTTTTACAGACCCTTGCAGATCGGAGTCCCCGCATATCTTAATTTCAGTAATTATTATTATTGGGAAAACGGAAAACGGGAAATCTGTCTGAACTCTTATCTAGTAATTAATTTGGTATGGTTTGTGAAATTCGCTAGTCTCCAAGAGAAAGGCAGCTGATCCGATTGAGCCATAAATGATTAATGCTAATAAAAATAATAATAATAATAATAACAATAATAATAATAATAATAACAATAATAATAATAGTAATAACAATAATAATAATAGTAATAATAATGAACTCGTATTTATTTCTACTTGTAGTTTGTGGTCCGCCCGCAGTGCCCCTGAATGCCAAAGTGCGCACAGTTTCGGGAGAGACGACGGGCATATCTGAGGCACATTATACATGTGATGCTGGGTACGAGCTGTTTGGCTCGCCAAAGATTAAGTGTGATGCGAGTGGGGGCTGGGAGCGGGATCTGCCCTTTTGTGGCGTTAATGTCGCCTACCGCAAGCCGGTCAATCAGAGCTCCTATACGCGCAGTGGTCCAGCGAGCTATGCGAATGATGGCAAGCCGGGCAATAAGGTAAGCCGTATAACAAATAAAGAGTAATACCCAAAAAAAAAAAAACAAAACAAAAAAAAAACGGTGTTTCACACACAGAATCCAGATGGACAAGAGTGCTCGGAGACACAAAAGGAGCCATCGCCATGGTGGCGTGTGGATCTGTTGACACCGCAGGCGGTGCATGTGGTGCGGATAACGACGCGGGGATGTTGCGGACATCAGCCGCTGCAGGATCTGGAAATACGGGTGGGCAACAGCAGTGCGGATCTGCAGCGGAATCCGCTCTGTGCCTGGTATCCGGGCACCCTTGACGAGGGCATAGTGAAGACTTTCACGTGTGCGCGTCCGCTCGTTGGCCAATATGTGGCCATTCAGCTGGTCGGCGTTGAGGGCAGTCTGAGCCTGTGCGAAGTGGAGACTTTCACCAACGATGAATTCTCCGTTGATCGCTGCCTCAGTCCCAAAATTGGTGTGGACACGATTGTAACAACATTCTCCAAAACATGCTACGATTTTCATACAACGAAAGGAGAAAGCTTTGAAAAAGCTCAAGCCATTTGCAAGCAGACAGGCAAGTGCGATTGCAACTATCGATAAAATGTGCAAGCGATATATAAACAGTGTTTACTTATTACTTTTTTTTTGCGACAGGTGGCAACTTGGTGCATGAGTTTCGGGGCGCTACCAGCCAGTATATTCTATCGGAATTGGAACGTCGCAAGACGGAATTGAAGCCACAATTAGTTTGGATTGGCGCACAAAAAGAGCCCGGCATTACATCCCGCACTTGGAAGTGGGTAAATGGTACGATATTGCACAAAAACTAAAAATATGTTTATTGTTGTTAACACTGCTAACTCTGCCATAATTACCAGGTGAAATTGTGCAGAAGCCAACCTGGGGTAAAGATCAGCCGAATAATTACAATGGCGAACAGAATTGCGTTGTCTTCGATGGAGGCCGCAATTGGCTTTGGAATGATGTTGGCTGCAATCTGGACTATCTACACTTTATATGCCAGCACTGTATGTATAGTCCCCTCTCTCTCTCTCTCACTCACTATCTTTCTGTCCGTCTTCTGAGAATAATTTGTGTTTTGTCTTTTCTGTTTAGCGCCTTTGTCTTGCGGCTCACCGGATGCGCAGCTAAACACAACTGTGCTGGGCAAGGTGTTCACATTAGGTGAGAAAATTAAATATGATTGCCCAAAGGGACACACGTTGCTGGGCCAAGCGGAGCGTGAGTGCCGAACGGATGGCGTCTGGAGCGGATTAGCGCCAAGCTGTAAATGTGAGTAGCTAGCGGAGCATTTTTGTATTGGATCAGTTTCCAAAAGGCGAACCTATTTTGCTTTATTCAAAGATGTGGACTGTGGAGCATTGCCGGAGTTGAAATTTGGTTCAATACATCTGTCCGAGGAGCGCACCAGCTATGGCGTCGTGGCCTCCTACAGCTGCCATGAGAATTACACACTAATTGGCAATGAGAATCGTACCTGCCTGCAGGATGGCTGGAATGGCAAGCAGCCCGAATGCTTGGTTGACTGGTGTCCAGATCCACAGCGCATATCCGGCGGCAATGTACGTTTCACAGATAAGCGTGCCGGATCGACAGCCGTGTACGTGTGTGATCCTGGATATGTGCTCGTGGGTGAGGGGGTAAGTGAACTACTCCACAAGCTACTCAGTTATCCATCATCAATCACAATCGTTGCCCATTATTCCAGATCATTTCGTGTGGACTGGGCGGCGAATGGTCGAGCAAAACGCCATCGTGCCGATTTGTCGATTGCGGAGCGCCCGCCCGACCAGATCGGGGTATATCTATACTATTGAATGGCACGACTACTGTCGATTCTGTTGTTAAATATGAATGTGATGAGGATCACTGGCTGGACGGGCCGTCCGAGCTCTATTGTACAAAGGATGGCAAGTGGTCCGGTGAGGCGCCCGTCTGTGAGCTGGTAACATGCGAAACGCCCCAAGTGCCCGCTGGCTCCTTTGTCATTGGCTATGATTATAATGTGCACTCGAAAATACAGTACAACTGTGATCCTGGTCACATAATGCATGGTAACACAGTGCTTGAGTGCTTGGATACTGGTGAATGGAGCTCCGATGCGCCCTACTGTGAATGTAATTAGCTATGACATATATTGGCAAGCAGCCACTTAATCAATTCCAAATCACATCCTCGTACAGATGTCGACTGTGGAACCATATTGCCCATACCGTATGGCAGCATCAAATATGTGACAAACACAACTCACGTCGGCTCCGAGGTGGTCTTTAGCTGCACCCAATCCCACAAGCTGAGCGGTGTGGTCAAACGCAAGTGCCTGGAATCGGGCACCTGGAGCGATGCCTTGCCCAAATGTGAAGGTGCGACACCAATTGAACATTGGCAATAATTATGCATGTTTATTATTAACTATTGATTACGCTCACTTTAGAAATTCGCTGTCACGAACCGCTGTTGGCGGCGCACAGCTTCCTGTCCGTCACTGGCAATGACCGAATGTACGGACGCACATTAATACGCACCGCCGAATCGACACAGAATACAGCGCAGACATACAAGTAAGTTGGCATCAAGAGAGCAAGCGGGGAGTCCCTTCTTATACCAGAAAGTATATTGCTAAATTGATTGAGTGGCCAAGGAAATGTTGGCTTCTGTCAAAGTGCACCTCAAATTCAAAAATTAACTGAAAGTTTTAGATGCATATCGCTCAAGGCGGGTGAAAGAGTACAAGATTGGAAGTTGGAAGTTGTTGTAAATCCATACTTATCAATTATATTCTGTACATGGACGTACATCTGGGATATATATATATATATATATTGTTTGACATTGCAGAATTGGTGCACTGGCGAAATACCGTTGTGAGCGTGGCTACAAAATGGTCGGCGAGGCCCTGGCAACATGCGAGGATAATGGCCACTGGACCGGTACCATACCAGAGTGTGTCTGTAAGTATAACGCAGATTGAGATACGCTTGATGAAACGAATTGTAATCAAATGCCTGTCTGCTTTTTTTCAAGATGTGGAGTGTGGAGCGCCGGAAAATATCACCGATGGCAAGGTGACATTGGCTACCAATGCTACCTACTATGGAGCTGCTGTCCTTTACGAATGCAATGCCAATTTTAAGCTCAATGGTGTCTCGCGCCGCTTGTGCACAGAGCACGGCAACTGGAGTCACGAGGCACCCAAATGCGTTGAGGTTGTTTGCGATTTGCCCAATTTGACAGACAGTTTGATTGTGGAGGGAGGCACTCGGGCTGTTGGTGCCATCGCTGTATTCACTTGTGCCAAGGGTCGCATTCTGGTTGGCAACGACACACGCGTCTGCCAAAAGACCGGCAAATGGGCGGGCAAGAGTCCAACATGTAGACGTAAGTAGTGTACACTCGAAACAAGACCAGCGCCTTTCGCGAATTCATTTTAATCATGTTCATTCAAAACAGCTGTTGACTGCGGTCGGCCACTAGCGATTGACAATGGTCGTGTCATTGTGGTCAACGATTCCACGTTATACGGTGGCTCGGCGGAATATCACTGCATACCAAATTACAATCGGATTGGCCAGTATCTGCGTAAGTGCACCGAGGAAGGTGCTTGGAGTGGCAAGCAGCCGAATTGTGAACTGGCCACGGTTGAGGGGCAAGAGAGCTCGGAATTGGGTACTGGCGTTGCCATTGGCGCCACTGTTATTGTGGCGCTGCTCGTCATCTTTGGGCTCATATTCTTGTATCGTAACAAGGCGAGACCGGTGAAAAACACCGAGAACATTCAGGCAGCCGAAACGAAGGATGAACGGAATGCCGCCGTAATGTCGTATTCAACGCTGGAGGCTAACAATCGGATGCATATGGACAACAATCCGTCTGCAACGTTCAACACATTCCAAGGTGGAGCGGCGCGCCGGGGAGCCAATAACAACAGCAGCAACAATAACAACAACAACATTAACACTGCGGACGGCGAACGAATGAATAATCGCTCGGGTGAGTGTGTGTGAGAGATAGAGAGAGAGGGAGACAGACTAATAAACATGTACAATTTTGTAGAAAATATCTACGACCAAATACCAAATGAACAATTTTACGATGCACCCTACGAGATGCGCACGAATGATGAAGTCTATGAGCCGGAGCCAGTGCCCAGTAATGTGATCACAATCAATGGCATCTCAGTGCGATGAAAACCATACATACATGCGTACATGCATACATAGATACATGCATTTGTAGTACTTGAATATGGATGCAGATGTATCATTAATGTTAACTTGTGTTTATAAATTGTATATAGTAATTTTAGAAAGAACGTGAATTATATTCGTAGTTTCCGACCGACAATCAATCGCCTAATGTGCATGTTAAACATTAATGTTTGTGTGTTCATTGTACATACATACATACATACATACATACATACATACATACATACGTACATACGTACACACTTAAATAGGCATTTTACACGTACTGATTTCTTGAGCAACTCTTTTTAAATTAATAAATATATGCAACATGGAAAATAAGTCAAGCGGCAAATTTAAAAACAAAAAAATCATCAACAAATTAGAGCACGATTTCCGTTCCATGTTTCCTTATATATATATACATAAATATATATATATTTTTATATATTTTTTTTTAAATTATTATGTATTATATAAAATATGTATGTATAATCAGAATGTACAATTTTGTTATGCAATGTGTAAGTACTCGTTAATACCTAAGTTAAAAATGAAAATTATGTTTTACTTGAATAAATATGTGGTTAACTAATTTATTATGATTCAGATAAACTGAGTGTATATTCTATTCATGAATGCATGCACCACATATATATATATATATATGTCTACAAATACGTACATTTTGTTTGATCAATACTTCCTTGACAAATTTCAACCTGGCCCTGGTAAATCCAAAAAAAAATAAGCAACAACAAAAAACATCAGTTTACAAATAAATTTTGGACATGCATTAAGCTAAATTTGAACACATTTTAAGAAAACACCCGATTTTTGGACTTTAAATTGCATATGTGTGCGGTTGCAAATTAATTAAGCAGACACAGACAATGGCAAAGAAGGCAGGACCTCAACAACTGCAAGCTGAAATCAATACGGACGAAGATTTGGACGAATTCTTGGCTCAACCGGGATTGCTTGGTAAGATATCCGTAACGATTTCTGCATCTTTCACTTTCATCTCACATCATTTGCAGTGTTGGAAGTGTACTCCGAATGGTGTGGCCCATGTCTGGGCATGGTTGCAACATTGCGTCGCGTGAAACTCGATGTGGGAGGCGATAATCTAAAATTGGCAATTGTAAGCAGACTTGCTATAATCCAACCGATAATTACTAATTTTTGCATTTCTTCCAGTGTAAATCAGATACAGTAACGGCTCTAAATCGCTTTAACAAAAAAAGTGAACCCGTATGGATATTCGCTGTTGTAAGTTTTCCGTATACTCTCTCTCTCTCTCACACACAATAAACTTTCACCTTAGAATCGGCGAGCTGTGAATATTTTCTTTGGCTCAGCTTCTCCAAAGTTGGCGATCCTAATAATCAAAGAGCTGGAATTGATGGCCCAAAGTGCATCAACGCGGGCAAAGTACGATATTGCAGAGCTGCAACCGGTTGAGAAGGAGGCGCTGCGGATTAAGCACGACAAAATCGAAAAGGCTAAGCGCATTGAGATGGAGAAGCAACATAAGAAAAAAATCGATTATCTAAATCATTGTACGGATGTGATAATGGAAAATTTGCCGGATGTCGGTGTTACGATATTTGGCCCACAAGTCTCGCGTGATATGTTCAAGAAGATCTCAGAGCCGGCCGATCATCTTAAAATGCGATGCAAGGAACGCGTATATGTCGAGGTGTCAGCAGATGACTTCGAAGTTATTAACTATGCCTGCAAGAATCCGCTATCTGCAGATGTTCTCAATATACTCGATGGCAAGGAATTGCTCGTGTGTTTCTGGAAAATAGATCCAACCGCTGGTACTGTCCCACACGTGCTGGCCACTTACGCGCATGAGCTAACCAAGGAGCGAGTGGCTCCACCCGATGAAGAGTTCAGCGAACCACATTCACTGCCACCGATTATCTCGCCGATGGTGGTTAAATTCGAGGTTGAGGTGCAAGGTGGGCATTTGACATTTTTGAATTGACTAACCGAATATTTATTTGGACTCATATTGCTTTTGCAGAGGGTGAGGAATGGATGGATGAATTGAGCTACGAAGATGAGGTCAAATCAAAGTCCGATAAGGTAAAGTTTATGGTGGAAGATGGGGAAGAAGAAGCGGCTTATGAAGAGGAGGAAGCACCAGCCCCATCACAGCCAGCATTCCCCATGATTGATTTCGATATGAATCTGGGTCTCGACGATGATGATCACGTCAGCGAAGAGGAAGTTGAGCAAGAGGAAGAAGAAGCGCCATCAAAGCCTCCAATGCGCATAAAGTCTGTAAAGATTCCACCAATATGGGTTGCCAACAATCGCCGCACCCATGCAACCATGGTCTATGTATTCTTCCGTAGCCAAACAGTCGGATTTTTGGCACCAGATCCACCACCAGAGCCACCACATGTCATAATGGCATTCGACACATCGAAACTCGATAATGTGATGGAGTCTTCGGAGACGACTAGAGCAGATATACTCCAATATGGATTCTTCACCAGTGACACTCCGGGCGAGGCCAAACTCATAACAAACTCGATTTATAAATATAACACAATGACGGATCCTAAGAGGTACGTTCAATACACTGAAAAAAAAGACGATACACTTAACAAATTTCTCGCAAATTTAGTACCGATCGACTCGTGCTCAAAGTTAAGAAGGTTCTTTCTAATACGATGCTAAACCTGGTGGATTTTCATCCCACATATTGCAGTAGCAATGTCGACTCCGGTCGATTGGAGGCACTTAAATTCTTCCCAGAAGAATATACGACCGACGAACCGATCCCGCACGATGTAAAGTTCAAAGAAAAGTCAACTGTGGTAAACTAATCTGTTGGTTTTTAATATCAAGAAAATGATCTTATTAACGCAACCTTCTGCAGAATAAACCAATTGAAGTGCAACCAGAAGTTGTCGAAGAGCAGTATCCAGCCATTGCCCCGGAGAGCGAAGTCACAGCTCCAGATAGTACCGAAGTCGAGCTGCTCCAATCAGGTGAAACGCTGCACGGTGAAGCTGTGTCTGACACAGCTCTCACAGGTGCCCCGGCGAGCGAAGTCGCAGCTCCAGATAGAACCGAAGTCGAGCCGCCCCAACCAAGTGAAACGCTGCACGGTGAAGCTCCTGCAGCATCAGATAAAATCACACCACCTGGCCGAGGAACCACGACGGCACTGGAACCACCCAATGCGGAGACTGCTTCTGCCCCAGAAGCGCCAACCGAATTAGTGGCAGCCGAATCAGCACCTGCTGAGCAATTTGACTGAGGCACCTAACCAAGCTATTTGTATATATTTGCATATGTGTACTCAACTTTTATAACGAAATCCGCAAGTGAATACAATAAAGTTTGAATCAATATCGTTTGATAAATTGAAGTGAATTTAACTTTGCCTGTCTTTTAATGTTTTTGTTTTTTCTTTCTTTATTTTTGATAACAGCTGTTTTTCTAACTAGCTGATCATCTGCCCCAATCGGCATGCATTTTTCAACTGTAACTGTGAATGCAACTGCACTGTTATCTATAAAGCTTTAAAGCTTGTCTGAGTGTCTAGCTTAAAGACTCCTCCCGCTGCTTTGCTGCTGTACGATTTAAATTAAAATCGAAGTGTTAAATAGGTCTAATGGTGTACATATTTACACAATGTATGTTTTTATATATATTGTAGTGTCACAGACTGTTATCACTAATAATTATTTGTAATACACATATATTTCGTCTATTCTTACTGTTTTGTTTTTACTTTTCCTTTTTCTTTTATTATTATGTTTTGCTATTAGAGAAAGCTTCAAGGCATGAAACCACTGCGATGATCGATGATAAAACGTAAACAAAGAACAAAACGCGATTATATCGACAGACAATATACACACATACACATACACACACATATACATGCACACATACACATACACATGCACACACACACCTATGCTTTGGCAAAACAATAAAACAAAAGAGACTGATAATTACATGCAAGCAGCAGTGATGATGAAAGTGCATTTCACAACAATTTTACTTATATGCTTTGAGCATTTGACCAAGGCCATTGCCCAAGGCATGCCAGTCAGTCCGTGTCCAAAGATCTTTCAATACAGATTCGATGGTAGTGAATGGTTTGGTCTAATTGCCGTACGAAATCCAGCTGTACAAGCTCTACAAATACGCGTTACGCTCTCCATGCGAGGCAAGCCAACGACGGTGGGTGACGGTGATTGTACATGCACACACACATACATACATTCAAATATACATACATACATTCATTTCAGAATTATCTTGGCGAAATTGAGCTGCTGACACGTGGACAATTTACGAACAATGCGCCAGTGCTGTACAAAATTCGATTCCCAAAAAACCACTTTCCTCCCAAATTGGTGCTCATTTCGGCCAACAATCATGTAATTTGCTTTGGATCTGGCGGTATGTAGAAATTGTCCCAGTTGCGAGAGGAGTGCCTAAAGTATGTGTGTGCATTTTTGTAGATCACAGCATTTTCATGACACAAATTCAGTTGGAGCACACACGAAAATTGACTTTCATACCAGATAAGAAAACATCGGGTCTGTTGACGCCTCCAGACGGCGGCAGTTTCGGAATGGCTGTTGGTAAGGAGTTGCCAGGCTCGAAGCTTTTGCCGCACATCCAGTTCAAGAAGTATGCATCTGGAATGTGGTCGGTATTCACTACAATACAATACTCTATATATACATATATATATATAAAACTAATTGCTTGTGCTAAGATCGTGCATTTTGAGTAGTTGCGTACCATTATCTCATTTGGCGCATCTGTGATACCGAAGATATAATGTCTTTTTCGTTTTTCATCCGATCCGTGTTAACTCTCTTTTGAAGATCTGTAATAAAAATCAACGTATTGATAAGCGATAACCAATGTAAGTTTTGATACCATTGCAGAAAACCGTTCTATTCGCCCGGTGAAATCTGTGGTAAGATCGATAAAAGTTTTGACTTTCGGATGCCTCAACGAAGGCAACGTACAATAATCATATCCACCAGCCCCGCCCCAGCTAGGACTACGACCCATGATGGGCCTCGTCTCAATGCCGATCAAGATCACCACCCGCCGCCCACTTTTGTTTCGCTCGGTGATTACGACAACGATGACGTCGTTGCGGAGAGCGAGGCAGACGATGATGACGATTTAGTGGACGAGGACACGGCCGACTCAATCATTTTGGTTGATGGACGGAATGCAACGACGGCCAATATCCTGCCATCGATAACGAGGGGTGTCTGGCCCTGGCTGGCAGCGATTTACGTCAACAATCAAACATCGTTGGATTT
Source organism: Drosophila nr. fundita (assembly GCA_035044245.1). Taxonomy (NCBI): domain Eukaryota; kingdom Metazoa; phylum Arthropoda; class Insecta; order Diptera; family Drosophilidae; genus Drosophila; species Drosophila nr. fundita. The sequence goes on from JAWNMG010000795.1 coordinate 118,208, forward strand.
TCAGTGTGGCGGCACATTGGTCTCTGCCCGTGTTGTTATCAGTTCGGCGCACTGTTTCCAAATGTTCAATCAACGCTACACGGCCAACGAGGTGCTCGTCTTCTTGGGCAGGCACAATCTGAAGAACTGGAATGAGGAGGGCTCCTTGGCGGCGCCAGTCGATGGCATCTACATCCACTCCGATTACAACACACAGTTGAGCAACTACGATGCGGACATTGCTGTCATCATACTCAAAGATGAAGTGCGGTAAGTACTACATATCTATATATACATGGATACATTCAATCTGAAACGTTTCTCAACTCTTGGCCAGCTTCAACTCATTCATACTGCCCGTTTGCTTGTGGTCGGGCTCCAGCAAGTCGGAGTATGTCGTGGGCGAGCATGGCATTGTCATTGGCTGGAGTTTCGATAGGGCGAATGCAACGCATCAATCACCATCAAGCGGCTTCTCGTCGGCTGGTGCTTCAGCTGCTGCTGAATCGAGCATACCCATTGTGGTCAGAGCGCCCATCGTTTCCAACGAGGTGTGCTTCGCGGCGAATGCACACTTTCGCAGCCTCTCCTCGAATCGCACATTCTGCGCGGAAATTGTGGTCGATGCGAAAACGGCCAGTTTGCGCCGGACCAGCATCTATACGGGCATCTCCGGTGCGGGCCTAATTATACGCAAGAACAATCGTTGGATGCTGCGCGGTACAGTTTCGGCCGCTTTACCCGCAGCGGCGGCCAAAGGATCACCAAGTGGCGTCTCTGCCGCTAGCCAATATATCATTTATGCAGATGTGGCAAAGTTTATTGATTGGATCATGGCATTTATTATCTAGTTAGTGAGTTCCGTCAAATAAATACTAACTGTTGTGATAACCGTGCTACTCCAATCGAACCTATGCTCAAACTCGCGGGATTTACACTCCCGCAAGGCTGAGTACCTACCCTTATGTCCGCCTAGGATTCAGAAAAATGCTTGAAAACATGTATGAACAGCTATCTGAAGTAATCCGAGCATTACATATACCGGATTTACTTGGCAGACATCTAAATTTTAGTCCATTGTTCGAAAAAATATTATGTTTATGTTGATTAGGCCAATCCCCGATGCTATAACTTAAAACTATTCTTTGATGACGATTTTTTTGTGCAATATCAGGCACATTCTCACACGCTTATTTTTAGGAGATAATCAAATGTTTTAACATGAGGAAAAATAGCTCAGCCGATTGTTCCTTTGGCAGGTATATAGTGGTCCGATTCGATCGGCTTCCTTCTAAAAATTGAGAAGAGCAAAATTCAAGATACATCATGATAGCTATCAAACTGACATCAAACAAACATTTAGACAGATGAATGGACGAACAGATGGATCGACTCAGCTAGTGATGCTGATCGAGAATAGATATATATATATATATATATGCTTAATGGGGTCGGGCATGTCTCCTTCGATGCGTTGCACTTTCCATCAACAAAATTTCTAAATATAAGAAAATACTTTCTTAACCAAAAATATTTTTAAACTAAGCCATTTATAGGAATATATTTTCTTCAAATTAGACAAAGTCGAATTCAGCTTTATTTTTTAAATATATAAGTTAATTTTGTGTACTTTTCATTATTTTCTTCAAATTCGAAAATATTTTCTTATCATTAGAAGTTAATCTTGACTTTTCGAATATTTGTTCTGCATTTTCTAATTTTTCGAAATTTTGAATAATTTACCTAGATTTTGTATGGGTCATTTGCTTTTCTGGCTTAACAGCTTTTAAATTGCTTTTATGACAGACCGAGCCTGGCTGTGGCGGATTTGTGCGCTACCTAAAGTAGATAATCCTGTGGGTTTCGTTGTGGCTTTCGTTTTTACCTGGTGTTGGTCAGGTGTTGCACGCCTGCTCTCACATATAAGGGATATAAAGGGGCGTCGCAACGTTGCAAGTGACCTCATTGTTGATCGAGACTTGGCCGAGAATGCTGAAGTTGGTTTTATTATTATTACTAATGGGCCTGGGACTGGTGGCCACCAACGATGATGGCTGCAACGAGATGGTCTGCGGTTCGGTAGTGTCCAAGTGTCTGCTCACCCAGAGCTGCCAGTGTAAGCTGAACGACTGCCACTGTTGCAAGGATTGCTTGAATTGTCTGGGCGAATTGTATACGGAGTGCTGCGGCTGCTTGGACATGTGCCCCAAGCACAAGGATGCGCTAACCTCGCTGACACCACGCTCGGAGATTGGTGATGTTGAGGGTGTGCCTGAATTGTTTGACACTCTCACGGCCGAGGACGATGAACAATGGTCCACCATTCGGATACCAATGCGCTCCGGCTTCAAGCAGCGACTGGAAGGTGAATCCAACCAGCTCCAGTTGGCCAGGCATGCGTCCAGCGAGAGTGTCAACTGTACGGTGATCTATGTGAACTATTGCGTTCGATCCAACAAGTGCAGGCAGCAGTGCGAGAGCATGGGTGCCAATAGCTATCGCTGGTTCCACGATGGCTGCTGCGAGTGTGTGGGTGCACATTGCCTCAATTATGGCATTAACGAGAGTCGCTGCAGTGCCTGTCCGGAGGATCGGGATCTTCTTAACGCTGACACTGTCAATGCCGATCCTGAACAGGATCTAGAGCGTTTATTCGGCCTTGAAGATGATGCAACCACAGATATATGGGACTATGGCGAGGAAGACGACATGGATTAGACTCATCTCAAGATCCCCACACTGACTATAATTCTATATAATCAATTGTAAATAAGTAAATAAAATCAAACAAAATATAAATTAATTGAACTAATTATTGATTAACTTAAAATTGTTGTTGCATATTTGATCGGTATCGAACCAATTTTTTTAAGGACCTTTGAGAAAAGTACACCTACCGCAATTAAAGAGGTAAAGTTACTAAACCTGGAAGGTTGATTACTGGGAACCTAAGAAAACACTTCACCTCTAATCAGTTGGCATTAATTTGGTAGGCCGACTTAGAACCCATCAGATCAACTTGAAACTCATTTCATGATGGCTAGAAATTTAAAGCTACTAAACTTGGCACGAGCAAAGCCGCTTAATGCCGAATTGTGTGTCTGTGTGTGTGTGTGTGCACGGAGATATTGTGACGCCTGCTAATAGCTAATGCTATGTATATGTATATGTAGTATAGTGAACGGTGAAACTAACTGCGACGTGTACTCAATGCGCATATGCTGGCTGCTATCGAGCACGTCATCGCCTGCTGCTATCGTTGTCATCATCATAATCAGCTTCAGCGTGTGCATGGGGTATATGTGTATCTGTCTGTGTGTCTATCGTCTGTTCCAGGTGAGAACAAAAAAATAGCAGCTGAATTAGTTTCCAATGCCTGAGCCACATACATAGATATTAGTTCTGGCCAAACGGTGTCAGCGAGTGCATCCCAGCCGCGGCTCGGATTTTGAGTTTCTTATTTTTCTTTTTGTTGGTTATGTTTTGCAAATTGGCTCCAGATCGTTAATCTCTCGTTGCTGTGCATGGTTTTTTCACGTATGGCTAACTTATATTCATTTAATAACAATACATATATATTGAATTGAAACCAAATGGCAATGGTTTCCAAATAAAGATTGTTTTGCTCGTTAAATGCTCGAATACTTTGATACCTTGAAGTTGATCTGCAACTGTAACTCTAAAAGTTTCCATTTTTTTTTTTGGTTTATTGTGATTGGTTTTGTTTTTATTTTTTGGTGCTTTGTATCGTCAGGATGTTGGGTGGAGTGGGAGCTCGACGCAGAAGAGGCTCATCACCGATGGCACGCTTAACAAATGCGAACGTCTTTAGTCTGGATGAAAATATTGCCATCATTGGAGATGGCGTCACCAGATGTGGAGCACCACCTAATCCTCAGGCGTTCAACAAGCGCAGACGAAACGCTGCCGCCGCCGTCACCGCCTCAGGCGGTGGGCAAATGGAAAATGCTGCGCCAGCTCAAATCCGCCTGAAGTTGGGTGATATTATGTGAGTGCTAAGATACGAAAACATATGTACTTAGGAAAGAATTTTAGGGAAATTTAAAAATTGAAAGTCGGCAATTCCGAATGCCTTGATTTGATCCGTAAATATCTTTGCTCTTCAACTAAAAACTATTTTCGAAAATACTTTTATTTTCGAGTTCTTTTTATAATCGAAGCAAACATATGTTTTGTTTTCTAACACAAAAACATGCTTACTAAAAAAATAGAAAGTATTGAAATGAGCATTTATTTCCAAATTGGTTAAATACTCCTCGAGTTGATAATTATATGTAATTATATATATTTATGTGAAATTCTACACTTTTCGCATATCCCGCCAAACAGGTGAGCTGCATACGTAAGCGTTAACTTCTTCATTTTGTTACCAGATGGCGCCTCAACATTAGCATCCCTGGACAAAAGCTGGTAAATAAGTCAATATGCGAATGAAAGCATAATTGCTTGCCAGCTGTCAATATAGGTTCTTTTTTTTTGGGGTGGGTGGGGAGGGGGTGGCAATTTTTTTTGTTAAGGTGCTGAGAGCCCAAAAATTGTGCACTGCTGTTTGGGGGATGAAAGCCTTTTAAACGAGAGAAAGCTTAAAGCTCCATTGAATGCCCTCTATGTGCAATAGAATAGGCACCATCGAAAATCTCTATATTCGGCAAGAGATATATACTGTATATACATCTCTCTCTTGTGCCTACCGTCTCTGCAAAGACACTGCCTCGGCCACATGTGCAGTTTATTCGCGGCGGCAGTGCCTGCAAGTTCAACTTGAGCTTTTTTGTTTTCACTCTAAAGCGCAGGACTGTTTGGTTAGCTGGTTGGTTGGCTGCTTGTGCTTGTGCTTGTACGTGTAGTTGTAGTGTGTAATGTGTAAAGTGTAATACAAAGTCTTTCATCGACTTGCGTTTGTTAAGTTTTTCGTCCAACTGGTGAGACAAAGTCGGTAACTGGTCCAACCGAGCGGTTTTTACTGTGTGTGTTTTTTTCTTTTTGTGTGTGTTTTAAATATATACACATATTTTTTAACATGCGATGAACGATGAGAATGTGGAAAACGTTTCTTTTAACTGCTTAATTCGCCAAGTGATAATATTTTGGCCCTATTCGCCCCAATTGGGGAGCCTGAAAAACTCGACATTTCGAAGTTTTGTGTGTGGTGGCATACATACGTACCCAAAAAAATCGGGTCGAGTGGTGAAAATAAAGTTACAAACCTTCCTACCGAATTATTGCGAAATTTTTGTGAGTGCGAGTGTGTGTGTGAGCATGAGAAGCAAAGGAATGGATTTGAAGTGAAACGAACGCTACGAAATGTGAATTAAAAGAAATCCATGCATCAAATAATATTTATTCGCCGCTCATTAGTTGCCCAGAAAAAAAACATCCGCAGCAGCACCTGCTCTCCTGACGAACGGACGAACGGGTTAATGTTAATCTTCCACATGTTTTGTCGCGCTTCGCTGGTGTAGCTTGGTGTGGTTGTTGTAATTGTTGAGTTGTCGCTTACATTTGCAGTTAACTAGCACCAATCCATATATATATACATATACACATACATTTACATGTACATATACATATACATAACTTATGCATATATACATGCATATACATGCATATACATATACATATATATAAACATACATAAGCTCATACCAACGCACTTGCCGTACATAAAAATGTACATATATATTGACGTATGTACAAGCAAACATATGTACATCTACTTACAAATGCGGCTTCGACAGTGTGCGCGCGCTTGTCTGTATGTGTGTCAAAATGTATGTGCTTGTGTGTGTGTGTGCGAGTTGGGTTTGGGATTGGGTCAGCGGGTTAGCGGGTGGAAGGTTGCGTGGGTGATGACGGCGTCAGAGCTAGCGTCAACGTCAGCGTCAGCTCTGACAACGGCAAGTGAATTTTGGTTTCGGTTTAGGTTTTGGTTACAGCGGCTTTCGTGCTGTGACGTGTATGCGTCGGAAGGTGAATGAATTGTATCGAGCAGCAGCAGCAGTAGCATCATCATCATCATCATCATCGTCATCATCATCGTCGTCATCATCATCATCGTCATCATCAACAGCCCCATAAATACATACGTACATACATACGTATACCACTTACGACTAGTTTACCACAGTAAAGTCAAATTGCTTGGAAATTGTTTATAAAATAATTGTATTATTTATTTAAATGCCTTTGCATACAAACAAACTTGCATATATATAAAGTGTACATATGTACGTATGTATGTATGTATGTATGTATGTATGTATGAATGTATGTATGTATGTATGTATGTATGAATGTATGTATGTTTGTATGTTTGTATGTATGAATGTATGTATGTCAATATGTTTACAAAACCTACAAGAGTTGTCTTTTTGGAATGCCCTCGGGAGTGAAAACTGTTTTGTGTGTGCTAATGGGATTTGTTCTTACGTATGCGTGCATACACAACACACACACAACACACACACGTACACATGCATACAACAACATATATATATTTATAATATATATATATATATATATATATATATTTACATATAAAAGTTAAGTTAACAGTAATGTTTACGTACCTCAATTTATGTCTGTGTGTTAGTCTGCGTGTGAGTATGTGTGTGTGAAAAGGAAACTTAATTCTGTTACGATAAATAGTAGTAGAAAAAAATGTAACATTTGTTTAATTGCATGCATTACATACATACAGACATACACACACACATGTACATACGAATACACGCAAACATTCGTCCAAAGGGTTTTTGTTTAGCCAAAATGTAAAATGTTTTTGTTAAGAGTCGCAATGAAAGTAGAACGAACGCACGAGAAAATGGGCAACGTTACGTCTTTACATGAATGCAACTACATATATATATATATATATTTATGTATATATATGGACAGTTGTTGGTGCTTAAATTAGCGGCTATAAGTTGGCTGCTCTCGGACTTCTTCTGCTGTGTCATTTATTTGGAATCCATTCCATTCCGATTCCCGAGACTTTCGGGGAAAACAACAAAACGCATACAACTCGATGACGTCACAACTAGATTACTCCGTATTTGTATTATTCAGCGCCTCAGATAACAAATTGGTATTTGTAGTTAACATTTGACATATGTATTCATGTGTGTAATTGTGCATATGTGTGTGTGTATGTGCACATATGTGTGTGAGTGTGTGTATGTATGTATGTATGTGTGTGTGTTTGTACTTATGTACACGCAAAATTGATGACTTTTAAGTCAAATAATCAATTGTGCTCATAAATATTAATGTCAATAGATACACAGACAGAGGCAGAGACAGCGATGTACATTTGTATTGTGCAGACATATAACATTTTTCCAATGTAAACAACAATATTTACATGAACGAAACATACTGACAAGCATCAGCGCTTGCTCGAAATGTGCATATTGTGTGTGTACGTACATATACATACATATGTATGCCAGCATCTAATAAATAGAACAGATTTCGCAGATTTTACCCAAATAGAAAACAAACAAAAAACTACTTAACTGTTGTTGTTCATGATTGGAATCTGTAGATAAAACTGAGAAACTGAGAACTGGCTTATGTACATTCAAATATCGTTCCAGCGAATATATGAAATTATTGCACAAACAAAAATGCACACATGCATAGCAAAAATGTCACATTATAAGCCTCTGTAGACATGGTACGGTTGCTGCGCTATAATCTTATTCTGTAGAGATTTTCAGTCCGGCTGTCTCATGTTCAGCGAAGTCGCAAATTTCGGTTTAGGGCTTCACAATTCACCACAGCGTGTTGAAATTTTTCATGACCACACTTCAGACCGTTTCTACAAACGTACGTACGTTTATATATATATATGTATGTGTGTGTGTGTGCTAGTGCAGACCATTTCATCCCCTAACTTTTCATTCATAGCGTGCTCCAGTAATAAAATGTTATACCGATATTTGAAACTACTAACATACAAAAATCAGTTGGATAACCCCAAAAAAATGTTTCTTATTTGAATTTGTCGCTTTGTGAGATGTAATTATGGGACAAATGTATGTATATTTGTAGGTATGTGCGTGTATTCTCGTATATGTGAGAACGTTCGTACACACACACACACACACAGAGAGAGAGCACACAAATGCCTGATGTGTATGCATGCATGCTTGGTGTGTGTGAGTGTGTATTTCGATAGGTCATGAACTGAATTGACCCGAACAAAAACAAGACGAGTACAAAGTAAAGAAGCATCGCGATATTCTCCCTAAATAAATAAATAGTTATTCATTATCGTTTTAATAAGTCCCAAACGTTTGTTTCACATAGCACACATGTATGTACATATATATAAAAATAAATGTGATAAAACCGGCAACCCATACATAAGCTCAGCGTCTAATAAACAATGTGAACGTGTAATATATATAATAACAAGTGATAAAACGACATGGCTGAATTCATTTCTAATTAATCATTAACGTTAATCGTGAACGCAACATTTGGCGCACATATTATGTAAATTCAAACGGTTTAATCTCATCGACTTAAGAATCTTAATGTATTTTGTGTTTGATAACAAACAAAAAAACACGACAAAAGAAAAAATAAAAATAAAAATAAAATAAAGAGAATAACTAAATCAAAATAATAATTAAGCAAAAAGAAACAACCAGCATTTTGTGCATTAAACACATCAAAGAAACAAATCCTCCAATCAGTTAATTGAAACAAGCAATAAATTAAATTTAATAACAAAAAGCAAGAGAGAAAACCCCAACAAACTGAACTAGAAAAATTGTGAGAGAGAGAGATAGATGACAAGTGTTATTTAAATAGTCCTCGGACGGAATCATATCGATTCGGATAATACCCCGGCCATTGCCAAATAGTACAGTGCAGCCTCTGGCCTCCCAAATTAAATGTCCAGTTGCCACTTTTGTGCCATGCGGACGGCGTGTCACTCCCGACAAATGCGTATTGTGGTTCACCTTGTGTAATATAATTATGGCCGAGCGGTCGTTACAAAAGTATCAGAAATTGGATATAGTGACGGTATGTTTTTAGTAAACGAGTCAACATTTCTTAACTTAAGCCTTATCATATATGCATCTATATATATACATATACATATATGCATATATGCATTAATACTTACAGTGCCCAGTTTGCACAATGTTCGCCGATTTGGATGATATAGAGATTCGTTTGATTTAAGTGCGAACATTGAGCAGACGTGCTGATCTGACCTCTTTTGATTGTATACATTTTGAATGATTTCTTTCGTCCACGGAATAGGTTGGAAGCAGCTCAGGAAGCAGTGCTAGCAGGGCATCAACAGGACTCCTTAGGCGGGGGGCACTTGGGTCGAAAGGGAGCCCATCGCTTAGCTGATAGAATGGGTGGCCCGAAAAAAGAAGAAAACCCACCAGGTGGTGGTCCGACTTCGTTGTTTATCCTCACCGAGGATAACCCAATTAGAAAGTACACACGATTCATAATTGAATGGCCGCCCTTTGAGTACGCTGTGTTATTGACAATCATAGCCAACTGTGTTGTGTTGGCACTAGAAGAGCACTTGCCAGAGGGCGACAAGACAGTATTGGCACAAAAATTGGTAAGCAAGATGAAAATCCAAATGTTGAATTGATATTATGATACATATAAGTGTACAACATAATATTAATATGCAAGTGGGATAGTTACCCAATTTAAACTGTGTTTTTTTTTTGTTTTTTTTTTTTTTTGAACATGTACATTTCTTAATCCTCCAATTTTCAATTATTTTACACAACAGGAAAAAACGGAGGCCTATTTTTTATGCATTTTCTGTGTAGAAGCATCGCTCAAGATTCTTGCCCTAGGGCTTGTTCTGCATAAACACTCCTATCTCAGGAATATTTGGAACATCATGGATTTTTTCGTTGTAGTGACGGGGTAAATATGTAATTTCGTTGCAAATTCAATATTTTCGTTTGTACAACAATATTTTGGCATTGATGTCCTGTCTGCACATAAGCAGCAAGAAATTATGGTTTGAATATTAACACTTCATTTGCTCATAATTTATTTTAACAAATAATCATCCTGCGATTCATCAAATACACCACTTGGACAATACCTTCAGTAAGGAGGGTAATGGGTAATACTTACCTAACCATATTCAAAAATTTTAATTCGATGATGTATACATTTTTAAAAATTAAACGTTTTTTTTTGTGCACTACTTCGCAATTAATGAGAATACCTAAAAATCGACATTATTCATGTAACTTTGGTATCCCAAAAGTGCGAGTCATTTTTTTTTTTGTGAAAGATTTTATTATCTTGGATAACTTCGTGAAGGACATTCAAAGATGGCTTGGAGTCTGAGACATGTTGAATACTATTAATGGGCGATTTATGGACGATGTTGAACATATAGTTTTATGTATTTAAATTATTATTACAATATATTTAAGATACGGTAACTGAGTTGTAATTGAAATCAATAACAATTTGCCTATGTATATGCCGACTTTTATATGGCAACTCCAATGCCGAACAGTGCCATGACGATATTTGCTGAGGCCAATATAGATGTTGACCTACGCATGTTGAGATCTTTTCGTGTATTACGGCCACTGAAGCTTGTGTCCCGAATTCCAAGTAAGACCACGCAATTGGAGACATCGTATACTTAATTAAAGCGACTATAGGCCAGATAACTACTATGTCATTTATTTCTGTACCTTACATATTATAGAGCAATAGAGCATTTAGCAGCTAGCTCAATTTATAACAATTACATTTCTATTCAAGCATTAGCCACAAACTTTGCATATTAGATCTTAGGAGCTTCCAATCTTCATTCGATCTGCTCATAAGTATACATCTATGTGTGTTTTTTTTTTTTGGTGACATATAGCCGTTTTAGTGTCCAGGTTTAAGTTATATTTTAGTACGGCACTTTTTAGAGTACCATCTAGAAAATACTTTTGAAATCAAGTCTGAAAGTCTACGTTAGTAATACATCAGCCAGTCTTGAAACTCATTGGATTCAATCAATGACAAGATAGATGTTGATATACGATTGGATGAATGAATATATTTTGATCTCAAACTAATTCAATATATATTATAATATATAAATTATGATTAATTAATATATCTCAAATAGAAAAAATTAAAAGACGAAACGAGGATTCTCGCTCAAAATGACTAGGCTAATCTAATCTAGACTAGATTAGAATCGTTTGTAAAGTTTGGTACTGATAATATAAATTATTGCAGGATTGTAACAAATTATTAATATCTCTTTGTTGGAATGTGTCAGTTATATATAGTATTATTAAACATATTTGAAATAATAAACCAAACTTACTTTATTCATAGTCCTGGCTGATTCGCTGATGAAAAACGTATAGCAAACTCTGTACTAAAACATATAAGATTACAATTAATGTAGCATATAATTCTATAGTTGAAATATTATTGGCCATAGTCAATAAAAACATTTAGATAATACGTACAAACAATTAGTGTTCGATTTGATTTATTTATACATATATATATATATAGAGCATTATTGATTACATACAGAAGCCACAGAAGCCTTACACTGAGAGTAAACGGAAACTCCATTCACATTCAAACAAACAAACAGACAAACAAATACACTTACTCACTTATGAAACGTAGGTTGACGATCACAATTCCATAAATCGTAAACAGCATAATCTGAAATAGCTTTAAGTTCATATATATTTAGCTTGTTTTTTTTTCAATGCTAATTAAAGCTAGTTCTTAGACAACTAAAGTCCACTTGTCAAGTGCCAGTTGAGTATTATAAGTCATTTCAAATAGTCGTTGGTCAACTGTGCACATACACTACCTAAATATTGCTAATATTAATTATACATTAATCTTAAGTACAATTTCTAATTATTTATGTGATAGATAAACATATCCGGTAGTGTGATTATAGAGTTATGTAGCCAAAGGTACATTAAAAGGGTGTCCCACTGTGTGTGTTCAAAATGAATGAACTAATTGCGAGCTAAACGTTAAATTGTATATCTAATTTATATTTAAATTATATATGAATAATATATAATTAATACATATAGCACTATAGGTTAAATGCCAAGTGTTAATTTTGATTTCATTGATTTGGTTCACATATTACACCGATTCTATCCACACATCTTATGTTCATTAGTTTTAGTAGCGCAATAATTGTTGAGCGTTGAATTTGAATGATTTGATTACTTGATGATTTGATGATTTGATGATTTGTTGACCCTTAAATTCATTGAATATTGCTAATGAAATGCTCGTTTCGATCGCTTAACGTCTGCAAACAGATTCATGACACAGTACCCACAAATGGGGCCCGAGGTAGACCTAAGAACACTTAGAGCCATTCGTGTGCTACGGCCCTTAAAATTAGTGTCTGGAATTCCTAGTGAGTAGTCCTTACGTTTCCTTTTTTACTTTCTATCAATGTGCATACATATGTACATACATGTATGTGTGTGTGTGTATGTATGTGTGTACGTACCTACAATACGACTTAGCGTATGGTAATAGCCAAATATATATGTATATATATAAAAACATAGACGATTGCATGCTCAATATACATACGACTGTACATATGTATGTTATGCGCTTAATATCTGCATAGCTACAACATATATATTTATATATATATATATATATATATGTTTACACATACATATGTACATACATATATATTTATGAAAAGCGGTGTAACTGCGTAGACACAACCAATTTCGGTTCATTTTGAATGTTACTAACCCAATTTGTATTTTATAAAACCGCCGAACCACAACTTGCGATTGGATTAACGCTGTACAACAACAACAACAACAACAACAACAACAACAACAACATTTACCATGGAAATATCGTCTATAGGTTTACAAGTAGTTTTAAAATCTATAATCAAGGCGATGGCACCTTTACTGCAAATCGGTCTCTTGGTGTTGTTTGCAATCGTAATATTTGCAATCATTGGACTCGAGTTTTATTCGGGCGCACTGCATAAGACTTGTTATAGCTTAGAAGATCCAAGTATATAACGAAACAGATTCATATCGAATTATGCAACTAACATATTTGTTTGCCCCCCTGCCCCCGCTAGACAAACTAGTGAAGGAAGGTGAATCGGAGACACCCTGCAACACTGACAACACCACAGAGAAGGCGGGCGGCTCCTTTGTATGCAATAGTACGACGAGCATGTGTCTGGAAAAATGGGATGGACCAAATTCGGGCATAACAAGCTTTGATAATATTGGGTTTGCCATGCTGACGGTATTCCAGTGCATCACAATGGAAGGCTGGACGTCAATACTATATTGGGTATATAAAACTCGTTCTTAGACGGAATACAATCTTGGAAACAATTCCAAATTCAATAATAATATAAATACCTTACCCTACATCTATTTTCAGACCAACGACGCATTAGGTTCAACATTTAATTGGATATATTTCGTGCCTCTTATAGTTATAGGCTCATTTTTTATGCTCAACTTAGTTCTTGGTGTCTTGAGTGGGTAAGTTGACCTCAAAACTTTATTGTTTTACTTTTGTTTATCACACTGGTTACCATTATTTAATTTCGATTTGATATTATTGATTTGAATTGGGTATACGATTTCACCACAACAAAAATACATAATTATGTATGAAAAAGAGAAATTTCAAAATCTTAAATAATTTGTTTGATAGAATTTCAAATAACATAGTCGGAAATAATTGATCTCTGAATGGGTATTTATTGAAATCCATTCTATCCAATTTAGATGTACATACTCAAATAAATACGGACCTTCAATTAGTTTCTGAATGGCTTCAAATTCAAAAATATATATTCGAGTGCATGTTGCACATGTACATTAAATATATATATTTATATATATATATTCAGATCGAACTCAGACGTTCAACAACAACACTCAAAATGTATATTTCAAAAAAGTGAAATGAATTTTATATTATATAAAAATTCGAAGAAGCCCCGTTACCTATTTTTACATACATATTCAAATTTTTACCCGGAATTGAATTCGCTCAAATATGTTTTTGCTTGTGATTTGACAGACTGAACTGCAACTGCAGGTGATTCTAGGTTATGTGGGAGAGATCCATCGACATCGGACTCTTGAATTGTTCATATAGCTTATACTTAGCTTTTTGATCTTCAAAAATGTATATATATATGTATATTTGCCAAAGATGTACATAATGGCAGAGTGGGGGGGGGGGGGGGAATCAAGAACTGAAAAAGTTTGCAGAATGCACATTTTGATGACTTTCACAATTGATGAATAGACATTTCAAAAACATAATAAAATATTATAATATCTTGAAATGCGGACCAAGCTAGTGAACTTCAATTTATATACACACATATATATATATATATATATATATATGTGTAAAAATATATATATGTTTACATATGTATATATTTTTATAGAAATGTATTTAACCCAATTTAAATAAATATGGAAAAAAGAACAACTTATATTTGATGATGTATACATTTTTTCAAATTATTCCTTTCCCATTGTTGAGTTAAATAAATATATTTACTATTTTATACACATTTACATTTTATTGATACTGATCAGCCAGTTAAGCTTTTATGTTAACGCATAATTTGTTTTTGGCTTATGTTTTATTAAAATATGATATTCTTGAAAATTCAGAGAGTTTTCAAACGAGCGAAACCGCGTCGAGCGTCGCATGGAATTTCAAAAATGCCGCTTTCGTGCCATGTTTCAAACAGCAATGGTCTCGTATCTTGATTGGATAACACAAGCAGGTTTTTAAATATGAACATACATGAAATGCAACAACCTAGCAAAATGCCATAATAGTCGTATAATCTCACAAATTGGCAAAAACCAAAAAGTCAAATCCCTAGAATACTCGTATCTCGAATAGAGATTCCACCCAACCTGTTCTTCCTTCTATTTACTTACTTACTTAGAGCTGTTACTACTACCTCCACAACGAACATAAATAAACCAACCAAAAATCAAATTAAGTCAAAAAAACAAAACCAAAACCAAAATAAAAAAAAAAAAACCAAAAACAAAAATCAAGGCAAATACAAAATAATATATTTACATACATACATAGTATTGTATGTACTAGAAATAATCAGTTAAATTGCATACTACTTAACTACTTATATGCGAACATGTTGAAATTAATACTACTACTACTACTACTACTACTACCTAGATAACAACTCCAATATTTATATATTTTTAAATAGAACGCAAGCAATTCCCCGGCAAAATACAGCAATTAATCAGTTTTACTGCTAATTCGAATGATGCAATACAACAATTACAATACTATTTATTAACGGATTGCTGTTTGGCCCAACAACCCAAGAAACCCAAACAATAATTAACTAATGCATACTAACTACATACAATACGTATACGTATATAATCGTAGCAACCCCGTTCGTATATGCTACATATGTTACATACATATATCTTTTAAAATGCAGTATGTTACACAACAACAACAAATTAGCCACAATATACTACTACCACAACAACAACTACTACAACTACTACTACTACTACTACTACTACTACTACTACTACTACTACTACAACTACTACAACTACTACAACAACAACTACTACTACTACTACTACTACAACTACTACTACTACTACTACTACTACTACTTCTACTACTACTACTACTACTACTACAACTACTACTTCTACTACTACTACTACTACTACTACTATGTTAAACCCCAACAACAAATATCTAGTTTAATTCCCACTTCTACAAATAATACATAATTATTCAAATAATAAATATGCCTTTTGGAGTTGCCGTTATCGTGTGCTTGTCTAACTATATTAATATTAATTACATGTGCTCGATACTACGCTGCTCTGCTGTGTTTTGGTTAGATATTCAGATTCAGAGACACGAATGCACCAACAGTGATATCAAATCAATTATATCCCCCCAATCATGGTAAACTCATTTCAATCGAATAGACAGACTGTCAGCAATATCAAACCCTATTTTTGTACATCATGCCTACGCGTCTACCCTAGGGCTAAGTGAATATACCCTGCAGAATGCTCTGCGTGCGTATTCCATTTGGACACAGACAATACATAATTCAGTATGACATAATCTATGTATATCGATGTACATGTGTACATTACATATGCATTCCATTATGGAGCCATCTCGATGGCATTTGACCCCATTTCACAAACTCAATTAAGTACAATTTGCAAGTCCAATTGACGCATTTCTTCTACTTGGCACCAATTCTGAACTGGCCAAGAAGCTGTGCACAGTATGATGCTACTTACCAATACTTACTCATTTTATTTCAATTGATGGTCCTTTTGAATTTGTTGGTTTCGTTTCTTACCATCAATCATATATATATATATTATTTATAACAACAAACATACATACATATATAATGAACGTCATGTTATAATTTTTGTAAGCCACTTATACATACACATACATATATATACGAATATCTTCAAAAGTAACAAATTGAAAATTGTATTATGCAATGCAATACATACATATTTGTGCATTTGATTGTTCCTTGTTTCTTTTTTTTGGTTGATCATGTTCTATTTGAATATTTTTTGTAGTGAATTCGCAAAAGAACGAGAAAAAGTAGAAAATAGACAAGAATTTCTTAAACTTAGAAGGCAGCAACAACTAGAAAGAGAGTTAAACGGCTATGTTGAATGGATTTGTAAAGCTGGTATAGTATTTACCCCTGTTTCATTTTTGTAATACTATTTAAAATACTCTATGTATATGTAATCACAATCCCCATATAACACACAAAATCATTCAAATACATGGACACACACACACACACAAATACAAACACATACATATAATCCAAAAATAAACACCTTCATTATATAGTACATCAACTTCTTTCAAATACTTGTGTATGAAATGTTTTATTGTTGAAATAAAAGAAAAAACCCAAAAAAAAATCATATCTACAAGTTCAATGATAAAAAAAAAATCCCTTTTACGATATATGTACATACATACAAACATACATGATGAAACATGTGTAAGATTTAAATTATGAATAGTATATAGTACATATTGACATATTTACATAGTTACATATTTACATAATTACATATTTACATAATTACACACCCAACGGAAACCAAAATAGCTATTGTAGACAGCCGTCTTCTGTCTTTGAAGTTTTTCGCATTGCAATGCAAGGCAGTAATTTGATCTAATTTGATGCTGTTTGCAGCACTTTGTGGCACTTTGCTAGTATCCCCCATAGAACACAATTTAATGGTCTGATATGTGACACACAGACACTGATACACACACACACGTATACGTATACTTCATATTTATGCATCGACATACACAAAACATTTATGTATACATACATATATTCATATGTGTTTTGCATTTGCCATTATTCATCGATCATTGAAATGCAAATGCATATGTACATATATGTATTCAGCTGATATACATTCATATTAACCTAATAAATGGATTTGTTAATCCTATATACTTGCTTGTTATGAACTACAATACAATCATATGTCTCGTTACCGTTATCGGAACATATGGTAATCGGCTTCACATTATGCACTTATTTCAGAGGAAGTTATTTTAGCCGAAGAACGTACAACGGAAGAGGAAAAAATGCATATAATGGAAGGTCGGTTTTTATCTCTCTGCTCATCCAAAGTGCATAATTGATGAACGTCTCTTTTTCATTTTAGCTCGAAGGCGAAATGCAGCCAAGCGGAAAAAGCTGAAAAGTCTGGGAAAGTCGAAATCAACCGACACTGAAGAGGAAGAAGCTGAGGAAGACTATGGGGATGACGGTAAGGATATTATTTTGGTATTGCTATCAGATCCGGACGTTACGAAATTGGCATCAGTAAGACTTGTGATATTACTGCAATCTATTAGTAAGATTATGACTTATTTACTATATATGCGGGAGTGATGTTGGAAATGACAAGAATATGTTATCGCCTAGATGAAGAGGTGTACAGGGTGGTTCCTAAGCAACTCATTCAATCCAAGTCCAAATTATTGGGTAAGGTAATGGGAATTATTAGTACATCAACTAAAGTTAGTACTTCTAAAGTTCCAAAGAAAGGAAATTTGTCCAACTCCTTGCAAATGGGTAGATTTGAAAACCATGAATTTCGACTTTTGCAATTTGAAAAATGGGACCTTAAATTGTACGTAACTTCCAGTATGGGAAACAATTCTGTAATAATTAAAATAAGATTAACAATTTACGGACGATATATATACATATTGATTTGATTTTACGAATTGTAATACACAAATACTTAAGTAATTTTTAATTGAATTTAATCTAATTATGTTGGCATAGTTATTGTTAACTTTGACAAGTACTTATTGTTGAACTGTACTCTGAAGAGCTGACTGTGAGTTCATGGAAATCATGAATCGATTGTTTGCTTTTATTAATAATAATAATCTATAATGGTATTAATATAAAATTTATTTATAAAAAGTGCTTTAAATATGTGTTCTTAAATCCAATTAATTACATTTTCCGTTTTCATTTAAATTTTTCAATATCGACAAAATGAAATTCTATATCTTACATTGAAAATATTACAAATGTAAGTAAATTATAATTCGAATAATTATTCACAGTAGCAAAATAATAATTGTATTACATATGAACATACGGACAGACAGTCAGACGGACATTGCACTAAATCAATATATGTATATACTCCTCTTCCATCCTTTTGGGAACAAACAAACGTATATACGCATCCAAATAGAATCACGCCAGCGATATTTGTGTATACTCACATTTGAAATAAATATAGATCAGCGTCAGCCACTTAAGCCGAGTATCCATATGATGTATGTATGCACCTAGTGTTAAGTGAATATATATATAGTCGAGTGTAATCGAGTGTAATCGAGTGTAATCGAGTGACATATTCATTTCAATTGATGCACCTTTTAATACATTTTCATTCAAATCAATCGTAGTTGGAAAAACCGAAATTTGCCTGGGTGGCAATGATCAGCAATGTTTGTTTCAGTTTTTCCAATCTTTCAATATTATTTTGCTTAAGGACATTGAAGCTAGAGACACATAATTTAGAATATCCAAAAACCTATATATGATAAAATGTAATTTTGCGAGAAATGCTATAAAGTAGTTTAGACAATCGGTTTGGTGTATTTATTAATAGAACATTGATGGTACATTACTCGAATCGTATGCTATATAGGCTTAGTATTAAAACCCAACATTTCATATACATATATGTATGTATGTATGTACTCGTACTCGTACTTCGTATTCGTACTCGTACTCGTACTCGTACTCGTTCTCGTACTCGTGTAGATGTCTTTACATGTACTATTTGCCACTTGTCGTCATCTATATATACATATCGAATTTGTAAATCGAACTAACAACAACCACACTGACTCTATCTATATGTAAATCACAATGTGTGAGTACTCATATGCTGTATACACAAACTACCTTATCGATGGAAATAAGTCGACAGATCTTTGCGGCACATTGATTGAACTTAATACCGATATGTATTCTTCTATTGTGTACATTTAACAGGCTATCTGAAAACCCGTTCAAAACCCCAAGGCAGCTGTACTGGATTCTGGCGGGCGGAAAAGAGATTTCGCTTCTGGATACGTCACACAGTTAAGACGCAGTGGTTCTATTGGTTCGTCATAGTTCTGGTCTTTCTGAATACCGTTTGCGTTGCTGTCGAGCACTACGGCCAGCCAACATTTCTCACCGAATTCCTGTGTAAGTAATTTCTACGATCATCACGTTTTCAAGGGATCGAAGAATATTGGTGCTCATCATTGTCATAATCATGTTGTAAATGCTTGTGCACATGCATAATAAGTGTGCGATTGGATTAACGCTTACTTTCTTGCAGATTATGCGGAATTCATCTTCCTGGGCCTGTTCATGTCGGAAATGTTCATCAAGATGTATGCGCTGGGGCCTCGCATCTACTTCGAGTCGTCGTTTAACCGTTTTGATTGTGTCGTCATTAGTGGTTCGATATTCGAGGTGATCTGGTCTGAGGTCAAAGGTGGCTCATTCGGTCTGTCTGTGTTGCGTGCACTGCGGCTGTTGCGCATCTTCAAAGTGACCAAATATTGGTCATCGTTGCGCAATCTAGTAATTTCCCTGCTAAATTCAATGAGATCGATTATCTCGTTGCTGTTCCTGCTCTTCTTGTTCATACTGATATTTGCACTGCTCGGCATGCAGCTGTTTGGTGGGCAATTCAATTTGCCCGGAGGCACGCCCGAAACCAATTTCAACACATTTCCCATAGCACTTTTGACCGTGTTTCAAATCCTAACCGGCGAAGATTGGAATGAAGTTATGTATCAGGGTATTATATCGCAAGGTGGTGCAAAGAAAGGAATGATTTACTCTATGTAAGTTTTATTTTTATATTATTTCATTGCTTTCATATTTTTTGAGTATGCTAAACCGCTTAGCCAAAAATAAAAACACAAAAATCGTTTACATTTTCTGGTGAATCCGTTTACCGAATCCCCAACGAAAATCCTTGCTAAGGCAAGGAACATATCCTAGTTCCATGTAACTTGTGATCTAAATCCTAAGCTTAAGTTTAGAAACTGCTATTCAGTATATATTTCAAATGTGCTTAACTAGCAAATATGCATTTAATAACAATTATGTACGTAGATCTGTAAAAAAAAAGAACGTCATTGAACGTCGAACCATTAATGTGTGCAATCGACCACAAAGATCCGAAACGTTCAAGTTTTGGTTTTAATGTGCGATGGGACTTTAAAGCTTGAAGAATTTAGATTGATTTGATTCTGAAATTCTGCAAGCCAAGTCCATCCGATATTTGGTCAGGCGCTATTGAACACACTCGTCCCATAATAACGTAAGTGAAACATTTAGCTTGGCTAAAACAATTCACATATACCCGCTTAACCATTTCTATTACTATATCTATTTTTCAGCAACTTCAGCTTAACTTGCTCTATTTTGGATCCATTGTGACCCTATGTCACAGTTGATTAAGCATTCCAAGTATTGACCAGGAATTGAAAATAAGAGTTAATGTCGTCATTTACATTGTATGTATTTGGATGAAGTTGCTTGGAAAAGTAATGCAACTATGTAAGACTCCGTAACTAAACTAGAAAGGTTGCTTCTTGCACTCCGACTCATTGCGGTACATTTAACAATCAGATCAGCATTAGTAGCTTATCTAACAATATCAATATACTCGTATATAAAAAAAAGTCCGTCCGAACTAAGCTCGACTCTCAGCTTCTTGATAATTGGTTCGCTTAGCATTTAAGTGTGCATTTCAAATATCTCGTAATACTTTCGATATTTTTTTTCAAATTGTAATATTTAGCTCGTAATGTGTGCTGATGAACTGATTTTCCCCACAGATACTTTATCGTTTTGGTACTCTTCGGTAATTATACGCTTTTAAATGTGTTCTTGGCTATCGCCGTCGATAACTTGGCGAATGCACAAGAACTTACAGCAGCCGAAGAGGAACAAGTCGAAGAAGATAAAGAGAAACAACTCCAAGAGCTAGAGAAGGAGATGGAGGCACTCCAAGGGGATGGTGTCCATTTGGAGAACGGTGAAGGCGCCGTCGTTACCAGCAAAGGAAAGGGCAAAAAGAAGGAGGAAGAGAAAAAGGATGAAGAAGAAGTGACTGAGGGGCCCAAGCCAATGTTGCCATACTCATCGATGTTTATACTTTCACCAACAAATCCGTAAATATTATTCTCACATATGTTTATCATTACATACATATAACTATATAACTGTGTATGTATATTTATATATGTATACATATATATATCTTATATATGCATACACTATCCTATATATTCTGCGTTAAGAGGGATTTGCGTCAGTGAGATTATTCTACAAAGTTCATAAATTACCAAACCAAAAAAAAAAAAAAAAACAAAAAAAAAAGTTAAGCTTTTGCATTAGGCTATCAGAAATCGATGGAACAAATGAAAAGTGCAAGTTCATTGTATGTATGTAATCAAGTTTCTTTACAGCAACTTTACACAACCCACTGTCTATGGGATGGGGCTTGGATGATAATTTCTATGGGATTTTATTGAATGTGGTTAATGATTTCAGTTAAAACTTAAAACTTGCATAGACTCGTTAATTTAAGTACAGGTATTTCTGTGTTCTGGGTTCCTTTTAGAACATTTTCAGTATTTATACATATAATATTTAAATTCAAATGTTATAGTGTCACTAATAATTATCCTTATATCTGATAACATGAATTGAATATAATAACAAATTTACTAACTATTTTCACTTTTTTCTTTTACTTTTTCCTTTTGGATTCGTTTCGATTTTATGTTGCACACTACAAATGATAAAAATCAATTAATTAATTCATAAATATTTAATCAAATCAATGAATCATAAATTTTGTAAATATTTGCACTACAAATATCAACGAATGCTAAATTTGATTACTATACCAATCACCTTCACCACGAGAAACTGCAATTCATCCTATTAAATTCATCATCACCTTCAACAACAACAACAACAACTACAACAACAACAACTACAACAACTACTACAACAACAACTACTACTACTACAACAACAACTATAACAATGACTACGACGAACACCTTTAATGAAAAACATTCTGCAATCATCTCAAAATTATAACAACCAAAAATAATGTCGAAAAATTAACAAATAATTGGAAAACAAAACAACTGCAACTAAATAAAATCGGTTGACTAAACAAAACGCAAATCGCAATCGAAAATCCCCAAAAATCAAATTAACTTACGAATAAAATTGAATAAAAAACATGTAATAAATGAAATATGAATCGAATCTTGCAATTGTAACTACAAAAAAAAAAAAAAAAATACCACAAAAACTATATATATATATATATATATATATATGTATCTGAATTCAATGGCATTCTAATTGATAAACAAAAACAAAAACAAAAACAAAAAAAAAAAACAACAACAAATCCAACCACATATTGGTAAAAACTATTTAAATGACCTATATACAGCATACGACGTGGCGCCCATTGGGTCGTTAATTTACCATATTTTGATTTCTTCATAATGGTCGTCATCTCAATGTCATCAATAGCATTAGCAGCCGAAGATCCCGTTCGTGAGAACTCGAGGCGAAACAAGATCCTAAATTATTTTGATTATGCATTTACCGGCGTATTCACGATAGAAATGTTGCTGAAAATTGTAGACTTGGGTGTCATACTACATCCTGGCAGCTATTTAAGAGAATTCTGGAATATTATGGATGCTGTGGTCGTTATATGCGCTGCTGTTAGTTTCGGTTTCGATATGAGCGGTAGCAGCGCTGGACAAAATTTGTCAACTATCAAATCGCTTCGTGTTTTACGTGTACTGCGTCCATTGAAGACCATTAAACGTGTTCCCAAATTGAAAGCCGTCTTCGATTGCGTCGTGAACTCATTAAAAAATGTTGTTAACATTCTAATCGTGTACATATTGTTTCAATTTATATTTTCTGTTATTGGTGTCCAATTGTTCAATGGAAAATTTTTTTATTGTACGGACGAAAGTAAACATACTTCCGAAGAGTGCCAGTAAGTAAAATTTTTATTCAAGATTGAAATTATTGCTCTCTTCTCATTTAACTTATATGTTTCGTATCATATAAGTTGATATAATTTTGTTTGCTAAATTTGCGTTAATTTGTTCATATTACTTATGCTTATCATTTTGTAGTACTACTGTTTCCCCAATGATAATTTATACCCCCAGACGCGATACACATACATCCTGTGTGGTATTACATCTATAGCTCTCCCATTCTATCAATATCACTCTCGACCTATCTATGTGTCTCTCTGTATCTCTCGCTCTCTCTCTCTCTCTCTGTCTCTCTGTCTCTCTGTCTCTGTGTCTCTCTGTTTCCATATTTTGTCTTTATGTATCCCTTTCTCTCTCTACGTGTATATATAAATATGTGTACATTTTATATATATATTTGATATATACGATTTTGATTGATTGAATTAACATATACATATGTATGTATGTGCGTAGATATGTATATCTTACCAATCAATGCCTCTCTCTGTGTGCCCCAATCCCTTAGTTGTTTAAATGTGTCTACAAAAGCTTTTATATACAAACATACATAAATAGATACTTACCTACATATGTGTACATGCGTAGCCTTAAAGTCACTTCGCACAAGGTACATATACATACATGCATACATACATACATACGTGTATATGGTACGCCTGTCGATCAGCATCTTAGGAGACTGTAAGCGACAGGACATATACATATATATATATGTAAATACATACATACATACAAACATCAGTTAAGTGTCATCTAACTAAATAAATAAGCCAATTTTGCATTTCCATGTCTGTGTCTATGTGTGTATGCCCCCTTTTTTGGGGCGTTGCTAGTACATAGTACTACGTACTTAATTAGTACCTAACTGTATATGTATGTCTAATTTTGTTTACCCGCTTTTATACACAATTTTACAACATTATCGACGGTTAGCAACCGGTACTCCTAAATATATATTCGCAACAATTATGAAATATCTTTCAA
This sequence comes from Drosophila nr. fundita, assembly GCA_035044245.1. Taxonomy (NCBI): domain Eukaryota; kingdom Metazoa; phylum Arthropoda; class Insecta; order Diptera; family Drosophilidae; genus Drosophila; species Drosophila nr. fundita. The sequence continues at coordinate 142,922 of JAWNMG010000795.1, forward strand.
ATTGCAGCCAAGGCTGTCTCGTTCTCTCATATATGGATATATATATATATATGTGTATAGATGATAATCGGTTTTTTTTTTGTTCATCTGCGCATCGGGTACCGGTCTTTATAAAGGCAGTGTTGAGAAGTTTTGGATCATAGACCCAACCTCATGACTTCTTAATTAGTTAAGGTGTCCGACACTCTTGAGAGCTATAATCAGACACAATCTTATGTGTACATGTATGCTTTAATGGCACATTTATTTATATAGTAAAAATAAATAATGGTTCCTATGTGGGCATATATGTACGTGTATGATATGATGATACCCTGGTAAAATGATGGCATTGCGCAAAAAGTAGAACATACTTTTTTCATGAGTTTGTTAACTACATCTTTTATTTTGATTATTGTATATTATTTAAATTAGCCTAATGTTTTTTTGATTTCTGGTTTTTTCTTGTATGTTGTATTTTGTTTTTTTTTTTTTTGATAAGAAAACAAAAAAGGTGCACTGATTTAACAGAATGTAAGAGTAGCATTTTAAAGTTTCTCGCCCAGTTTTTCTTGCCTGATTTGCGTTAAGCAATCACGCGAGTAAACGGGCCACAAACAAATACGAAAATTATTTAAAAAAAAAAGAAAAAAAAATGGAAAAAAATACCAAACATAAACAAACAAATTATTTTAAATCAATAAATAAAAAAAAAACGAACCAAAAACTTTGTAAAAAAAAAGCGCAAACTCAATATCAGTGTCTGTGTATTAAAATCATAGAATAGAACTGAAATGCGAAACTACAATTGCCACCTAAAACCTTTCTAGTTTTCTTCTATTTCATATATAGTTAATCCGTTAAGTCACTCAATGTATATTTGTATGTGTTGCCTTCTACACCAAATCAGTGTCCAAAATCAATTAAACACAAGCTAACTCAAATTTAATCCAAGAATCTACTGTCGTTCGCGTGTAGCATGTAAATAACCGTTTCATTTCTTTACAATTGGGTATTTTGCAATACCAAAGAGTCCATATTACTACCAGAAGATTTCTTAATAAGTCTGTATACGCGTACACTCGATAGAACCAGGTATTTGTTACGAGACAAAGTAGATTTCGTATTCTCACATCAAATACGTAATTAATTAGTATTCTCATTTCCTGATAGACCTATTTTGGAAATACTACTAGATTCGACAATTTATTTTCTTTGCATCTTATCAAGCAACTTACAACAAGTTTTTGTCCATTGTATTTCGACTAATACTTTTGTCATATATTGAAATTGTGCACATGCGATAATATTTAACGCAGTCGTACCATGCAGATCCAAATCAGTTCTAATAGTTCGAATGTTGTTAACACTTCTGATAATACGTTAATACGTCATCGCCAGCCACTTTGTAGAATAGCAAAATGAAGATGATGAGCTCTTTTTTTACGTTTACATACATATACTTAGTAGTACCTTATTAGCAGTTCGTTATGCATTGTAGTAATATTTGAATACAAATTGGCAACAATTATCAAATCCAACTCGATGAGTCATTGCACTGGACGTGAGTGTAACGATTGCTTCAATGAAAAGGGCACAAAAGAAATTGACGCGCATTTTACACTCACCGACTTGAGAAGTGAAAACAAAATCAGATACCCATCCAAAATATGAGTATCTTTTTGTTTAAACTGTTTGGCCTTCGTATGCAATAACGGTGGCCGCCCAAAACCCAATTGACATAACCAAAAATTTTAAAGAAACAAGAACAAAAAAAAGAAAAAAACAAAATTTAACAAACATACATATGTACACGTACATTGTGCTTATATATACAAAAAAAAAAAAAAACCAAAGAAGAAGAAGAGGAAGAAAATATGTCTTTCTCTACATACAACATACTACAACGACTTTGAACGGCTATGCTTAATTTTCATTCCACACATACGCATATTATCTTGACAACAATCAATAATCCATTCAGTACCCAGTTGAATTATGCTTGCAGTAAGGTCGAGATACTGCTTAATAAGTTTCATAAGCGCAGCTGCCTTGTTACACATCGCCAAACGAACAATCAGCCGAACAATTGCTACGTTAGTTGTGCAGTTGTGGTACCCGTATGGTACTGCCTACCTACAAGGAACACGCTCAGTTACACACGTTGCTCGCGCACTCATTCACATTCCCATTCACATTTGGTACCCCCTTACGTTTACATGCTTAAATGCACTTGGAGAATGTTACTAAATGTTAGGCAGATTTTGTTTTCGTTTTAAATGATTTTTGTAATAGTTGTTTACCGTACCATACTTGCATATTAATGGATCTGCTGAGAGTTAAGTGCAGAGCTGCTCTATGTAATTTGTTGGTTTTCGTACATTTCTTTTTTTTTACGCCCTCTGATAAATGATTGTACAGTGTTGATTTGTGTTGTTCTGGGTTACAGCTAGACAAATTTAAATACTAGTACAAATACAAATGCAGACACACAATTAATCGAATCGCACACATTTATTCACATATTCACATAAACCAAAGGAAAACATACTAACATACATACTACACTATTTTTCATTTGATTATGCAATGTTATGTTGTTGTAACTGACCTTACAATATTCTCATATCTATATAGGTGGTTATTTCTATCTATTAGATTTCTTTGTGTACTACTTACATATTTACATACATTCTAGTATTTTCATATTTCAAAACTTCTTCACTCAATATGCAAAAAAAAAAAAAAAAAATAACAAAAATGACAACTAAAAATGTAGCAAAATTTAAATTAATCTTATTTTGATTTTCATTGATTTTTCGTTCAATTTTATTCATGCCATATTGTACTTTGAAAAATTTTGATATGATTTTTTTCTGTAGTGACTTTTGTTGTACCAGCTTTTTTCAATTTATAATATATATGTATGAAATGCAATTACTAATAATTTCACAACGTATAACCGCAAATGAAAAAAAAAAAAAAAAACAATAACTAAACCCGAAAAACATCATAAACAAAACATGAACATATCAAATCCAAACATCGACACAACTTGACCCAAAAAGGGGTTCGTATTTCAAATATGAGGAAGACGAGCTGCTGCCCAAACAGGAGATGCGAGTGTGGAAGCCACGGAGCTTCCACTACGATAATGTTGCTGCCGCGATGCTGACGCTATTCGCTGTACAGACCGGCGAAGGATGGCCACAGTAAGATATTTGATTGTAGCGCTTAAGTTAATACACATGTGTAACGAACAAATGCACCGTGCCAATATGAATGGTGAATAATCGAATTGTACTCTTATTTTTTATTTTGTTTTGTGCTCTCTTCACTTAAATGTTGCTAATGATAATCATCAAATAGGGTCTTGCAACACTCAATGGCTGCCACTTATGAAGATAGGGGTCCAATCCAAAATTTCCGGATCGAAATGTCCATCTTTTATATAGTATATTTTATTGTATTTCCATTCTTCTTCGTCAACATATTCGTGGCCTTGATAATCATAACGTTTCAAGAGCAAGGCGAAGCTGAATTGCAAGATGGTGAAATTGACAAAAATCAGGTGAGCCAGTAAATCCTACCAAAAAATTTAACAAATTCAAAAAAAAAAAAACAAAAACAAAAACAAAAAACAAATTCAAATAATGCTTATATGTGTGTGTTTCGTGTGTAATGTACTACTTACTTACTCGTAAAATCGATAGTCGTAAAGTAAACCATTTTCTATCTGCACGTAAATGTACACACAAGCCAACGATACCCATACATGTATTCCTCTATTAAATATCTACTACTACAACTACTACTACTTAAGTAAGCTAACCAAACAATAAGTATTTTACAATCGATCAAAATACAGAACGGCAAATGCGCTTGCGCAGACGCTTTTAGCTCAGGTACATTCTACCTGCACATTTAACCCCCTTGTAATCGCTTCTACGTTTCCTACAACACAAAAACTTCTAGAATGTATGCCAAGTAGGTACTTAGTACTTACTACTTACTGCCAATTACTTACTACTTACACACTGTCTGTCCTCTTGGGCGACACCCTGCCTTTCGTATATGGATACACTTTACTATGTACTACTCCATATCGTATGTGCTAAAGAACGCACAAGTATTCAAACTGATGGTCATAGTCTATTTAGAATAGTTTAGAACATTTTTGTGATTTCCATTGTGGAAAATAGTTGAATTCTGTATCATTTAGTACTGATCTCCAGATGTAAATGCATCAAATTCATCATGCCATAGGCCTAAGGGTGTACGCTCGATAATGGTTTGATCGGAAATACCCTGTACATAAAAATGATTAGCAAGTCTTCGATATACTAAAGAGTGAACATTTACCGGAAAGTAGAGATTTTTCATAATATTCACGATAGTCCTTAAATATTCAGTGTTGAATATTTAACGATTGATATCGTCAAGTCACCATTGTTGCCAAACCAATGTATTTCGTTGCTGACAATTACTGTAAGTATGAACCATGAACCATGAATCCAGCAATGTAACAAGCCGATCTAATTTATGAAGAACTTAACTGAATTCTATTCGGTTTTATTCAAAATAATTGGCTCAACGAAATTACAAAAAATAACAATTATTATTTCCAAAAATATAATGAGGCACCTGCACCAAACACCTGGTATCGATCAAAACAATTGCACACAAATGCAATATTATCTAATTAGTTGATCTCGTTTTAGTTGGCATGATTTTCATTTAAATTAGGATGTCTAATCCATATATACTTACTTAAGACACACTAGCGGCAAGAATTTGTAACAGATTTTAGTGTTTATGATATATGTTTCTATATGTGTATACCCTGTACCATCAAAATGTGTAACATGAGAGTTAGATATCGGTGAAGTACATAATTACAATATTATTGATCAGATTTAGTAATCGATTTGATCATTTCATATTTGTCTGGTTGTCCGCTTGCAGAGATCCAAAACACTCTTTTTCATACGTATACCCAGACGCTTGAACGTATGGGTATAGGGTATCTCCTATTCGAGCGCCCTCGACTAGAGCCTACTAAATGTTATTTGTATATAACGTTTATTTGTATATAACGCTTATAAATTAATCCAACTGCTCATTAATATAATTATAACGCTTTAAAATAATATTTTCATTTTGCTAGCAGAAAGTTGAACACTTTTCAGTGTTTCAGCGTATGTGTACTATATGTATTTTTTTCTGTGGAAAGTATAAACTAGAGCCAAGTGTAGCACTTGTAGATATTCCCATAACATTTATGAAATACCCCCAACAATGATCATGTAATCAATTTCGTACCATAACTTTCTATTCACACAGAAATCTTGTATTGATTTTACAATCGGAGCTCGACCACTGGAACGTTATATGCCCAAAAATCGAAACACTTTCAAATACAAAGTGTGGCGCATTGTTGTCTCTACACCCTTCGAGTACTTCATAATGATGCTGATTGTGTTCAATACGCTGTTACTGATGATGAAGGTAAGTTTCTGTGTTTATGTTTCCATTTTGACAACACTTTGACAACTAGGCTGAAAATTAGAAAACGCATTTTAATTTGGCCCAACGATTCTAGACACTACATACGAGGGCCAACTCAAAAGTCGCCGTATGCAACTCTTTAGAACTGTTTGTATTATTTTCACAACCAGCAAATAAATTCAACATTTTTATAGAATCATCTGTTTGTATTGTGCAATAGTTGTTAAAAAGCAGATGAAGGAATCTCCGATCCCAAAAAGTATGAATATATATGTATGTATATATACTTGGCCAGCATCGATAGGCGAGTCGACTTGGCTATGTTCGTCTGTCTGTTTGAAGTCGCCTTTCAACACAAGATCTGTAGATAGGTCCTTGTATATAATTTTATCGATAACATCCACTAAAACAATACATAGATCAGCATATAAACGACATGTCGTATATATGATAGGTAAAGATTTAGTTTTCCTAATTGGTTGTGAAAATAGACTGAGTTTCGTGGTTAGACCGATCAGTCGGCCCTCGTATTTAGCAAATGTAATAAATTCACACAGTTTAGACTTTTGTTAAATGTACAATTCTTACATACATACATACATACATACATACAGTTTAAAAATACATCACATATAATTTTGTATTTCGATTTTATGAGTTTACCACTATTAAAGACCAGTACTTACCTGTCCTTTAACAGTGTTGTAATTAACTTTACCTCTGTCTTTGGCTTATACACACTTCAAATTAATGTTCTAAATTTGGTTTCCATAAATCAAGTATTATAATCAGCATCAGAATTGTACAAATCAATGTTGTGTATTGTATATAAGCCAATATAAACTTAAGTTTGCTCTTCTCTAACTGGCATGACAATTTTTGTTTCTTATTCGTTTTATTTTTTTTTTTTGTCATTAAGATCGGTATACAATAATTTTGCCACAAACACATAAGACATACGTATGTAGGTATGTATTTCGAATCCTCAATGTCGCATGATTGGTTATAAGGAGCAACACAAGTGCATACTTATCGCGAGTACATCTGAAAGAGGATTTGTGATTATGTGTAGTTTGTTGGGCGATCATTTCAAATGGACCATGAACATTGATTAACCATGATATTTAACGTAATTTGTAATTACATTTTGTTTGAGGCAATCGAAATGCGTTGCTTAAATACACACCTATTTAATTCGTACATAATTGTAGCCCATTTTCGCGAATTGTACTTTTGGTTTAACGGATAATTTCTGTGATGTTTTTTGTGAGAGAACTAAACTAATCATAAACAAACATCTTAACAGTATCATAATCAAAGTGAGATGTATGAAAAGTCACTCAAGTATATCAACATGGGATTCACAGGCATGTTCAGTGTTGAAACCGTGCTCAAAATAATTGGATTCGGTGTCAAGGTAAGTTTACGATTGTACAATATAACGTACTATAAGTGTAATCGGATAACATTCGTTTGTTCGTTATATCAGTTGGAGCGAGCTATCGGCAGACTCTAAGAACATACACCTTCATACGATATATACCATCCCATATCATTTGCGGGCTTATTCGCTTTACGCAGTCCGATTATTTAAGTGTGCTGAAATTTACAATGTCACATCTACATTATTGTACAAATATACATATATTATGTTTAGCGCCAAACCAACCGAATGCCATGTAAAGGTAAGGACTTTAATATTCCAACATTCACACACATTGCCAACTCTAACTCACATTTGCCCAATTTGTTTTCTATTTTTTGTGTTTTGTGTTTTTCGAGAAACTAGTTTGCATGAACGCACTCCTATCTGAACACTGTCTTTGTCTTCAACGTCTTGCGGAATGTAAGCAGTTTAAAAAGATCTTGTACAGAATGTAAAAAAATACATTACAAATAAATTAATTGTGTTACACATATAAGGCAGATTTCTCCTTTACTATTTACTGTGATCATTTTGCACAATCTATCCAATTTAAATACAATATTAATCCAAATATTCCAAATGTTTTCGATTTGATACAGATTTATGGCTGTGAACAATTTTAGCCAATACCTAATTCGAGTTTTACATAGTCTCAATCAAGAGGTCATGACCAACAAAGTATTTCTTTTGAAAATCGCATCAGTTTTGAAAAAGTTATAGCAACCAACATTGGGACCCATATTCTAACGCATTTGAAACGTGTATTATACATGTGAATGTATTTGAAGAACAGGCTCAGAATACTCACCGGTCCATTGACAGGACACTGTAGACTGAGCAGTCACCTAACCAAATTTGGTATTCGGTTGTAGGCTCAGAAAGGGGGCACAATGGACCTTATAGGTTGCAGTGCTGGTTTCTCCAATTATAATAATAATAATTTGTTAATATATATATAGAATATGCCAAGTACTAAAACTGAGCCCATCATTAAACTGCATCTCACATTTCGAAAGTTCGTAACAATTAGAGATTTATTTTTTGGCAAATTCTAATGCAAATCGGGATAACGACCATTTCTCGGGTATTTCGACGTGATTCAATAGCTTTTTAAAAGTGTTTGCCAATTTTTTTTATTTAACATATATTACAACAAATAAATGTCTAGCTTTATCCAGCTGTCTCAAAATAAAATATGTATATGCATTTTGAATATCTTTTTGGACTCGGCGTGAAAATAAACACAAGATGAAAATCTTTCGCTTACATGTACTATATATTCAATATCAACATAATAAATTAATTTATTTTCTCATTTATATTTTTGTTAATTAGTATTGTTTAGTTTCTACCATACATACCTTACATATACAATATGTATTCTGTAATGCAATTGTTTAGATTTCAAGGTTGGGCTTAAACTTGCCAGTTATTAACACTGAAACGCTGTTCCTTAAACTTTGGTGTTAGTTAAATGTCATGAATCATCTAAAATAAACTTCCGTTCGATCCCAAATGTCTTCGTGTTCTCATTTTGTAGTTTCATGATGCACCGCCCACCCACAGTGATATACTGACCTACATGAACCTGGTATTCACCTTGTTCTTCTTAATGGAGACAATACTTAAATTAATTGCATTCGGATGTACGGTAGGTATTCATGATGAATATGTCTTTCATGTGCGCTTCTTTATGTATAGAGTACGAGTATTTGTAAAAGCTGTTTGTTTAACGAATATTTGTATTATTTCTCATTCTTAGTTTCAATAGTTTTCAGTAGCAAAATAATGAAAGGCCATTTATTTATAATTAGCATCTCAACTTTTGATATCAGAATGTAACATTGTAAATTTCAGCGAATAACAAGTTATAAACCATAATCATGAAAAAAAACGGCAGAAGAAAATGTCTTTGCTGTAATCGAACTAAAATTAAATTGCATCAATTTCGGCGATTATCACATAAATAATATATGTAACCATTTATTTTATAGAACTTTTTCAAGGATCCGTGGAACATTTTCGATCTAATCACTGTGCTGGGCAGCATTGTGGATGCCCTCTGGATGGAATTCGGGGTAATTATCTGTTGCTTGCATTAACAATAACTCAGAGCATACATATTATTGTTGTGTTCGATTTATGTAGGCCGTTATGCAAGACAAACCAACAATATAAGTCATAAACAAAAAATAATGAAAACAACAACAAAGTATCTAGCTTTTTGTTTTGTTTTGCCAAGATACTCGTACCCGTCAAATAACACATTCATGTTAATACTAATCACAAATATGCAGACATATACACGTACACATATGTATATTTACACACACGTACATAGTTATGTGTACATACGTGCATATGTATTTACACGCATATTTTTAGCAGTATGTGGATTATGTCAACACAACCGACCGATCTATGCTTCTCCAGGGTTAATTGAATTGCAATGTACCAAGTGAAAATTGAAATTCTTAAATCGAGATTTGATATTCTATACCTGTATGTATCATAGGGCATCTTAATTCAGAACTTTTCTCTATATTGCTGAAACATTTATCTTCGATATTGCCTTGCGTACAATATACATAAATACATATCTATGTACTTCGACAATTATCTAAATAATTAGCAAGGTCTGGCTTAAGCCATTGATTACTTATTATTTGTATCAAAACCCATAAACCAAGAGTTTGAGAAATATTTTTGTCTACATAGACTTTTGCTTGTGACTCACATTAACCAATGTACATCCCTGGTACCAAGTGTCATTTTACACATTTTGTTCAAATTGTAGGGATATTTACTGAGTTTTTTGTTCGTTTTGACCTCAAGTCTTACTGTCGCACAAACGGAAAGTTTGTGGATAGTCGAAAAACAGTTTTTATGGGTTACGCAGACTCCGCATAATATTGTCGATCGATCAATTTATCTAATAAGGTTGTTTTTTAAATCTTTTTTTAGTGTGTGTTTTTAAGGTACATATAAATACATAAGACACTTTTAATTATATATTTAATTCTCAAACGAATATACACAAGAAGTAATTTCCTTATTATTGAAATTTTATTTGCACACGGTTTAACAAAAAAAAAAAAAAAAAAAAAAAACAATAAAAGAAGAAAAATATTTATTTTAGAAGTGTCACCAAATACAGAAATTAATAATCATATTTCTTTTTTGATTTCCTTTTTCATATTTATTTGTGTACGAAAACGAATACCAAATACGAAATGTGGTCTCAAAATCGGGAATAACAAATCCGAAAAACAAAAACGATGAATGCAAAAAATATAATAATCAAATAAAACACTCACGCAATCCAACCATTCACACCCTTCACAAATATTAATGTATGACTTATGTAACAAATGCAAATATTTACATGTATACACATTTATATATGTATATATGTAATGGAAATGCATATATGCGTCTACATATATGTATATATATGCAAACATCATACATTTTCTTACAAATGCCTTCGATTCAATGATTCAATATTCCCCACAAAATTGGCCATCGGGAAACAATAACATCACGTTATCACTGCCCAACACAAAATCAATAATAATAATGAAAAACAAAAACAAAAACAAAAACAAAACAAATATTTATATATAAAATAAAAACACATACACATGTTCTATGTAATTACAAAACCAACACCAATGCCAATACCAAATGCAATGAATATGCAATCAACTCGTTCATCACAAATCACAACTTGTATTCAAACAAAATTCACCGAACAAAATTAATCAATTCAAAACAAAAAAAAAAAACAAAAAAAAAACCAATAAAAAATTATACCACCAAATGAAATATAAAAACGAACCAATCAACAAATTAAATTGTATTACAAACATGTTGTCATTCAACAATTATGCATGTGTATGTGCTTCAATTGTATGCACGTGTTGTCCAACACGCATATTGCACATACATATGCATACATATATATCTCATCTACAACATCGACATGTACAACAAATTTCAACACCAACAGCACGATGTAAGTACGAAACACAATCTACACAGAATTGCATTTATCAAAATCCTATGTGTAAAAATCGATGATTATAGATTTCGCTTTTACTGCTAACCACCTTTCCACTTACTCAATAAGCTTTGTAAGTCTTTTTTGTTATGTTTTTCAAATGCCCTGTATCCACCAATTCGATAAATCGCTTTTAATAATAACATTATTTGTCTGCCCCCCCCCCAGAGTATCTAGCAATAATATATACGAGTATATATATTTATATATACCAATATATTATATATTTTCGAAACTCTACCGAAATCCACCAACTTTTCAATCAGCTAGATCCCTTAGATCGATAGAATATTTGTTCAAGTGTTGTCATAACTTTTTCAAATCGAAAAAAAAAATGACAAAATGAATGCTGTAAATGCTTGCAAATGTGACTCATTTGATTGTGATCGTTACAATGCTTATTAAAGATATTCGATAATTGCAGGCTGTGTACAGGGTATGTACTAGTCGGCCACTCTCGACTAGAGCACTTTTCATTTTATTGCTACACATACAATTTCACACATATTTGTATTAAAAGTTGCATTATTTTCTCTAACTTGTATGCCTAGCAGAGAGTCTTATGATTTTGTTACGGAATGTTTGCAAATGTTCGCATTGAAGGACCAACGGGATAAAAATTAATCAGAGTCTATATAGCCATGTCTGTCACTTAGTTTCTATGTAATGGAATTAGTATCTCTGTTTTAAGTTTTATTCTTCTTGGCAAGCATCTTCTATTTGTAGGTCACACCAAAGCGGCTTATGTAGCTACCAAAAAGGTATTTTATGCAAGCTACATTTTGGTGTACAGATTATTATCCAAGCTTACCAAAAATTACAAAATTATTTCCTCCTTCGCAATATATGACAAAATGTATTAATTTGATGTGTTAACCATTAGTTCTACTATATCACAAATTGCCATATTTGCCATAGAAGAGATAGTTATTTTCGGTATTTTCCGAATGTTGTTGGTCTTTCTTGTTTTTATCTTGCTTGTTTCCGTTGCGAGTATCCGTTTCTGTTAGCTTCATTTTTCTCTTGCATAGCACTCGACACATTGCGGCTCTAACTACTTCTCTTGTAAAACAGTTACGTGTCTAAGTCTAATTCTGTAGTCAACTTGGTAGAAATGTACAGCGGCTGGATGGGTTGTCAATTTGCAAGTTCTTTTATTCATTTTTTTTTTTTTTTTGTTGAGAAAATCATTAACGCTGATATGTAACAGTTTGCATAAGCGACACAGCTTCTGAATTACTGATTGTTAATAATGTCGAAGTTGCCTCTGCGAATATGTTTCTATAATTTGCATATTCAAGTCTTCTATTAAGTACTATAAAAAGCGACATAAGTATGACCTTATGCTGTTTTGGGCAGGATTGAGTGTTTCTCACTATTTCACATTTTCTTTGATTCATCCCAAAAGTGGTATGGTTCGAAAGCTATAAAACGTATAACAACTCACGAGGAAAATATAAATTTGAAAGTAAAATCCAACTTGATATAAATTTATTCAGATAACTAATCCTTAATGCAGACTTTCAACATTAAGTTGGTGTTATGCAACTGTTGTCATATTTGGCGTTAATTTTTAATGATATTTGAAATATGCGCATGGCTTTGATTTTACTGGTCTATAAAATTGTATTCGTTAATTGACTTGAAAAAGACAGCTTGTTTTGTTTACCAGACAGCTTCGAAAAGAAAAACACTTTTGAACTTGATAATTAGCTGTAACACACATTAAGTGCAACAATCCAACAAACAATACTCAACTCTTAAACTAATTTTGATAATGATTGAATGAGCAACTATGAACAAATATCTGTGCACATAAGCTAATTAATAATTCTCTGATAAGAAACGAATGATGTAAGTGAAACTATTTAGCTGAACAGTGGTAAATGTAAGTAATGCATATTAGTTAGCAATGCAATATCTGAACAACCATACTAACTAAAGGTATTATAAAGAATTTCCGTTAAGCACCCAAAGTTTTCAAATATTCTCTATCAACTGTATATACTATCTACACTTCCGCATGATTTTTCAGAATGCTTGGCTATTAGTATTGGCCAAGTTTTGGGCTTTCAAATTCAGACGGTTGGTGTTGACCAACAACACTATTATTACTTACTATATAGGAGCCCCGACTGTAGTATTTCCGCTATCCCTTATTGCTGCAGGTCTTTTCTGAACTGGCTTTCACCCACTCTATCTTTCTCAGATGCATATTTCCTACAGACTCTATGAAATAAATACTTTTACCAAATATTTAATTGGATGTTATAGTGATGCAAACCTTGATAAATTTGCTTGTATGAAATTCATTAAAATTTGCTTTCAAAAATCAGAAAACAATTGCCGGACTGAAGCTGGTTTGCATCCCTGTTAATGATTGTAGTGTTGTTAAGTTTTAAAGCAAAAAATCTTGCTTCACGTTCAAATGCATGCTGCGAATCAATGCATTCTTCTAGTGTTGTACTTGTACCGAACACAATTCAGTGCTGTAAAGCGTACTATATACTATATGCTGTATAACTGCTTTGTTTATGTGATCTTTTTAGAGATTTCAATGTATTTTCAACGATCTCTTCTGGTATGCAAGGTATAATCAAAAAGTAATTCCTTCAATTGGTATCATCAGTGATTCTCAAACAAGTTATTCAAGTGCCAGCAACTTATTAATGTACATACATCTCTATACATCTACAAATACCTACCTTATGTATGTACATACATATTTGCAAGCTAAGTTGAATAGAATATGAATGTGAGCTGATGCAAAGTGGTGCGCCCAAGATCATCATTCTCCATTATTGTATAAGTAGTATTCATGCATATTTTCATATACATATATTTCATATTCTGGCTAGCAGTATTCAATGTATGTACTCAATACTGAGCGGTACTCAATACTTGCAGACAATTTAACTGTCTTTCTTTTATGTTCAACTGTACTGTATTATCTTATATGTGACTTTAGAAACTAAAGGCTTTATAGAGCTATCGAAATGCAGTGTGAAATGAAAGATTGTTTTTGATCGTTATTAACTATTTAACACATGATACAATACATACATACAAGATTATTTACACTTGATTCTTCTCACAAATTTCAATTGATTTATCTTTGAATTCAGCAAGAAAGTCAATTATTACTACTAATTTTCAACTCTACTTTATTTATTTCTTTGTTTTTTTCTAACCAAAAATAAAAAAAAAAAAAACGAAATCTGAAAATCTTTACCGCCGCCAACGTCGTAATAAATCCGTAATTCGATTAAAATAACCGATACGTAATCGTAATTGCAAAATAAATACTAAATTTAAATGAAAATGAATATGCAAATAAACATGAAACAATAAAATCAACACAAATTTGTAAATAAATTGCTTATAAAATTAACTAACGTTAAACTGCAATGCAAAACAATCACAAACATTTCATTATTGCCGAAAACTTTTGAATTCATCTCTTGGCTGCTGTCTCTCGATTCGAACTGAATGCAACTGAATACAACTGCTGTTTGAAATCTATGCAATGAATCTGCCGTTTGATTATTCTATTCTACCAATACCAATACCAATACCAATACGAATACGAATACGAATACGAATACCAACACAACAATTGTGGCATCAAATTCGGTGGCAATGCGGTATATGAGTTATGTGTACATTAATTTCATAAACCGATTCCAAAAATTTCAATTGAACATGGTTTCTGATTATCCAACAGGATGTAAGTAAATAAACTAAAACGAGAACAAACATATACTACAACATCAACAAAAAAAACAATAACAACAACAAACAAATCTATTTATTAGCATTTTAGCTAAACGTTTACTACTATATACTATATCCTATTCTGTACTCACATCGCATTGATGATGTTTTCTTCCGTAGTATATTCTTCAATTGCCTTGATTTTCAGAAATACATATATACTACTATATATGTATTTAGCTGCTCATTAAATACTTTTTCTAGACTAAAAACAAAAAGAGTATCATTGCCTTTTATATTTTTCGTAGTGCTGTTACCCGTTTCCATTGCCACGTTGATGTCGATTTGGCTGAAAATACAATGTTCCACAACGCGAATTCTTATTAGTTTTGTCTCTGTACATAATAACTTTATTGTTTCTGCTTATGTATGTATGTGTATCATATCATGCTAGTGAAGAAACAAACCAAATCAAACCAAACCAAAACCAAACCAAACCAAACCAAACCAAACCAACCAAACCGAACCCTATTTACCCACCCAGTAGGCATACCAAATGGGATAACTGCGAGATTTTCGAATATGTACGACTATGTAAATGTATCTCTCGCTGTAACTGTATCTGTATCTCTTACAGATAGTCGGAACGTGACATTTGGTATATTAATGTCTTCATGTAGCACTATCCTTAGCTGCTTCATAAAATAGCAACAGTGCATAAATTGTAATCTACTACTTGAATACAAAAATATATATATATGTATGTATATATATTTTACTATTATTATTATATATATATATATATTTATATACATATATTTATATATATATATATGTGTGTAAATATATTTAATCAGCGATATTTGTAATTTTTGAATATATCGTAATATTTTATTTAAACTACTTAATTACTAATCACGTAGAGGCCACGTCGAGGCGGTATGCGTCCCCAAATCAGTGGGTTGCCCGGCACGTATTTACTTATGTATGTGTGTCACATTCACGGCCACGATCATGGTCACGATCACGATCACGATCACGATCAATGTGGCTGTCCCTGTGACTCATACGTTCGTACGTATTTGCATAATGTGAACATCTGTTTGATTTTTATGTGCAACAGCTGATGAGTAAAATATTTTGGTCAAAGTTCTAGAATCGGTAACGAACTAATCAAATACCGAAACCGCAATGCGTATAACTACCTATCAATCTATTTTCTGACTGCCCTACATAACCAACTAACTTATACTCTCAGAAATGCATACGTTATGTATACGTGTACAAATAACAACATCAACAACAATAACAGTAAATAACTTAAGGGAAATGTACATACAGACAAATGCATACAAATTATTCTATTCGTAATTGTTAATTTGTTTTTTATGTATATTGTGTACTTTATTGTATCGTTATGCTTTCTTATTATTGCAAAAAAAAAAAAAACTCACTGAGATAGCTTAGTACAGTACAAAATTTACCTTCAACTGTTTATTAGATTTTCAACTATTAAGACCCAAAGGCCCTATACTTGACACTTTTTCAAACTGTTTTGTAATTAGTATCAGCAACTGAGAAAAAACAAATACAAATGCACAAGTTACGCTATATTGGTGTGGTAGTCAACACACACACACACACACACACACACACACACACACATACACATAAACACACACACACACACAAACAAACACACATACAAATACACTAACATACACACACAGCGAATATGA
Organism: Drosophila nr. fundita; assembly: GCA_035044245.1. Lineage (NCBI taxonomy): Eukaryota > Metazoa > Arthropoda > Insecta > Diptera > Drosophilidae > Drosophila > Drosophila nr. fundita. The sequence goes on from JAWNMG010000795.1 coordinate 159,351, forward strand.
TACAATAATTATCTAAATCTAAATAGCTTTTGATCAAATTCAACATCCAAATTATGTATATTGCATTTGTTGTAATTAATTAAGATACAAACTGTTCGAAACACCATTTTTTTATTTAGCATTTTGTGAAAAAAAAAACTTTCCTATATATTTATATCATTTTCATCTCTATATATCTGAGTTAATACTTTGCGAATTTGACTGTAATTATTTTGTAAATCTTATATAGAGCAGAAAATCAAAAAAAAAAAAAAGAAAAAAAAATTAATTTATTTTAATGAATCGGTCATTATTAACCAATTAAAATTCAATTATTTTAATGAATCGCTCATTACTAACCAATCAAATTACTACTAACTTAATGCCAATATGTATATGTATGTACTTTTATTATGTACTACTAGTACCACTACTTACTACTTACTTACTACTGCTGCTACTGCACTACTACCTACTACTAATATTACTACTACTATACCACTACTATAACTGCTACTACTAAGTACTAACGAACTTAATGAAAAAAAAAACAAAAAACGAAAAAAAAAAAACGAAAAAAAAGAAAAGCAGAGAAACAAACTGAGATAATATTCGAACTGAGCTGAAAGGCATCAATTTTGAATAAATCTGAATTGGTCTGTTAGAATAACGGGACAACATCACTCTAATACTCTTCTCCTTATTTTCTGTTTCTCTCTTTTTCTCCCTTTGACCAATAATATTTTACAGTCGAACTCAATCAACGTCGGCTTCCTGCGTTTGTTTCGTGCGGCGCGCCTTATAAAATTGCTCCGCCAAGGATATACAATACGCATTCTCCTGTGGACATTTGTACAATCATTTAAAGCACTTCCATATGTCTGTTTGCTTATTGCAATGCTATTTTTTATATACGCCATTATTGGCATGCAGGTAAGTTCCAGTTTTCACCCAAAACAACCAGTACCTTTCGGGTGTCACAGAAAATTAATGTTGGACACAAATTACGTAACACATAAGGCAATTGATCTGTCACGATCAAGTTCAGGATTCAGCCAACATAACACTTGGGATAACTACAAACTACTAACTACAAATTCGTAGTAAAAAAAATCAAAAAAACAAACAAAACAATAATCATTTCTTATAGGATATCTATCTACTCATTTCTTATTTAAATATCATTTCCAATCCTATAAGTTCTTAATGTATAATGAATTAATCCTAGCAGATAGATACAAAGTATAAATACGATCAATTTCAAATTTCAATAATTGCATCATATTCTAACATATTATTTTATTGTGTTATTTGCCAAGTTAGATAATTTTGTTGAGAGGAATAGCAAACATTTACATTTAATAAATCCGCAGATAGTGCAATAAATACCTATATTCTTAGCAATAGACGATTATACGTACAATAGAACGTATACTCGATAGAAAAATACAATCACTTATTTCAAAATCTGCAAAGATTTAAACTCTTTTTGAATAGGCTAAACTAATAAATGTATATACATTAGATATGATTAGATGACTGATCAAAACTGATGGTTTCTTGGATAGGACACTGTTCTGGAAAATTGCAGGTTTGGAATTTTGTTAGATATGAAATCAGGGCTTTACGGAAAATGAAAAAACCAAACAAGTTTTTTAGGGGAGCCTTTAAATTGTCATTTATATGTATGTTTGTACTTAGGCCTGCAATTTGTTTTGCTGTTTCGCATCATGGCATTTTTTTCATAGATGTCTTGCTCAACGTTCTTTTCTTTTTTTGTGTCTTTTGGACATCTACTTTTTGGAATCGGAGACAGTTGTAAAAATCAGTCGGTCGATCGATTAAGGAAAAACGATTTGATGAGTTGTAAATTGAACATATCTTCAGAGCAAAGATCCGCTAGTCTTTTCGAATTAGTCAAAACACATTATTCTAAGTAAGTTTCGAGCTCAATGAATGATAATTTACAGCTTAACACTTATCTAAAAAGTGTTCTAGATTAATTTGTGCTCATTAAGATGTACATTTTTCATTTCGATTAAACCCAACAAAAATTTAAATAAAATAATGGAAAAGTAGCAAACCGAAAGGCCATAATTGCTTTTCGCACAATAACGTAGCGAAATTCAAAATTAGATATGAAATGTCTAATAACATAAACCAATTGTAATGTCTCACAAAATAAAAGGTTTTTGGCAACATAAAATATGATCCGGACACGCAACTGAATCGTCACAATAACTTCCAATCGTTCTCTGGAGGAATCATGCTGCTCTTTCGGTAAAGGAAGAATCAAGTTAATTAGTGTATCTTTAGTGGCTATAAGTGATGGCACTAACAGACATGCTTACATAATTACTCACGCTAGAGAAACTGTATCTAGTTTTCTTAAAATCAGATATTCGCGTGTCCGAACACGAGATGATTATAAATCGACGTGTGAGGACATCGTTGTTGTATTCACTATATATTAAAAGTCAAAACCGGTTGATTACCAAGTCACAAGTCACAAATGGGGAAGGATTATGATTCAACATTTCTAACTCAAACTATTGTTAATCTGCCGTCGTTTGTGACTTGGATAGTTGCGAAGCATTATTTAGTCATATATAACTAGTACATAGCATAATAACTTGTTACTTGTGTTTGAATCGTTCTGTTAACTGTATAGATCAATCAATCAATCAGCTGTAGAACTCAATTGCAATCGAACTGCCAAGAAGAAATTGTATGCATTAGTTGTGGCAGTTCATAAAGTTCTTCAACAAAACACTTAACTAACTACTTATAGTACTAACTAACTTACATATGTATGTATGCAACTGTTAAAGTTATAGTAACGAATTACGATTGTAAATGCGCAGTAGATATACGATTGTAGATATACTATTTGCTTAGTGTTTTGCAACGTTTTGCTCATAGGCATTTGTTTGAAGCTCAATCAATACAAATGTATAATACACCCAATTAAAACAGTTGCTAAAAACTCAACCAGTTCGATTTGCGTCCCTTAAATACTTAAATATACTACATACATACCGTACCATGTATATGCATTGATTTAACAAAGTCAGCTTTCACACTAATACGTATCTGATAGCGTCAAATTAAAATGTTGCGTTAGAGTTCAGCTTTAAATATATATCCTACCTATGTACCTATCCATATATATATCCATCCTATATATTTTCTCGTATTATATTTAAAATGCATTGAAGAGAGCGAGTCAGGCACTTTCATTGTAATACATTTTTATAATTTCATATCCTATGCAGGTACTTACATACATACATATAAACATGTGTACTCCATCCAGATATTCTAGTAATACTACAGACGTTACCAAATAATAATTATTCGTGTACGTTTTTTTTTATATACTCGTATAATTTGTATGCATCATTATTAATGACCCTTTGAAAAGTTATTTATTTCATGTACTTATTATAGACAGTATCAGTACCCGTATTGCCAACACTTCATCTTTAGTTACCAAACCCGAATATATTGATAATGAGTGGGTAATAACAATAGTTTAGTTCATCTATTTCGTGGATCTTTTAGATGTAATTTTAACGGGGGAAATATAATCAAACCTTTTATAGCGTTACGAAGTGAGGATATTTGGGTGAAAAAGTGTTATGTGTTTTTGACTTCTTCATTTTATAGTTGCTGTTAACAATACAAATTAATCATTATATATTGTTTACCGATATTCAAATCGTGCATAGGTATTCGGAAATATCAAACTAGGTACAGTGGAAAATTCTATTACTAGACACAACAACTTCCAATCATTTATACAAGGCGTCATGTTGCTTTTCAGGTATGTAAATTTTAGCTTATTTGCGATTAAACGCATAGAGTTAATACAAAACAAATTGTTCGTTAAACAAAGTTTCGATTTTTCAATAATTAAGATAAATAATAGATATATACTATATACATATAGTCCCACATTATATACAAGCTACCTTAGCGTTAAACTAACTAATATAATAACTAATAGATTTCTGTTCTCGCCCTAAAACTGGATTTGAGGTGATACCTGCCAACACCACCACTGTAGTATTTTATTATAATATTTCGGAAACTCGTTAATGGGAAAATAAGATAACATATTACAATAGCATTAGATAAAAAAACAACAACAAACATTAAACATTAGGTTAGCTTATTATAAATTAACTTAGATTCTTGGGCCTCTGATTAGTTAGTCCGACGGCCAAAACTCAACACAAGATGCGATGCTCAAAAGTAAACATCAACAACAACAAAACAACAACAACAGCCACAAAAGAACAAAAAAAAAAAAAAAAAAAAAGTCGTTCATTAGTAAGGTCAAAAAGTCATTTAATAATTTTATTGTTTAGTCACAATCAAACTTTTATGCAAGTGCGTACAGTACACTCATTCTCGTAGAGCATAAATGTTGATTGTTAGTGAAATCCAGTGTTTTTTTCAGAGGTATCTCATGAGCAAATGTAATGCACACACACATAGCTAGAGTACATATTTACAGCTTCTTTTATTTGATTTTATTTTGGTGTTTTAAATCGTAGTTGCTAAAAAAAACAAATTGTATTTAAAACTAGGGGTATTTATCAGACCTCTCAGACTTTCCTGAAATCGATCATGCCGCAGCTGGTAAATGCCCCTATACGAGTATATCCATAGATATGATTAGAGATGAGGTGTACCTAATTAAACTATACATAAATATATATATAAAAGTGAATTTCTGTAGGTTTGATTTATCGTAGCTAAATAAGGTCTTGAACGGTGAATCAATTGGCATTACCAAAATTGGGTGCATTACATACACTGATTACCGACACTGATTAAGGCATATATTTGCAAAGATACTTGCTAGCTTACACTTAGATTGGGCACTATAAACAAACCCAATTAATTCGAACATTATTTATATTCAATACCAAATTTAGAACTTTAACTATTTGAAGGAGATTTGTCTTCGTACAATATACATATGTAGATCCTTGCTAGAGTTATGTGCGATATGAATGTGATATATATATATATATATATGTATACATATATGTGTGAGTGTGTGTGTGTGTGTGTGTGTGTGTGTGTGTGTGTGTGTGCCTTTCCATTAAATATTGTATGAAACGCCATTTGATTCGCCAAAGTATGCACTTTTGTTGTTGCCATTGAAGTTGCCGTTGATGTTTGAGCTAAGTTGTTTTTTTTTTGTTGTTTTTAAGTGCAATTGTTCTCACAGTATTTGTACTTGATATGCATAGTAGATGTATGATCAGAAGCGATAATTGCAATAAGTTGACGATACACTTACTTATAGATAGATGCATATGTATGTACATAAATAGACCACATTAGAATTATATATACATATATATTTACTTAAATTTGAATGTATTCTGGATCAACGATACTTGCAACATGCAATGGCCACAGAACATCCAGTCGAATATTCTCGGGCTTGAGCATTGTTATTGTTAATACATATATTGTTTTGCCCCCCCCCACCCCCAGTTGTATTGGGGATATATATATACATATATATATATGAGTTGATGATATAACTTAGAAGTCGCTAAATATGTATGTATGCAATAAAGACTGAACCCCAAGTGAACTCAGCTAAGCATTCGGAGATTCATTATTAAGTGTATATAAAGTCTTCCCGTCAATTGTAACACTTTGTATGTAATCGCAAACACATCTCAAGTCTATTTAAGTAAAGTGTAAATTGTTTGTGGGCCTATGTAATTATAGTTTGTATTATTTGCATTAGCAACGAGCATCTGATGGTCAAATAAATTCGAAATTCTCTCAAAATTCGACAAATTTGTTGAAATATCTTGGTAATATTGTGAATAAGTGGAAAGATAATTTAATCCACAAATTTTTGCAAAAATAAATTTTTATCACAGCTATCAGATGATCAGATTTACTAAGCGTTTTCAAATTTGTAAACTAGTGTAATTTTGAAACCCTGTACACAAAAAAACAACAACAACAAAAAGCACTACTGCAACATATATGTATTCTTGAAAAGAATATATATATGTATATACAGAGGATTCTGTCAGTCCGAGTATCCATTCGTCCGTCGATCCCAAATCATATGTGGATCAAATTTACTTTGAGCCTTCACAATCTAGCCATGCCGTGCTTGCTTGTTGTTTATTGGGTACAGGGTATCATTGTGTTGAGCATTCTCTACACGAGTATTCCTAAACGTTCATATATGTATATGTATGTGTTTACACAAACTTTGTTGATTTGTGTGTAGTATGTATATAAGTATTATTAACATAACTTCAGCCATTTGCATATTAGCATACAACTATGTATGTGTATGTATGTGTATGGATTCAGCTATTGTGAATACATATGCACATACATTTACATGAGTAGCATTATATATCGTGCATACATTGATAAGTAAATCAGCATTTAGTATGTAGATCGTAATTGAATAAGGCAGTTAAGTTGTTCAGCTACTGTTGATTGTTATTAACTGATTTATTCTTTCGGTGTCGTTATTGTTGTCGCTATCTAATATGGTTGTCATTATCGTCACCGTCTCCCTCGACGATCACCTCCCTCCCAGATGTGCAACGGGCGAGGCGTGGCCAAACATAATGCTGGCCTGCTTGAAGGGCAAGGCCTGTGACGATGATGCCGAGAAGGGTGCCGGGGAGTACTGTGGTTCGACGTTGGCGTACGCCTATTTCGTATCGTTTATATTCTTTTGTTCATTTCTCATGTTGAATCTGTTCGTGGCCGTCATCATGGATAATTTCGATTATCTCACGAGGGACTCCAGTATATTGGGTGCTCATCACTTAGACGAATTTGTCCGCATATGGGCGGAATATGATCCAAATGCGACGTAATTATCAGTTTAATATATTATCTATATAATTAATGATTCCCATGTCTTAAGTTCTCCAAAATTATATGAACATTTCGTTTTTATTTATGATTTGTAAACACATGCAGACGAACTCTCAACTCTTCGAGTCATCTGATCTGCAACAATATTAAATGATTATTATTTGATCGTATTTGTTTCATATACACTCGACTCAAAATATCAACGAATACTCAATACTCAAACGATGCCTGCACTCCTATCTTTCAAATGTCTTTTACCCACGTGACTCTCTTCTAAACTTACATCCGATGCAATCTTGAGATACATCAAATAGTTTCGATCAACATTTTCTCTTCTAGGGTTTAGGCAACAACTTTATCCTTTGAGTTGATACCGGAACATTCACGCACCACTTACTTTCTCACTAATTATTATTTCACTTTTATCATACGCCTCACAAGATGCTTTGAGCAATTCCATAAGCAGAAAACACAATGTGTATTAAAAAAATCAACATTATTTTCAAAGATTTCGATTTTATCTGCTTTCCCAAAAGCAAACTATAAAAATGCGTCAAGCTAAGCGAATGGCTCATATCTTGTGATTGGTGTACGTAGCTTTGGTAATACCAATGATACAATTTTGGGTTTTCCATTGATTTGAACATTTTGTAGCGTCATTGAAAACTGATATCTTCTTTATTTGATTCCGGTGTCGAATGATATATAAATAGTGGTAGAATACATTATACCGAAATGTATGACATGCTGAAAAATATGGATCCTCCTTTGGGATTCGGTAACAAGTGTCCCAACCGTCTTGCCTACAAGAAACTTATACGTATGAATATGCCATTGGACGATGAATTGAGAGTCCAATTCACCACAACGTTGTTCGCTTTGATTCGGGAGAATCTTAGCATTAAGATGCGAGCGCGTAAGTTGAAACTAATTACATATAAAAAAATCTGAAGTGCATTTTAACCCATTGTTGTTGTATTCGTTTGCACTCATGTAGCTGAGGAAATGGACCAGGCGGACATGGAACTCAGGGAAACCATCACAAACATCTGGCCATTGCAGGCCAAGAAAATGTTAAACTTACTGGTTCCACCCATTGATCAGCTAAACAAAGGAAAACTGTCAGTTGGTAAAATCTATGCAGGTTTCCTTATATTGGAATCGTGGCGAAATACGAGATTTGGCCAGATTGATTCAGGCATGCCGGTAAGTTTGCAACCCCAAAAATATTTCGTAAGACCTCGTAGCCAATAAACCAGTTTTTGATAAGCCAAGCCTCGTTTGAATCAGTCGAATCAAGTTTCGAAGGGTAGCCATATACTCGATATACTCGATTCGATGCAATATTGAAGGCATGCCAATTGTGCCCAGGGTCTGATTAAGTCAGTGCAGTATGTATTGTGCTGGCTATGCTTAGCATTTTAAATTCAAACTACAAAATATCGAAAAGCTGCCAAAGTGCCTAGTTATAAATACCTATTTAAATGTAAGGCTTCCTCCTGAGAAATTCATTTACAGGAATTTCATTTGCTCAGTTTATTCGTTTGCTCATTTACTTATTTTTGTCACTTACACCAATAAAAATCTTGTGTGTGTGTGTGTGTGCCCACTTAAAGACACATTTAAGACACTGTCCTGTCTACTTAACTATCGTGAATAAAAGATATACATATGTACACGCAGCAGCTGTATATAAATAAATTGTCCAACAAGTTTTCATAAAATACATTCGGCGAAGTGCAATGATATTTCATATTTCTTTAATAACACGAGTTCACTTTGGCACGGATTGGATCTCTCATAAGCATAATCAATGATTTTAGTAGATCAACAATGCCAAAAATATAAAATTTCGATCATTTTACTCAAACCAATTGAAACAATACCTATACAAATTGTATGAACCGAGGAATTCCTACGATTCCATTTTGAATTAAAATTTAAACATGCGTTTTAGGCTTATGGTTCAAATTTTTGTTTTAGATAGAGAATTTGAATACATTCTGAAGAACTTGTTTAAATTTAAATTAAAAAAAAACGTCGTAGGAATAAGCGTAAAAAAAAAAATTATAGCTACTTGATGGGGCACAAACAGACCGCATCAAATATTGTAATAAAATTCAAATACAGATTTTTTTTAGGAGAAACAAATGTTTTGTAGATCCAATCCAATCGCAAAAAATCCATGTTTTTTTTCACTACAACTAAGCACACATTAATTAAACCTTTCAATTAATTAAAATATGTGAGTAATAAATATTATGATTTTTCTTCTCATATGTTTGACAATGAACTCTCGAAAAAAAAAAACTAAACCAATAACTAAATGTACCACAACAAAAATGATAATTTTTATGAACTAATAAAAATGCAGAATTGGAAGGAGGTATATAATTAATTTATATGCAACCTCACACTTAACACATTTGTATATATGTTTTGTCACATATGTATATATGTGAAACAAATACACTGCATACCTTACACATTCGTTTACTTATACGTAATCAAACCAATAATATTCATGAGTACCGGACAACTTTTTCCATCACATCGAATTCTATTGTTGACTCAACATAAATTCCGTATTAACGAGCAGCAGCAGCTAAATAATCAAAAAAAAATATATATAGGCATTTCTCAATTAAGTTGTGGATCTTATGATTGAGTTTTTACAAAACCCAAGAAACCTAATATTTGAAACAACAAATGAAATGATTTAATCACACATCTCGATCCATAATTTGTTAGTTTTGAAAACACATACAAACTGTAGAGAAAAGCTCATTCGGATTTGCAGTCATATAGGACCGGACCACATTGGACATGTTTTATTTGAATAGTGCTGGTGATGGAAAAAGTTGTGTACTTTTCTCTTATATGTATATTTGGAGTTTTCCCCAAGCGATGCACTTTAGCTATATATATATAAAGGCAGACAAATTAGGCAAAATACATTTAAAAAAAAATATTTATATATAAAAAAAAAAACCACAAAACTGGTGCATTCTTCGGGAATAACAAAACCCATAATTTGCTATCAATTATATGCAATGAGTTGAATAAATCCAGTAGCTAAGTACAAATAATGGTAGAGTTAACGAGTTGATATTTTAATTGTCGAGTTTGTGATTGTTATCTTATGTTTGATATTATTTTCTGTACAAGTAGCTTTCATTATTAAGTCTTGACTCATAGACACACAAGTATCCATTTCAATACACAATTCGTCGATCAAAACCAAAGTTGCTCTGTTTGTTGTCTGACCCGATCAGGCCAATGCGTATTTTGAGAACTGACAGGGGCTTCCACATAATATATATATAGTATAATTGCAAATATCATAGTCACATCCATTTAAACTACTAAATTACTAAACAAACAAAACAAAAAAAAAAACAAAAAAACAAATGTAATTAAATGACAAACATGTTTTTATTCTTGCTAATGCACAAACAAACGATAAATTAACACTGACAAATTGATTAATTTGAAATTGTCGACCAATACTTGTAATTGGATAATTGGGCAATGGTAGCGGAAGAAGCCCGAAGATGATGATGATCGTAAATATAGCCCAACGGCAGTCGAGGAGCCGGTATATAATCTATTTACATATATCTTTCGCTTGACTTTACTTTGCCTTTTATAAGCTCCTCTTTCACGTGTTTGCCATTAAACAATTTCTGCAAGTATCTACCGCATTCGGCTAGAGGCATGTGTAAATACTCGCATAGGAACGTGCATAACTACTATATAGGCAACAACAAAACACTAGTATTATGCCAGTTTATAAATCTCCATAGACACCTAACTAATTTCTAAATATATCTAGTACAAAAAAAAAAAAAAAAAAAAAAAAACACACATATGCAACACGTATTTGCAATGCTATGCTATGCTATGGTTATGTTTTCGCTTCTCACAACCACACACAATCTCTCTCTCTCTCTCCCACTCACCAAAGAGCCAAACTACGGCCTTAACTTCAAATCCGTTTTTAAGACTATGACCTGCCCCTTTGTAATGCTGCACTAGGCCATAGCACGAGCAAACAAATAACCACGAATCTTGAACCCACGCCAAGCTCTTTTTCAAATGACAACTTTCTATATATTTTGAACAACCGTTGTAATTATATTCCATAAGCTTCAATTTGAGTGAATCCTTAGATCAGCAGACTCATCTAAATATATTTCAAATGATCTGGCAAATTTGTGCTACTGATGCCATTATGTCATCCTATCCCAATCGATAATATATATATCACATCCAGTCCCATTTCAATCATGGCTGAGAACTATCACTACGTGCTTCAATTCAATACACAATTTTATTATTATTTTTTTGTACAAATTATCTTTGCTGATTTTGATTGTGGGCCTTTTTAATATCGCACCTTTAATTCAATTTTCAAATCGAATCTTGCACCGTTACACTTGTGTCCATAGAGAGACATTGCTATGCATTATACATACATTATTCTAGAACATATACATGCATATATATATATATATATATATAAGTTTAATCACTAAGGCAAATGCATATTAAACGTTCTATATATGTAGTGTGATTGAACTGCATTGCTCACGGAAATATGTATAAATGCCGATATGGGTAACGATAATGCATCCGATACCGATATCATAATATAAATATATCAATAACAATAAAAGCGAAAAACGATAAAGCAAATAACGATTTAATCAAAATAAATATGAAATAGTGCGAACAATGACAAATGTCCTATATTTAAATTTGTTTTTTTTTGTTATTTAATTCACAAGTTGTGCCGTTGAGTTTCCAATACCATTTTAATGATGATAGGCATGCAACAGATTGTATAAGTCACAACTTAGGTACAAATGAAAATAAATTGAATTTCTTATCTAAACACAGAACTAAACTAAATAATAAAAAAAAAACGTTGCATGCCAACAAATAATACAAATAAGCTGAACGTGTCATGAAGATGCAACCTAAACTTAGAAACCTTTCGACTTCTTTTTTCTTTTGCGCTATACAATTACCATATTATCACCTACATACATAGCTACATACACACAACATGCTACGAAAAAAAGAAATCCTTGTAACAAAATCATAGATAAAACTAAATCAAAAAAAAAAAATCAATTTGTATTCATTTGTTCCGTCCACATTTTCTTCAAATTGGCACACATAATTCTTATAATAAAATATATATAGAGATTCTTCTTAGATTTTCTTCAAAACCTAGTGAATTGTAAAAATGTTTGCGCATGTTTTTACCATATCAATCAAAAATAAAAACAAAAAACCAAAAACCAAAAAAAAACCAAAATCAAAACTCTTTTAAGCAATTATCACACAATGCGAAAGTATCAAGACATTTACACATTCACACAACAGACACATTTAAAAATTGTGTAGAGCTTCAAACATCTCTAAATGGTATACAATGAAATCTGCAGAAAACCGCTATTTGCCCTTACTTTATTATAATATAACATATTTACATAATATGTAAACATATACATATCTATTTAGTATATACTACAACAAAATCATATATATATATATAAATATATATTTATATATATATATATATATATATTAATTGAAATGTTTTATGTTATTTATTTTAATTTTTGTACCTACTTATTACATTTTCAATTATTCTATAATAATTCTTACATTCCATTCTAAACGCTTAAACACAATCAAACAAAAATCCAAAAACAATCCTAATGCGTTGCAATGTAAACATAACTCTCAATACTCACCACTCACCCACCAATGTCTGCAACAACAACAATTGTAATCGCAACAACGTTTGAAATCTACATACCAACAACCAACAACAAAAACATATCGGTTTGCATACTTTAATCACATACAACTGCAACCAACTGCAAAACTAAAATGAAAAACTGAATATAACGAAAAAAAAAACCAAAAACCAAAAATCAAAAATTAAAAAACCAAAAACCAAATCAATATCAATATAAAACACAAAATCTATTCATTAACTGCTACAACATGAATGACAATATCAAATGAAATGATTGAAACAAAACCAAAACTGGCACCGCAATTCGAACTGCATCCACCCACTGAAAACAAATCAAAATAGAAACAATCATTCTTTAATTGCCTGCTCGATATGGCCGCCCTTGACAAAGGAGGATCGCGACAGGGCTCCATAAGTTTCGAGCCAAATGGGGAAGGAGCCGCCAACTCACAAACACATTTGTTAGCGACCACTCATCACGCTAACGGTAATGTCGAACACAACAGTTTGGCAACAATAGCACGTCGGAGTACGATCAGAAAGCGATCTGTTAGGTAATTTACAAAACTTCACTTTAACTTTTACTTGTAAAGTGCAAAGTATTGCCAACGTCATTATCATAATCAGTCAATCAATCAGTCAATCAATCAATCAATCAGTCAATCAGTCATTCAATCAATCAATCAGTCAATCAGTCATTCAGTCATTCAGTCATTCAATCAATCAATCAGTCATTCAGTCATTCAATCAATCAATCAATCAATCAATCATCATCCTCATCATCATCATCATCATTTCATAGACAACACTATTTGAATACATTCAAACTATGGCACACTATTCCATTCGCATCTGTACATCTATGATAAGCTGGCGAACAAGTTCTCTACAATTCGTATTGTGCCCTAGACGCTTAATAATACCAATATTCCAAATTTGCTAATTGCCCATCTCTTGGCTATCCCATTAATGCACAACACAATAAAAGTGTTTTCCCCAACGGTAATCCATTTTGCAAATGTCTTATGTTGAATTCTAATCTAATCGACATATCCGCAATTTGATTCACGTGAATCATCAAGTTATACTATATACACATATATACATATATATCTGACTGGATATAAATAAAAATATTACAAGGCATTCGGTTACTAATCAAAGCGAAGCCAAATATGGATAAAGCCAAGTATAGATAATATGCAACATACTCATCATAATTCATATACATACATACATAGTCGCATTTTCAATACATGCAAAAACACAAGCAACACATACATACGTACATATGTATTTTTTTTTTTTTTTTTTTTAAACTCTGTATTCACAAATCGAAATGTATGTGTCTCTCATAGCCCAATCGATTAATGTTGATTTGTTATTGTTTTGTTAATTTGTAAGTTCACGAAACAACTCAACAAACACATACAAATTTTTGTGCTTTGTGCATTTACATAAGTAAATTGTTTTTCTAATTTTTAAATAATTTCAGAAACAAAAAGGTGAATAAGTTTGATAAACTCCAAGCGGTAAACGAAAAAGAAACTATCGAAAATTTACTAAAACAAGAATAAATAATTGTGTATTATATGAATATGTGTGAATACTTTTTGTGTCCATAATCCGTTTCCGATATAAATGTTGTTCACAAACCAATTACTTAAGTCGAAGTAAAACACTAGTACTACTTACCTTTGAATAAACGCTCTTGCTCATCTACATATCTAGCGATATATGTATGTATGTAATCAAAAAAAAAAAATATATAAGTATGTATGTGTACAGATATTGCATATTTATGTAAGTACATTTAGCCATGCATACATATGATGTAAATGTATGTAAATGCGTGAAGTGTATCGTATTTTAAGCAATTTGCGTTTACTCAATAGAACAATAAATACATACATATATGTGTTGCATAGCCATTTATTGAACAGTTAGAGAAGCAAATCTTCGCTTAGTACTCGTACTCGTACTCAATGTTGTAATTTGATCGTTGATCGTATATAAGTATATAAGTTATATGTACTTATACTTATATGTACGTAGGCGTTTCCTCAGCAAAGTTGAAAGTTGATAACAGAGTCTCGCCAATGCGTCACGGAGCTCATCCAATGTCAGCTGTAGCTTGAATTGAGATTAAGAATCAAATATATATGTATATGTATATATACTTATAATTACATAAAAAATAGCCCTTGAGCGAGCTGCGCGAACTCTGATAGCAACACGAACGAAGCTGACTTGCAGAAATATTTGTAAGCAATTGCGCAATTTCTCGTGTATCTTACACCGATTAGTTAAAGCACAGCTATCAGTTGAAGCTATAGTGGTAAAATACATACATATATAGTCATGTGCGTAGGACGTTATTAAGCAGCAGCATTTTATTTAATTACACACAGTATACTTTTGTGTCTCAATTGTATAATTATTTAACAGATAGTCAATATTTTTCTTACTTATGTACAATACGACAACTGGGACTAAAATACACAACACCTATCCTAATTATACAAAATATAACTTGACAGTTTGGTGGTTCCGTACTGTTTGCAAAAGGTCCCAAGTCAACATCGCACATCCTTCTATATACATATACGTTTATATAGAGTCAGTCAGTACAATTGAAATCTTTTCATTATTTTCAATTTCATCATTGAAATACGTTAAGCCTAACAAATATGGCACAATATAATTGCATTTCCTTTGCTAGTTTAAGCACTTTATACCAAATATAATATTTCCAAAAAATATTGTAAACTTCAACGAAAATCGCTCCATTCATGTGAATGAATCGTAGTCGGCCCTGCGCCCAATTGATAGCAACCTTCATACATACATGTATATAATAGGTAGTAATTATATTTTTACAATGGCTGTATGTGTATGTGGTTAGAGGTATTTCCTTGGGTTGAAATAATTCGGCACATTTGAGTCAATGTTTAGTTAATTTTGGTAAGTAAATCGGGCACATCCCCTGATCATGGACATATGAACATGTCACCCAGCTGCACTACCACCACCACCCTCACCAGTACCTGCAATCAGATCCAAAGAATACTTCCCTGTATATATATACGAGCCCACATACAAACGCACATAAATAGTTAATTCCAACACACAAAACTACCTGTGGAATGCATGCAAATTAATGTAAATAAGACTTATGTATATATTTACCTCCAAGTCACGTAGTACATGAATAATATTACTTAAATAATAACTACTGTTAGGATAATATGATGTACAAATTGCACATGCTTACTTTTTGATTTTGCCTTACACTGTGCCTGCTGCTTTTGCATAAGCTTACAACAAATCATTTTTACTCACTTTTCCCATTAAATAGAGTTGCTAAATTTTATATGTATACATGAGTAGAGATTAGTAATGTATATCTGTGTATCATTAGTTGGGAATGCATTAACTTTAAGTTTGGAATACTTTACTTATGTTTCTAATTAGTTCATTTCGACAGTATGTCCCATGGTTTTTTTTTTCATAAATATAGGACAACATTTAACTACAATTATGTAGATGAATCTGGGTAATAAATAATTGGCAAATAAATAAAACAAAAAAATAAAAAGAAAAAAAAAAACGAATGAAAAAATTAGATTATATGATATCAAAAATCAAATTAGATAACAACCCCAATAAGATAGAAGAAAAAAAAAGAACAATACAAATAGTAAATGAAATAAAACCAAATAACGAAAACCTAAATTACTTTAAAGTGTTCAAGTATATATACATATATGTATACTCATAAGTAGTGTATGGAATTGTTTAAATGTTACACGCCCTAAACTAGGTAATCCTGCATTTGTGAACCTTTCGATACTTCAACCTAGTGCAATTAAAACCGCATTTGAATACGTATTTTGTTGCAGTGAAGTAATATTTGTTTTTCATTTACATATTAATATATATATTTATATATAATATACATCCCTTAAAATACCTACGCAAAAAAAGTATAGATATATATATACATGAGTACATATACATATGTATAAGTATTTGTATGTGTATTTTTTTTGTCGCTTTTATATATACGTATAAATTCCCTTCCCTCCAGAATGGAGTATTGGAAACATTTGTAGCTTTTATTGTAAACCAGTTATACCAAATGTCAACTATAGAATGAATTCATTTGAAATCCGTCAGATTTCAAAGTCCAATCACAAGAGAAAGAAGCATTTATGCGTAAAATTCTTTAAATTATCGATTAGATGAGTGAGACCATATCACGACTGATTTCAAATGCTATCATTCAAATCTATTCCGACGAAATACTAATCTATATGCCCAACTCTCTTGTATAGATGCTGGAACTGCAGGATGCATCGAGACATCCATCACAAGAATCGCTGACTGGAGCCGATGCTGGCCATTTACATCCTGGACATTCGTATATGAATGGCCATCGGCATTCGCCTAGTTTGAGGTCAGTTTTTGGTTATGGTTATTCGAATTGACTCATTTGTACTAAATAATCGTGTTGTTCTGTTGCAGACACAACGGTTCTCCATTGGCCAGATCGCCAAGTCCAAGACGGCGCGGCCATCAATACATACATCATGATATCGGGTTCTCCGATACCGTATCTAATGTTGTAGAGATGGTCAAGGAGACTCGCCATCCTAGGCATGGCAACAGTCATCCACGGTATCCAAGAGGTATTTATCCATATTTATAATTCTTGATTGATTAATATATATGTATGTACTATAATGTATGTATTTAATGCACCAATTAGCTTAAGTGTCAGCTGATCGCTTAAGAATCATCATATTTAAGCGATCCTTACACTAGTTTTCCCCCAAGCAATCTGTCGACAGAAACATGTCTGAGAAGCGTTTTCAAAATTGTTTGTATTATATTCAATTCTAGCCGAAATGCGTTTCGTATGGATTACTTTGATTTTCGCAATGATTCTATTCATAGAAACGATCAATTTGATAATGAAAAAAAACCAAAGTCTCCCAATTACTTTTGTGAATAATATTAGTCAGTACTGAACCGAATGTTATATATAAAGTGCATACATTTGAATTCGGTGTAACCGGAGTTTTATCTTAATATTTGGTAGTATCCTAGTCATATACATATATATATGATTATATGTCTACAGTTTACTAGCATTAAATTACGACTTTTATTCATTTCTGTTTTCCATTTCTTTTTACATATTTATAATTTGTATACTTTCGTATGTGTATATTTTCGATTATTGGTTATTCTATGCTCTAATATCAAATATCAAATAACATAATTATGAAAATGACAATTATTGCAATTCTAACACGATTTTTACAATACGTAAGCTGTTGTGCCCCGACATCCTTAATTATTGTCGTTTTTCTTTATTATTGTTGTTATATGTACAATATAGGTTCATGGTCAGCATCGACAAGTCCGGCCCGTTCGCCCTCGCCTTCTCGTTATGGTGGTCATTTGTCTCGCAGTAAACGCACTCAACTGCCTTATCCCACATATGGGACAACAAGTTTATGTCAAAGATCACGATCGCCGAGTCCCGCTCGACTTCAGGAGATGCGTGAACGAGACAGACTTGGTTATGGGATTGATATGGGTACATCTTTAGCACATGTTATCTAAAGCTGACAATTCAATCAAAAACAAAAAACAAAAAACAAAAAACCAAAAAAAAAAAAAAAAAAAATTAAATAAAACAACACTATCAATCAAAATCAAAACTAAAACTAAAAACATAAATAACATGTTTTCTACTATATATGCTAGTACTTTCTTCTACACAAATTTCTTCAAACATTTCTACTTATAAAAACATCAATCGAGATATCAATATCAAAATCAAAATCAGACATGCTTACTCGTACATAGCTGCTAAAATGCTTAACATGTACATGTATTGTCATGCCATGAGACGTTCCATTATAAGCTTTCAATAATCAAATAGTTTTCTATTACCACTTACATAACTACACAGCTCTCAGTTTTGTTAGCGTTTCACATTGAACAATACTTATGTATGTATGTATGTATGTACTTGTACTCGTACTCAAATACTCGTATTAGCAGCGTTCATTTCATATCTCTAGTGCCCATACACTTACTTACATACATATACTATGTACAAACATTCATCCTCATCAAACCACACGGACAAATTCGGCAACATGAAATTTTCACTAAGCGGTTGTAAGATATTATATGCATACATCACAACTTAAAAGATTATAATCTAATACTAATTATTTCGCATACCCAACCAAAAAAAAAAAAATAATAAAAAAAAAATGGGGATATTTTAGGAATTTAGACTGAGACTGCACGGAACATGGGATCGATAATGAATGCGACATTTTAAGACCTGAAATTGAATTTGAGCTTGGTGACATTTTCCAAAACAAAAAAAAACCAACCATCTACAATACAGTTTTTGTAAAATTGTGTGTTGACTTTTGACAACAGGCTAAATTTTTTAAATATGGGGACAGCGCTTTACAAGTAATACCTACTTTGCCTAAAATTCATTCTCTGCCCAATTTACTGACCAAGAATCTATGTGCTTCACCTTTCCAATAATTTGACATCGCAAAACACCCTTCAATATTATGAGAAGTATTTCAAATACTCCAAATAATCGTAGGCGACCGGCTCCAAGGGACTTCCCTTCTCATTGCCATTGCCGTCATTTCGAGTGGAAAATATGGGCGGTGTTTTTGTTTTCATGCTCTGCAGAAGCCAATTAGTTAACAAATTGAATTAATGGTTATCATTCGGGATGCAGTTGGGTGTCTAACCAAAGTTGTAATATGTATATCTTTCGTATTTTGCACTGTTACTTACGTTTATCCTAGTTTCATTCTTTCTGTCTCGTCTCTATGCCATTTCGAATACTATTCTACTCGTACTCTATACTCCTTATATACTACTTACTTGTATGTACAGCTCACAGTCATGCATGCTAGCACGATAAGTTACTGACCACCACCTTGAATCATCTATAACTAACTGTGCATCTTGATGCGAAAATAATGATAATTTCAACTATTGTTATTTCCCATATATGGACATTTAATAAATACACATATGTCGTTTGTCAATTTTGCCAATTCTTAAAATGAATGCAAATATTGCATTGAATCAGCATTCAAAATGATCAATTTGTATATGCATACATGTATGTATTAAATGTTAATATGCACACATTTTTCACAAGGGCTTAGTATATGGGAATATTCAGATTTGATCAGAAAATGTCCAATTCATCAAAAATGAATCATAATTGCATAATTGAAATTAAACTTGGAAATTTATGGACTGAAATAAAAACTGAACATTCCCATAGAAGATAAAAATAATCAAATTTTTTGCATTGTATGTATGGTTTCTGGATATTGTCCCTGTTTGATCAATTAGCCACATACTATTGTTTTGTATCATAACTTGAATATATTTGTAATCGTATAGTGAAGTCGATCTGCTATATAGTACAACTAATCGCCCTTCTTTATATCAAATATTTACAACAGGTGGCACGCATGTGCAGCATAGCTACCCAACGCTAGCATCTCGTCGTGCTGGCATTGGACGACGCCTACCACCGACTCCAAGCAAACCGTCGACCCTGCAGCTCAAGCCAACCAACATCAATTTTCCAAAGTTGAATGCAAGTCCTACACACGTACGTAGAAATCACTAACACCAAATTTGAATCTGTATTACTACAGATACTTAATTATCACCATCACGATCATCGAGTCAATTTCCAATCACCCCATATATGGTTAGATATTATCTTAATAGTCAGTTTAAATTTGTTAGGAGTCAAATAAACGTTTTCCTATTCATATTAATGTCAAATTTCCACTAAATGAATATAATTAGCCCAAATGGCTACATTTTTGACTGGACAGAGGGAAAAATTGTGCTTTCAGTTTGGTCTCGCGTTGATTCTTATAAATGTGCAATTGAAACTCTTGTAGATGCACCACTCAACACCCCACAGTGTTCACTCACTGCCACATCACCGCGACCTGTTGCGGGATCCAAGAGACGTGTATTATAGTAGTCGAGAACGGGAGCGTGATCGTGAACGCTTCAGAGATCGAGATCGATTGCACGAGTACGACCTGCGCTATGAGTACCGGGACCGGGAACGGGAGTTGTACGAGCGTGAACGCGATCGTGAGCGGGAGGTGGAAAGAGAAAGGTGAGATTACATTTATACATATTTGATGGAACGTATTTGCCAAATGTGGATTGTGTACTTTCATTGCAGACTGGAATATATAGCGCCGTTGTCGTTTGAACAAGCATTGGCTATGGGCCGAACGGGTCGTGTACTGCCATCTCCAGTTCTTAACGGTTTTAAGCCAAAGAGCGGACTTAATGCCCGACACTCCGATTCGGATGAGGAGGATTGGTGCTAGCAAAGGCTTTGATTGCGATCGCGTAATCGAGTGGAACAGATCTGGGTATAGCATCCGGCCAATTGGTCGTTATCAGCACCAAACTTAGATCACAATTTTGATACGATACGAAACAAAAGATCTCGAAATACAACCACCCCAACAATAACACCATCAGCATCAGCATTAGCATCGGCAGCATCAGCATTAGCATCGGCAGCATCAGCATCAGCATCATCATCAGCAACAGCATTCGATATCAAATTAGCTCAAGACAGCTCACATGCATATGCATTAGACCCAAATCGACAACCGCAACCGCAATCGCAACAATTTTTAGCACGACAGCCAGTTACTTGCTACGAGTACTCGCATAGCGAAGCTTCACCGTTGGCAATATCATTAGTCCCAATGACACTGTCATTACCAGCAACCAGAGCAACATCGCCCCTATCGGATGTACTATTTAACAACAGAAAATTAAGAACAACAGCAACAACACCAATGACACCAAGAAATCAAGCAATTATATTACCAATACAAATACAAATACCAATACCAATAACAGTAACTACATCCGTAGATATTCCAAAGGTTTATTCGGATAACGATATAATTTATAATACCGCCACTGCTAATAATAGATTTGCGCTATCTGGCGGTGATATAGTTGCGCATCGTTATCCCCAAAATAGACCCAATCAAGATCACGAAAATATAGCTCCAGACGACCATCAGCAGCAGCTGTATTCGTATCATACACTTTAAATTACAGAACCAGAGCCCGCTGAAATTTAAAAAAACAAAAAACAAAAAACAAAAAACCAAAAAAAAAAAAACAAAGTATCCATAATTTTCAATGTAAAGCGAAAAAGTGAATAACTCAATGTCATAATGATGTGGAACGTATAATGCCTAAAAATATTTGGAACATTTGTAGACATACATAGCTATAAGTAGATAGTCGTATCTATATATATATATATAGGTACACTCATACATCGTAAGCTATCCAGTACATATATATTTACATACATGTGGAACGTATAACGCCTAAAAATATTTGGAACATTTGTAGACATACATAGCTATAAGTAGATAGTAGTATCTATATATATATATATGGGTACACGCATACATCGTAAGCTATCTAGTACATATATATTTACATACATAACTCGATGAATCTGTAATCCATTTGCAAGCGTTTTTGTCTTGTTTATATATATATTTAAAGTTAATAATTCAATTATGTACATTTAAATGCAGAACTAAATTTATTATTATACGATTGTGTATATTATCAAATATTATTGTAGATATCAAATTTTTGTATGTAATGTATTTATCTACGACTACGATTATAATAGCAAACAAGACGAAGCATTTCGAGTCCCAACAATCACTCTCATCACTCAAAGACAAAGCATTAGTTCAGAAATAGTAAAATGAGTGCGTAGTATGTATGTTGTGTGTGTATATGTAGGTGTATGTTTATGTGTGTGTGTGTGTGTACATGTGAATATGTGTATATTAACAAAATTTAGATATATAGGCGTACGTGTGTGTGTGTGCGTGTGTGCGTGCGTGTGTGCGTGTGCGTGTGTTTTGTTTTTCAAGTTTATTTTCGTTGAGTTGAAGGTGAACAGTGCACCCTGCACCCTGCTGCCCACCGTTTGCCTAAGTCTAAGTTCCATTATACAAGTGGGAGAGAGAGAGAGAGAGAGAGAGAGATTGCAAGGAAGCCATCACAAAATTGTTGTGATCTCAGGCAGGAGTCATTGCAAGTCAGACAGCAATCCAGTCAATTTTTGGTGACTGGATGCAACCTTACCAATTCCTAGGGTTAGCTTAGCTTCCCATCAAAATCAGCTAGATTCAATTCCATGTGCATATATAGTATAAGTATTTTAACGGATCTTGCTGGTCTAGAAATATTTGATTTTTGTTGAATTCTTTAGTTGTTAATTGTTATTGTATCATATTATATTGTACACATATATGTATGTATATTTACGAGTATGTATATATATGTTCAGTTGCCTTAAGATATGTATTACAAAAATTGTACATCTGTTCAGGATTGGTAGAGAGTTTTAAATATTGTTTTTCTATTCGCATTGCATACACATACACATAGGCGCATACTTACATATGTATATACATACACACAGACGATATGCATGCATATACATATGTATATATGTATGTAGTTAGTTACATAGACAGCCGTGACGTGTTTAGGTACATTTTTGAGCCAGTCTTAAAATAGATTTTCACTTATATAACAATGGCAACTAGCTAAATAATATGATTGATCGATCATTAGCTTAACATACATATATACATATAGATCACATATGTATAGACTCTAGTGACATTCTAAATCAAAACCAGTTAGCTTATAGATAGTTGAGTCTGTGAAACAATACGTATATGTTGGACTATATGGATATTGAAGAGCGCACAAATATTGTAATTAAAACAAACAAATCCATAATTTAAGTAAATTATTGAAACCGCTAAGCAGCAAGGCGAATTTACGCAATATATACGCAAATGTTAGGCGTATAGCAAACACCAACCAATATAAGGACTCACTTTAAATATAGCATACGTGGTACGTATGTATAGTTTGTATGTACTATGTAGGATAGCTTAATACTACTACTTCTACATTATCAAACATAATATTCAAATATTAACATAAATCAAGCATAAATCTTAAAAGCAAAAGCAAAAGCAAACAAGAAAGAAAAAACTCTATGCATTCCGTTAAATACACGCTAAATGTGCATATATGCATACAAACATACATATGTATATACATACCTACGCACATACATATGTAAGAAAATGCAATAACTAGTGTCAAAATCCATAGCTAAATGATTCCCTCTTTATTGAAAATTAGAAGCATTTTGTAAGAAAAACCCAATCACAAAACGTTAGACTTCATCGTCAATGCTTAGGAACATACCAAAATATGTACGTTTAATAAGGATGACCAGTGAACAATTCCTACTTACAAGTTTAGCCGAAATAACCGCTTTATACATATTTCAGTTAGTGCTTATTTGATTTCTTATTATTATTATTATACTTTAGTATTATACTTTAGTATCTGCAACGTGTACTATGTATATATGTATGTATGTACATCCTGCTGAGAATTATTGCCGAGTTCACAGTTCGCTCGCTAACGGCTTCAAAATGATTACATAATTAGCCCAATTAAATCACCTAAATGCCAAAAAAAAAAAAAATAATAAAAGTAATAATAAAGGAAAAAAAAAAATATTAAGATCAACCTATTTAGTACAAAATTAAAACCTAAATGAATTGTAAAAATTTGATATTATTTTATTATGTCCTTAGACTACGTATATATTTTAAGTAAGTTACTATTGGCCTAGTTCTAAATAACTTTTTTTTTTAGAAATCTAGCTCATAGCCGCTTACTTGCCAGCCGTGAACTCTTTTATATGTATGTGTACATATATATGTACGATAAACGCCAATTGTAGGGATCAACTTTGACATCAATTAGGCGACAATATCTCATGAGTGAATAGGGCTTTCTAAATCCAGATCTCAATACAGATTTCCGAAATATTTTCGATTCATTTGGAAGGTCTTCTATCTTCTATACTATCCAGAAATTGGTTGTCCAGCATATGCGCCACGTCCATGCACCTACTTGCCATGAACATACATATGTAACTATTAATTACTTAAAGGTCTTTTAAGTGCATACATATTTATCAGACCCGAGTTCGGTTAGTTCTTCCAAGCTCCAGTATTTAGATTTCACATTTTGTACATATTTTTATATGTATAACGTTTCGTATCGATAGTCAATCAACCAACCAATTCGCAAGCACTGTACAATATTTCGAATTTCGCAAATTTATTTCAAGCTAACCCTCACTGGGATGCATATGGTTATTTAATAGAGACTTGTTAAATTATACTTACACATATATATTTATGCAGTTAATAGTCGATCATGTTACTGTGAAGGAGATCGTCATGTCTTTGCTCATCTGATGGCGGTATTTGATTTTTAATGTATAATGATTGTATACAACGGACCTTGTCACATTTTTTTTATTATATCGACTTTCCTGTACATTTGACTTGTTTACTTAGTGTCTGGTTTGAAAGTCACATGAGAAATCGAAATCTAAATAGCTCTTAATTTTTTACAACAAAAGTAAAACTCGAAGTCAAGAAAACCAAAAACTTTAAATAGATAAATTTAAATGGTAAAGGCAAAAAAATGTAATTAATTAAATGTAATTAAAATACATATGCATATATACATGTACATATATATACATATATGTATATACATATATATATGGATAGATAAATATAAATATCTTAACTGAATACACTAAGTAATGATGCAGTTTAAATATTAAATATTACATTAAGAAAAGCTAGAAATAATGGTAACTGAAGTAAATTTAATAAATAATAAATAATTATAAAAATGACTTGTAATTTATATACAAGAT
Organism: Drosophila nr. fundita; assembly: GCA_035044245.1. Classification (NCBI taxonomy): domain Eukaryota; kingdom Metazoa; phylum Arthropoda; class Insecta; order Diptera; family Drosophilidae; genus Drosophila; species Drosophila nr. fundita. The sequence continues at coordinate 184,931 of JAWNMG010000795.1, forward strand.
ATACACAAACAAACATATAATAACATAAATACCTGCCTTCAACAAATTTGTTAATAAAACCTATTAATACTTTCTTATTTTACACAAAGTAAAGGAATTACATAATAATAAAAACAAAACAAATGCCAGAAAATTACAAACTTAAAATATATACGAAGCTTTTCATTTGGAAATATTCAAGTAATCGAGGGAGGATTACCGTCCCGAGCCGTCATTTGTCGGGTGGGAAATATGGTGTTCTACACCGTTTTCTCGGCAATTTAGGTTGCTGAATTGGCTAAATTGCGCGCAAGTAAAAATATAGCGGCATACTTTTAGGGGCACGCCAACGCCACGCAGTGATATATTACTCAACGAAATCCAAACGGATTATCGAAGGATATGATGCGTGAGGATTGCACGGACCAATTCTATGGCACTGCATTCAGTTAGTATCCTGGGAACAGCAGTGTAGAATAGTTCCTCTTAAATATGGTCACACTATTATGTAATCCACGAATGAATCAAAAATCAGCTGGTTGCCGGACATGCGCAGTGGCAAGTGTAAGTATCGATTTTATGTATGTAAATGTATGTATTACAGAAATCATAGCTGGCAATAGACGCCTCAACTGTAATTGTGAGACATAAGCTCGATATCAATACATTTTTGCTTTCAAGAGAATAGCGTCAACACTCAAATGGACGATGTGATTAGCTAGCACTCGAAATCAACGCGTCCAGTTCAGAAGAGATTGGCCATGTCTGACATAGACGACAGTCTCATATGTATACATGTTTCGACGTAATAGCAAAGACTGAACAAAGTATTAGTTTCGCCGCTAAAAAGGGTGCTGCTACTTGGACAAACAGGCGAACTAAAAAATAATAGCCCCAAAATGGAGATACCCATTTCCAATGTACTCTTGCTCTGTTTGATATTCCTGCTTATTGGCGGGGTAATTATGATATTGCTTCAGTATTTGCTGTTTGTCAAGTTCTCAAATCTGCCTGGCGAGAGCGACGAACAGAAACAGATGAATGCTAAATACACTCTACCCCTGGTAAGTCAAACATTTTTCATTCCATTTCGAGTTCATTTTTATTGACTTTTTTCATTCAAGAACATTAAACAAACGGCCCGAAGTCTGAATACGACACAGACTGATGGTAGCAACTACGAGATACTTCAGAACAATGTCAAAGGCTCATCGACCGTGGTTTCATTGAATTTCGTCATGCAGTTCCTTTTTCATGAGTTCAAAAATTCGAATCGTGTTCGCAAATGGTTCTATCGAAAGCTTTCCATTGAGCTGGACGAGCTGCTTACAAAGACAACCACCGGCAAACTATTGGACAAGCTAACGGTGCACTCAATAAGCTTAAAATATCAAGCAACCACTGGAGTACTAATGCAACACTATATTTTTTCAGATCCGGGAACTTGAACTGGGCGATCAGTTTCCAGACATTAGATCCCTTTCGGTGCATAATGTGGAACTTGACGATGCGGAGCAGCGTATTGAGAATCTCGATTTACTATTGGACATTAACTACATTGGCAATTTCTCTACATCAATTGATGCGGACATGGTACTGGGCAAGAAGGGCTCCATAATGTTGAAAGGTGAGCAAGAGTCTATAACATAAGCGTATGGATATCGATTTGAATTGTGAGTGGCAGTTTGTATAATTAATAATTAATACAGTAACACAATTATCGGGCACGGCACGACTACAGTTCACACGAAAGCCCTACACCCACTGGTCACTTAGCTTTTTGGGCGACCCGGAACTCAACTTGGTTATCGAGTCAAAATACCAAGGGCGTCAAATGCAGTCGAACATCACGAATCTAATATCGAATCAAATACGCAAGGCGGTACGTCGCAAACATACCCTGCCAAACTACAAGCTGCGGTACAAACCCTTCTTCCACTGGGCGGCAGATGATGAGCTCAGTGAATGCGACATCCAGCCCAATGGTGGTCTGACCGTGCGTGTCGCCGAGCTGTCCCGGTTGATGGCTTTCCCGGGCACTAGTGATGTGTATTGCACTATTACGCTGGCGCCGGTGCCGTTCATTGAGGCGCATCAGAAGGATAATCGTCATGTGCTGATCTCATTGGATGTCATTATACACAAGGCCAAGAATCAACAGATTGGCATTGTGTTCAAGCAGAGTAGCAGTCAGGTGGTCAAGATCGAGTCGGTGTTGCCGAACACGCCAGCCTGCAAGTCGAACCTGATGGCCGGTGATACTCTGGTGGCCATCGAGGGTAAGCCGGTAACGACTATTCAACAGATTGCCAAGGTTGTGAGAAATCTGCAGTCTACCGTCTGCTGTTTGCGCATCGAGCGCATTATACCCGGCATCATACGCAACGATGCCATACTGGAGGATCTGGAGAAATATGATGATCTATGCGACATTCCCACAGCTCTGAAATCCGATGCTGATGAGGCCGACATATTGACGAACAAGCATTTGAATGTCAAGGCTTCTCACAGTCGCAATGCGAACGAGGGTAGCCAGAGCACTACTCCCACAAATTCGCCCAAAAAAGCAAATATTATTGCCAAGGCTATCAAGAAGACGATGAGCCGTGAAAGTGGCGACAATCAGAAGGAAAAAGACAAAGACAAGGACAAGGACAAGGAGAAAGATAGAGATAAAGAGAAAAACAAACTGGATGATGCACCTTCGAAAATGCCCTGTTCGAACGTTGATGAGAGCGAGAAAACACTGGACGAAGTCAACTATTTCTATCAGCACTCGACCATCGACTGCTCCTTCTGCCCACTCATACATATGGACGATCTGTCCAGTTTCCAGCTGGATGCGAACAGTCGCTATCTGAATGTATGCGTATTTGGCAAGTGCTCTGGTGAAAGCATACTGCTTGGCTACTATAATTTACAAATCAGTCAGATATTGGTCGAGTGCAGTGAGACGAGCCTAAGTCAATGCCTTCGACAGATAGCCCTGAATCCGGCAACACTATTGCCAGTGTGAGTACAACTTCACACTCCATAATCTTTACAGCGCTTAATTACATAAGTGTGCATATATGTCTGACTCCACAGAAAAGCGCATCCGTTGTCCAATCAGTCTGGATTCAATCCCATGAAGTGTTTTGGTGATATTTTATTTGGTTTCTCATGGAATGGCAACCCAAATGCTACCGCAAGGGAGAGCACAGCAAGAAGTACACCCAAATCCCAGTCTCCAGCCAGGTACATGCATTTACTACGATATTCCGCACTACAATCGCATATGATAATTTCGTATATTTTAGAAGTCAATCAGCTGCGGCAAATGATAAAATGCAGGAGGAGAACAGCGCAGACACGAATTCAATGAAATCTTCAAGCATCTCGGGTGATAGTTTGATGAGCAGTGTAAGTGCGACGTCTACATCGAAGCCCCATAACTTTATACGCACCCATTTCCATCGGGCCACCCAATGCGATTTCTGTGGCAAAAAAATCTGGCTAAAGGATGCCATGCAGTGCAAGGAGTGCACAATGTGCTGTCATAAGAAGTGCATTGCCAAGTGCCAAAATGCCACTGTATGTGGTCCAGTGGATTGCTACGCATCCATGCCAGCGACGTCGACAATACCAGCATCCCAGTCAGCACTGGTCAACAAGCCAGAGTTTACAATCACCCAGGCTGAGTACATAGATCTCTTGGAGCCAAAGTCCTCAAGCTCAATGTCACCCGAGGAAAGTGGCGTTGAGGCACAGACACAGGCGCAGCATGGAAATCTGGATGTACACAGATCGAGTCTGACGGGTATGCTGGCGCAGGGTATTAAGCGGCAAGCCAGTAATCTGGATATACCCGGCATAGTGTCCTCACTCTCCGGCAATAGTGCACAGATGAACTCAAAGAGCCTACCGCCGAGTCCCCAGCATACGCCATCACGGTAAGTTTTGGTCTCCCAAGGCGCTATCGGTGAACAGCAAGTTTAATGTTTCGCCCAAAATTAGAACGGCATCCATATCGGAAGAGGCATGTAAGCATTCACCTACTCAGTCACAATCAAATCCCTTTGAGAAGGTCGCACAGCATTTAGAGGCTCTGCCATTGGAGTGTACAGCATTAAATTTCGAGCAGGTTATTCTGATCACCGAGCCAATCGTTAGTCACTCCCGAAACGACGACCTAATGAACCTGGCCAAGACCTACAGCAAGCAACTCTACGCGGAAATTTCCCCCAACGAGCGAGTGGCCAAAATAAATGAACTGGTCAGTTTTCTGTCGAATCCCAAACATTTTCATAACTCTCATCATCGTCTCGTTTATCGATGTAGCTAACAAAACTGAAAGTTACATTAGATGCGGAAACAGAGGGCTACACGATGCTAAATTATACTGAAAAGGCGCCCACACATCGGATGGAATCAGAGTCGCCATGGAAGTCGGTGGCCAGCACGGAAAACAAGTCCGAGGAGCGAGTCCAAGCTCTGAGCATTATCATGCTGTACTTGTGCACGGGACTGCAGCATGCTCAGGGCAGTGTTACGCATTAGAGAGGGTGTGGCTGTTTGGGTGTATGGATGAATGCCTGTATGGATGTCGAGGTGCGTTAAGGCACCATGGAAATACTATGTAGTTATGTATTCGACTGTAAATGTGTTAGTGACCTACTATGAGCATTTTAAACTTGTGTTATGGCATTGGTTTATTATTTGGCCATTTGTTCCGATAATAAGATATATATATATATATACATATGTACATATATATATATATATATTTACACAAACATATGTTAACAAAAAAACAAATTGTCAAATTAAAACAATTTCTATATATACGTGTATGCATAAGATATCATTGAAATATGCATACATATCCATTTTAGACTTTGATTCACATAGTTTACTAAGGATTAACAAATTTTATGCAAACAAATAAAAATTCAATTACATACAATAAGCTGAGAAGGGGGTTGTATAGAAGCCTCAATCGACCAAAAATTGCATCGGGTTTTTCTGAGCCTCTGGGCGCATAAGGGCAACGCGTCGAAATTGTTGCAGGGGTCGCGTGTAGAGCAGCCAACGCCGGTCGTTGTTTCCAGCATCTTCTGAGCAGGCGTGCATGGGTGCGAACAGGTACGCACCTTTTCTAATATCCCCTAATGGGTTATGAATGTGTGCAAAAAAGCAGCTATATCGCACCCGTCAACTCACGCGTTTTATACGTTTTTTTTTTTTTAATTATTTCCAGGAAATCACGCTTTAAGGTTTTTTTTTAGTTCAAATTCCAACTGCTAGATCTTCGCGAATAAGACTCGCTTGCGTCCATGTGATAGGTATGTATTGCGACGTCATGATACAGGCATTAATGATAAATCGGCTACTTACTAGGTACCATTGCAACTTACTGTCGAATCAGCTGGCAATATTTTCCATTGATGGGGTCTAACGCTATTTGATCGGTACCTAACTAGGTAGGTATGATTTTGATACTTCAACTCTAGCCGAGACTTGTCTGTGAATAGGAAACTAAGATTTTCTTATCGTAAATACGATTTGGCCAATTTGATGGTGTCTGCTCCAAGTGGTGCAAAGTAAAAGCTTTTGTGCGGAGACTTTCACTAGCTTAGTTTCACAACAAAGCAAAAGCTGCCGTAAGCAGGCGGCGAACTTTCTGCACATGGAAATGGCAAAGCGCTAAAGCTTTCATGGTTCTTTTGATGATCTGCTCAATCGAGCACGTAGAAGATAAATGGATGTACATTCGAATACATGCATACATTGTGTGATGTGTTTGTGTACTGGTATATGTAGGTGATCCCACCCATACATTATTATCACTCCAGCACATGCGTACTAACATATATTCATATTGCGTTCTATGTCCGTATTCAAGCGACGTATGACAAGTGTGCGGAAAATTTTTACAGTAGTTCCGGTATCAGAACATCGCAATTTGTCAGATGCGTAAAAATTAAGATCTAGCCTGTACACATGTACATATAATTATATTGTATTTATATATATACAATGTATATATATCTATATACAATATATATATATATATAAATACATATTTATTTATATACATATATAGATTTTGAGCGTGTACGCATCAAATTCTCATTGAAAGATGCCGTCTCTCTCGCTCTCTCTCCTCTCGATATGTTGAACTTTTACACTTTTCCATTGCCAGAACAGAACAGACCAAGAGAAATACTGTTTATAACTGAGGGTATTGCTCTTACGATGACAAGACGATTTTGTAGAATGCAACTATACCCTTTCCGCGAATCAGTCCCAATGCTATTGAACTTTCTTTGCGACACGAGAAATGAAAAACATTTCAAGCACGATGGGGCATCGAATTAGAATTTATCGAGCTTTTGCTTATTGACTAGATTTACGGTATAATATTTGCAAATCTTTATTAACAATACAAAAACCCTTTGTAATGTAATCAAAATATTTTTCTCGACTCAATTTATTTTTCAATAAAATCATGCTCATTGTGATTTGAATCATAATACAAAATAATAATATGAATGTATAATAATATGATTATATAATAATATTAAAGTAACTGAAATATTTGGACATGTACATATGCGAAAAGGGTATTAAAAATGTTTCTTAGTGGGGGTACTCCCAATTTCTGGCTTATTATTTGTTGCTGTTTTTGTTGATTTTCTTGCCATTTTACTTTTCATTTGTTTTGTTATGCGCAGTTTTTCTTTCTTCTTCCGTGCTATAAAAACCGAAAGTAAAAAGCATTTTCAATATTTCAATGCGCAAGAGAGTCACGTTCAGTTGGTTATTCAAAAGTTCGCGTTTATTTTCCGAATAATTTTAAATTAATTCAAAGGAATTAAATGCGTATTACAAAATAAAACACAAACCTGATTTAGTGATATATACATATTTGTGTCAAATCTATTTTTTTGAGTGGAGTTTCAGTGAAGTTAAGTCCGCATTACAAATACCAGTAAAGAAAACGAAAAGTCTAAAGGATATAATAAAAACAATTATCAAAGATGCGACCATTTGGCAATGATATCACAAATATCGCCAATAACGCTGGAGGCGGAGGCGGAAATGGCGATGATCGTTCAAATGGCAATGGCAATGGCAATGACAACAATCCCATCAACAGAGACAGTGCCGAGACGGACTCCTCCGGTAGTGATGTTGGACTTGAGGCCGAAGCAGATCCGCGGATACCGCCACATATAGCCAGGATTGGAGGCATTGTCACATTCTCGCCAATCGCCGGACGTGGAGTTATACGCGTGGTGCAACGCTGTGAAGACGCTAAGGAGAATCGCAAACTTGGTAAGCTGTGAATCTGAATTATCAGCTGTATATCTGCTGCGACGCAGCTCTTACACATTTGTTTTTTGTAAAAATGAATTTTCCTAGCAGACCAGAAATTGGCCTACATCCAATTTCAGTTATTGCGCACTCAGTTTCAATATAAACAGTTTTGTTTACAATATAAAATTTGTACTTTCAAATCGTCGAATTTGATAATACTGCGTTGCTTTGTGTCAAAAGAATGTTACCAATTGCATGCATAATTACTCAAATTAATAAACAACAATAACAAATAGCACATTCATTAATAAATATATATGTACATGTATGTGTGGTATGTACATATATGTGTGTGCCCAAATACTCCGACTTGCACCTACATACATATGTAACTATCTATATAATATATATTCATATTGCTCAATTGATTGATAAAAAAATAAAAAACAAATTGAAAATAAAGCAGTCAGAACCTTTCGACAGAGAAAGGTGCTTGCTTAAAGGGAGATCGCTTTTGCTGTAGAGCAAGGAAATCCATTCCTTTGTAGCCATTAATTGATCCATTGCGTTGAACGTGTGTAAATAATTGCGAGCTTGTTATTCGTTCAGTGATAATTTCAAAGAAATGATAAATAAATACGCTGTTGCACCAACATGCAGGCAATCACATACATACATACATACATACATATACAATACACAGTACACATCGTACGCAGAGAAGCAGTGAGTAATATTGTGATCGGCTTCGCTCTCTTCAGTCAAGTCTTTATGTACACATATGTATTTCGGAAATTCCCACTGCATCGCTTCCGACTGCTAAAGAAAACATAAGAGAGAGAGCACAACAAATTACATTTTCATTGGAATGAAAAACAAATTATAGAACTGACAATGTTGGTGACTACTACTATACTACATTTGCGTGTCGTCGTTTGTTTTTGATCGAAGAGCGCACAAAATAGAGAAGGCCGAATGAGAGGGAGAGGGAGAGAGAGAAACGTTCCATAAACATCTATTTGTTTCTACCAGCTGATTATGTGCTCTCTTGTGCTCTGAGGCGTTTAGTCTGCGTTGCGTGTGCTTGTACACATATATATATGTATATATTATATATATATATATGTATATACATATACATTCAGTGCTTAACAGAATGGTAGTGCGATAGGTTCTGTATTTTGCTGTGAACGCTCGTGGACAGACAAATATATACTAAAGTTCTTTACGAATGTTTTACTTAACCAAATTTCTATAAACATAACCACTGATAAAAGAGTGCGTTTGGATTCGAGCATTTACGTGTGCAGTAAGGAAATGGCGCACTTGGTTGTCAAAGTGATTGAGCGGTGCGAAAACGCAACCGAAAATGCTAATTTAGGTAAGGGATGTCGCTCTCATACATACATATACATTCATGAACGTATGTACTCGTGTGTATATATATATATATATTTACTTACATGCATATCTGTATGTATGTATACATATATATCTGAAGAAGTGTAAATATGTGCCAAATTGATTCCACCTACTGCAAACTTTTTTCGATCTATAAATAGACTTAAACTTGTTGATAATGAGAGGAATAGATGTAAGTAGTATGTTTACATATAGGGATGCTTAAATATGTGATAACAATTGCTTGGCTCTTATTCATTCTTCGATTCAAATTATAATATAACCCAAATTATATTGTACATTCTTTGGTTTTTTAGATCTATCAAAATGTGAGCTAATGCAAATACCAGATGCAGTTTATCACTTGATGCGAAATACAGAACTACAGACTTGCAACTTAAGTGGCAATGTGCTAAAGAAAGTGACACCAAAGTTTGCCCAGAAGTTTAGCGCCATTACAGGTGATTATAAAATATTTGATTGTTTACACAATTCAATGTATATAACGATATTGTATTGCATTCCAGATCTCAATCTCTCATATAATCAGCTATCGAAGCTGCCAGACGAATTTGCCAATCTTAGTGCTTTAACCACATTAAATATATCTCACAATTCATTTCTTGTACTACCTCAAGTTGTCTTTAAGCTGCAGAAGCTAACAAGTTTGGATGCTCAACACAATGCCATTTTGGGTGAGTACACTTCAATGTACTGCATATGGTCCTGTTATCAATCTGACATAATCGACAATTTCAGAGATTGACACTGATGAGTCAATTAGCAGTGACTGTCTGGCTGTGGTTGATCTGCGCAACAATCCATTGAGCAGACTCTGTCGGAACAGACTCAAAGATTTCAAAACCAGCTTTCGCCTAGAGATTTCAAATGTCGTTGATGATGATGATGATGATGATGATTGGTAGAACTGAGGGAGCCTGTAAATAAGTCCATCGTTATCTCTGGAAACTACTTACTGCAATCAATGCAATGTTTTCAACCATTTGATTTTTTTTTTGTTTATCAAATTAAATGTACATTTTCAGTAATCATTAGAGTTTTGACATTGGCTAGTGCTACTTATTATGTATTTTATAGTTCAAGTTCAATCGGGATACGCTTGCTCTCGTTCTTAAACTTGCAAGTACTTGCATATCACTGAAATAGTGGTGCGATATGTGTACTGTCAACAGAAAAACCACTGATGTATGCAAAGATAATTCATATCTTATACCTTTTTGGACACTTGCAGATAACTTAAATTTATATAGCATGGCTTTCAGATGCACAACTGATAAACATAATTCTAAGTGCCAACAATGTGACAGGATGAATGTTGCTCTGTTCCTAATGCTCGGACTACCTGGTGTATATCCATGCACGATCGTGCAACGAATGCGGCTTCGTTACCGTCTCGCATTTCATATTCCCTCAGCAGCTTAACAGTTTATTTTAGCGTCTACTGTGACTGGCGTGACTGGTTGCCAGTGTGACCATGCTACGTATATGAGCCAGGGCAGTACGCTGGTTACTTGGCTAAACTGCTACAGCAAGAAAACCAGTCCAGATTCATGCGCCAAAATCCACTTGAAGTTGGGCGCAGTGGAAAGCTGAGTAAAAGTTCTCTCGTTCTTCTTGGCCTTTGATTGTTTCCTAGAGCATAGTACACTATTATATACATACATATATAATCAAATATTCGATAGCGCAGATGAAGTTAATGGACTTATGTTGAATTGCACATGTTAGTGCTCCAATCGAGAAAGCTTGACTAGGCGATGGGTCAACATGAAGGTAGAGTTTCAATTCTGTATTAATCTAGTGATATATTTGATAGAGGCATTACTTCGAATTGTTTCAGATATTACGAAGTGGCAACATCTTATCTTTTCACCGATAGACCATTACTGAGCTTTGTGAGACCAGCAAGAATTCATCATTTGGGGCTCTGGAAAGAATAATCGTAGCCTCCGCCTAAGCACGGCTTGCAGTGTGAGTGTAAATGTGCTTGCATACAGAATGTATGTGACTTTCTCGGCAAGAGCACCCCGTACTATTTTTCCAATTTCCAACAAAAATGTTCGACTTTTCCCCACTGGGCGACTAATAACCACTGTGCGTGGTGGCGTGGCGCTCACCACCTCGCAATCCCTCACTCTTTCGCGGTCCTCCCTTTTGCTCACTCTCAGTGTGGCTGAGCAACAACAACAAGCAGCCAAAGCCAGCTAGCTGAGTAAGAGCCAGAGTCAGAGCCAACGCAATTAAAATGAACGCAACAGGTTTGGCAACATGCCGAGAGGTATTCGTTGAGATACCAAATCCGATGTGGAGATACCCCTCCATCAAAGCAGTTCTGTCGGAGAGCTCTCGGCTAGTTGATCATGAGCGAGTGGGCGGGGGGGGTGGGGTGCGTAGGTCAGCTTTGGATGGCTAAAGTAAATTCGTTGCGCACCGCTGGTTACGAGGGGAAGGCGGAATGGAAATTGGGAGCTGGGAGCTGGGAGCTGTGAGCTGTGAGCTGTGAGCTGCAGTGGTGAATGAACAGGTCTCACATCGCGTCAGTGAGCAGAGAGCGACTGAGCAGCAGGCACACACACACACACACACACACACCCAAGCAAATACACACAAATACACTGGCAACATGGCCAAAGGTGGAGTACAGAGACAGAGCCAGAGCTAGACCCAGAGCCAAAGCTGAAGTATGAGCGGAAGTGGCTGACGCTGTGGAGCAGCGCCAAAAACTCGCTCGAGTTGCTGTCAAATGGCAAACGGTGGCAACAGTCGCAAGCAGGTAATCCACTAGAGCGCGTTCGGGTACGGACAAAGTAGAGAACACGATTTGCAAAGAATCGACATTAAATTCAATATATATATATACAACAAAAGTTGAAAACATTTAGAAAATTAACAATCGAACCAACGACCGCGGCTAGCAAAAACGTCGAAGCGCGACACTAAAAATTGGTTAAACAAAAGAAAAAAAAATATATATATTTGAAACAATTGAAGTCTTTGCTATATTCGTAAAAAAAAGTAGCAAATTCCCGCAATACCGTTGCGAAAATCTGTTGTTTACGGTTTGATGTATACTATCCGTATACATGTAAATTTAGCTAAATAAAAACATACCAACAAAAGTGAGCATTATGTTAGTAGCATACCTAAGTTACGTATAATTACAAAATGCTTAAAGCATTATATGTGCATATGTATACATACGTATGTATACATACGTATGTACATCAAATATATAAAGAAAAATATGCCATACTTTTTGCTTGAGTTATGCGCACAGTATTGCATGCAACTGGGCTTTTAGCCTCGTTTTACAAATTTTTATTTTTTGTTTTGTGTCTTCGTTTTTTTGTTGTTTATTTTTCTCTGTGTTACAATAATGCAAAAACTAACACATATGCATTAAATGGATAACTAATTGTTATATGTGCCTGATGTGTCATAAGATGTTGTGAATTGAAACGTGGCGAGACAATAAATGATTTCATATAAAATACACACTTTTGTTCATGTATGTAAATATGTTGCACATTCGCATATTCGCACATATACATACATCCTAGAATACCACAGACTCGGATCGAGTACATACATACATACATCACTCATCAGTATGATACACCCATATGTATATAGAAACAAGTGACTCAGACTTCAGACTTTATAATCTTCTGCATTTCAAGTGAAATAATCTTACTTCATCAGTTTACTCTGTGCTCAAGGCTTTGAAAAAGTTAATTGCATCTTGTGGCAGCTCCCAAGTGCTTTTACTTCAAGCGTAATAACTGTGGAGCTGCATAGAAACACTTTGGTGCACACACGCATTGTCCAACTACCAGTTATTCAACAGAAGATAGACGCACTGCGTAGTTACTTATTTTGGGAACGTATTGTTGGAATACTTGGAACTCCAAGAAACTCTCGATTTAAGTTAACCCATGAGTGCCACAAGGCACTGCTAAATTTGAAAATTGAAATCTTAACAGATGTGTAAAGTTTGTATACCAATATTTACAATTGTATCGTATAGAACACATATAGCTTGCACTAGACTTACAAGAAACTGAGCAGAATCGAGATATATATATATATATATATATATATATATATATTTGTATATGGAATTATACATGCGTGGGCAACGCACATTTGAAATATTGCCAATATCGCAGCGAAAGACACTGGTTAACATTCTGCTTTAGTTGTGGCACCGCCTTTTGTTATATCTCTGGCTTTGATCCGGTGAGCAATGGGCCCCAGGGATGCTGATTTGTATGTATGTATGTATGTCTGTACACTAGACGCCGTCATACTGGTATTTATACTCGCGGCGGCTTTTCGTCAAGTCTGTAGCAAAAGCAAAAGCAAAGCCAAAGCGGCAGCCGTGTCACGTAATCATTAGAGCCAGTGTACCAGAGAGCCGAGTTGAGCTGAGCTGAGCTGAGCTGCGTCAAGGCGAAATCTGAGCTTATAGTTAGGGACGACCAGAGAGTGAGAGGAGAAGAAGGGTGAGAAGGGGAGAGGGGAGAGGCGAGCGGAGCAAAGCTGAACAGAGAAGCAGCCAACGACAAGTCAAAATACCAGTTTTGCTTGAAATCGCCGTCATCTGGGCTTATTGTTGCGCTAACACTTCCAGCCATATACATATATATATATATATATATATACATATGTATGTACATATGTATGTACATATGTATGTACATATGTATGTACATGTATATGTTTGAGCTTTGCGAGTACCATTACCTCAATGTGCAGGTATGCATACATATGAGAGCGTACACACATGCACACCTATACAAGCCATCACGCATACAAATGCAGGGTATTTGTGGTGCTTATAGACTCTGAATGTGCATTCTCGATGGGCTTGCGTGTTTGTCTGTAGTGGATTACGAGCTGTCTTCGCAAAGTATTGTTACTACTACTATTGATGATTTGTATCTTTAAATTTGCCACTTGACTCATCTGAGAATTCAAATCAAATTATAGCCCAAAAAACTATTGAAAGCTTTTATTATAATTAGCTCAGCAAATGCGTCGAATCATTTCCATCGAAATTTCAAGTTTTTATCATGCCTGTGCATCGGTTAGCATTGAAACAAATTTCCAAATATTTTCTCGTAAGTATTTCCCTTATCATTAGCTGACTCATTGCTGAAATAACTGCAACTACTGCTGTGGTATATATATATATACATATATATATGCACTTGAACTTATTTGTCCTTTTCGTTGAAGACTTTGTCAGAGTCAGTCGAGGGCTGAACACGAAGCAGCAGCTTCAGTTCGGTCAAACCTAACTCGAAAAGCTTTTTGCAACGGCCAGAATCTGTTTGTGTGTGTGTGTGTGTGTATGTGTGGGGGAGGGGGGATTTTGTGTCTTGGCTAAAAACTTGTTTGGACAACAAATGCTCAAATCGCGTAGAATTTAAGCCACAAAGCAGCAAGCCAAGTTTGCCTCTACACAAATTTTGCTTGACTTTTATTTTCTCGGATTGCAGCTGCTGCTGACTGTTCAAGGCGACTTGGCTGAGGCAAATATGGCAAAACTGTCGTAGGTGTTGTTTTATTTGTCTTCTGTCGTTATGGCAAGCGTACATCGTACATATCGATGTTTAGTCTGTATAAATATATATATATAAACATATATATATATATATGTGTATAGGTATCGAACTGATGGTTTTCTTGGCTGTTGCGTGAGTCTTCGTTGTTGCGTCTGGCAATCGGGTCTTATGCAATACCACCATACATAGATAACAAGATGCCAATTTAGTGCAAATTGTTGCATACATACGTTCCATACATTAACTTCACTTACCTCTACCAAAATGGGCATTTTGAAAAACCTACTAAGTCACTTCAATTTCAACACAAACTTTCTTTGGTCGATGGCTGTTTGTAAGCTAAAGGATAGCAATCTGTTAAGTTTACCAATAAACGCTAAAAACACCCTTTCAGTGTTAACGGTTTCTTAGATTCAGGCAGAGTGGTTCTCAGTAATGTGCCACACCCCTGGCCAACTCTCCAGCTTCTTCAAGATTCTTCACTGGATTTCTCAAATTAATGTTTTCATATCAAGGCGATCGCTCCTTACTTTTTGTCATAAAAAATAAAAATAAAAATGAAAAAAAGTGTTTTCGCCATTTCTAGTCCAATCTCTGTTTGTATCTGTATCTGTAACCATTTGATAGAGCTTAAGAAAGCACAAAAACCACATCAGAATGTTGGCGATGAAAAGAAGCCGATGAGAAATGTGCTGTTTTTCAGTTCTTATTGTTCTTCTTCTGCCACTTGTTGAATGGAGAGAGAAACCATGTACAAAATAACTTTTTATGTTTTTTGGTTTGTTTTTTTGTTTTTGGTTTTTGTTTTTTCTTGGCTTATTTGTGTGTGCGTCAACTATTTGGGCCAAAGATCGTTGACAGAGGGTCATTGGCGAGATACTAGCAAACTAACTGTATCCATATCCGCAATTGAAATTCCATTGGCGAAGTACCCAACTATAGTATGCCCAAGTGATCCATATTCATATGCATTCATCAGCCAGCGGCAAACAATAATTTGGGCCGTAGGTAGACCGCCTGAATAATTCGAGCACAATCGCATTCCCAATTTGGCAACTTGACGGTAGATTGCTCTGATCGCAGTCGTTGTTGGTTGTTCGTTGAGTTTGTTGTTCAAATGCAGCTGCAACTAGCTGCAACAGCAACGAACAAAAAAACTAAAAAGATAACAATTCAGTATCTGTGTAAGAGCAGCTGCAGCTGCAGCCTAGACTCCCCAACTGCGTCACGATTGTGGCTCAACTGACTGGGGGCCGCACTATAAAAGATACTTGGCTATCTGGCCACATCTATGTGGGCATTGTTGCTGTTGTTGTTGTTGTTGTTGTTGTTGTACAGTGCGCTAATTTCAAGCATTTTTTCCTTTGCAGCGGTTTTTTTCTCCACAGATACCCTCGAGCACAATGAAGTCAGACCCGTGGCCGCAGTTGTGGGCCAGCAGTTTGCGCTGCATGCTTACCGCCTGCTTACCCCTGCTGCTGCTGCTGCTAATGTGCAGCGGACAGGCAGTGGCCCAATCCAATTACGTGCAGCATGGCGATAGCGGCAACTATTCTACAAACGGACTGCCAGAGGAAGCGACTCTGGATGGCAAAGTAAGTAGCGCCTTCTCAGCAGACACAAACACACATCACACATCATACATCATACATCAGTCATACATACAAACATACATAGCTATGTATATAAACATATGTGTAAACAAAAATGGGATATTTTTTTAAATGGCATTTAATTTGAAATTATCTGATATTTGAAGTATTGTTGAGAGTAGGCTTATGAAATTATTTAATTCAACTTCTTTAAAACTTGGCTTGAAAAGGCTTTATTGGCCACATTCATTTGCATGTATCTGTATCAAGTTTAGAACTGAGAGCATATCGTACATCGAAAAATATAATATTTGGAATGGGAAAACAGTTTAGAAACTTGCCTGATGAGACTTTACGGTAAGGCAACTATGAAACTGCAGCAGAGACAAGTATGTAAGGAAATCTTCAATTGCATAATTGTGACATACATATATGTATATATGTACGTATACATTTTCGTGCATACATCCGAAGTAGGCTTGCAGTACGAGTGTGAAAATTGAAGCAAAGCGAAAAAACAATGGAAAGCAGGGCTACAGTTTTTCATGAACTATCTCAAAACAAACACGGCTCGAACTCGAACTGCTTGAAGGCACTCGAATGCATCAGCTGAATGAGTATTGTTTATGTATTATCGAGGACAAATTCAAAGCCACTGTCAACGGAAGCTACCAAACAACTACCATGTGATGCGAACCCACACTAGTAGCTTACATAATATGCTAATCCGGATTCGGAATGTCTGTTTGTGTGTGTGTGTGTGTCTGTGGTTTTGGCTCTTGGTTGGCTGTTGATCTTGCTCTTGCTCTTGTCCCATTGCAAGCTTCCCACGCGCCACGAATTGACAGCCACTTGTATTACTTGTATTATTAAACCATATGTTTTTTTTTTGCTGATGCTCTTTTGCAGGTAACCAAACTGGACGACATCAGTCCCCTGATATTTTTAAATCGAACCAAAGCCGCGCTCAACTGCGCCGCAGGCTCAATGCAAGTAAGGCCCTTTAATATGAGTGATTTGAATAAACTTGGCTTATTACCATTTACTAATGCTATTTGTGTTTTGTGTTTTGCCCGACGCAGGTTGATCTCAAATTCAATGATCCGTTCCATGGCATCATCCAGGCCGACTACGATCGCAGCAGCGCCTGCCGCGTCAGTGGCAAAGGTGCACTCAGCTATCGCCTGGAGCTGCCGCTAAAGGGTTGCGGCACAATCCAGGTATGGCCATAGATTATAAATCAATGTTTAATGTTTATGCCCTAAGCCCATGGAGGAAATCATACCCCATCAATAAAGCGCATATATATGTAAATACATTCAGGTTCAGGTTATTTCCAGATCGAGCTTTTTCGACTTCTTACTTGTTATTCCACATATCTAATTTGTAATTTGCACAGAATCCTACACGCGTCTTTACCAACAACATCATTGTTCGCTTCCATGCCAACTTGGAGATGGATGGCGATGAGATCATCACAATTGTCTGCCGCTATCCGCCACCAGTGCCTTCACTGCCACCAGCGCTGCCAGCGCCGATGTAAGTTCAGCTAAACAAGCACTACCGTCCAACTTCTCCAAACTTTGGTCTTAGATATCAATTTATCCGTATGGGGCAACAACTAGCTTTAAAAATAGTCCGCTCGATATATACTTAACAAAAAAATGCAGCTGAAGAGGGAGGATGATGAAACCACCAAACACATAATCTCTGTTAAGGAGTATTAACAAGTTCTGATCAGATTAAGACAGGAGATCTATAATCTTTCATAAAGAGAGAGAGAGAGAGAGAGATCATAAGGCCCCTGCGTAAGATTCGTGTGGTATTTATGTTCGAGATTATGGAAACTTTGGGAAGTTCCAGTTGGAGCACTCTTATTGCAATTGGTGTTCGAATGTCATTCGTAATTAATTTGTGATGTGCTTTCAGATTGAATCCTATTGCAACTGGTGCTGTTCTTCAGCCCCCGCTGAAGGGCATACAGATATTGATGATCATCTGTGCGATAATGTTCCTCACCCTGCTGTTGTTGGGTTTGGCCGTCTCCTACTATTGTCTGCGCAGCCGACCCATTCCAGTGGTGCGCAGATTGCCCATGAGCATGGGCAGCGGCTCTGAGATTACCAAGCTGAGCGGCAGCAGTGCTGGTAATATTAGTGCCTTTGAGGGCGTCAAAATACCGCGTGCCCATGCCGCACTGCAGGCCGTCTACAGTTCGTCGGGTAGCGAGGGTGCGTTGATACCCTCGGATTACCCAAGTGAATCACATTCGGAGATTGAGGAGATTGACACACGATCGCTGCCATTCAGCTCGGCGGGCAGCTTTGAGAATCGCGCCTTTGTCCAAGAGACGTCGAGCATCTACAGCGATCACTATGCACCTGCTCAGGAAATTCCAGTGGCCAATGCAATGCTGACTACCGTAATGCGACATAATACGCCCATACAGGAAGCTGTCGCCGGTTCGCCCAAGTTCGATGTACAGGTGCGCGTGAAGAAGTCACCACCGCCGATTCCATCGCCCGTCACCTCGGATACCGAGAGCGTGGCAACGTTGCGTACGGATCGCAATAATCTGTCCACCATCATGGAAGCGTACGAGGATAGAGAGAGTGTAATGACAATGGACTCGCTGCCGCCGCAAGTGGAGACAATGCAATCGCAGTTTACGTATGTGCCTGAACTGCATCCGGCACCGCAGATGCCACAACAGACGCAACCCTTGCCACTGGTCGCCGAGCCCAAGTTTTCGGTGTATACGCGAACACATCACGAGGTCGTCGATGGTCGTCCCGAGACATGGTCGGACTACACCGACGTACCTGCGCCCAGCGAGATAACCGACCTTTCTTCCGAGATATCCGACAGAGTGGTGCATGACACCAATCGTGCTGTGGACACCATGCACTACTACGAGGATGAATATGTGCCGGTAGATGCGGTAGTATCCCAGCCCCAACCGCTACCAGTCACATCGCACATGGTGGATGATATCTATTTGCGTACGGTGACGGAGAAGAAGACCATCGAGGACATTGAAAGCCACAAGCGACGCGTAACCGAATACAAGAGTAAGGCGAAGGCACCACTGCCACCACCGCCGGCACCGCCAATAGTTGATCCCAAATTCGATGTGAAGGTGCGCAAATATCCGAGCGAGCGGGAGCAACAGCAGTGGGAGAACTTCTCCGATATCTCCAGTGCGTCCGGCCTGACGCTGACGCCAAAAATGGAGCGCAGTGAATTGAGTTTGGCGCCACCAGCGGAGCCGCCGGCACAGATACATGACAACAAGCTGAAGTTGACCAGTCCTGAGCTGGTGGGCAATATGAAACCGATTGAGGTGCCGCCCCAGGACAAGGATGTGCCCAACTGGGATGTGCTCATACGCATACTGGAGGAGCCGGAGCTATCCGAAATTGGTGACGATGTCAGCTCGGTGCACAACAACATCAGCTACGACGACAGGGCCAAATGGAAGGAGATCATTACCACCCAATCCTCCCTACGCACTATGCTCACTGAGGCGGTGGTCCGTGAGGATTTCGAACGCATTCGCCAGGATACCCGCTATGAGCGTATGTTCGAGCCGCAAACTTGGGACGTCATCATACGCATCCTGGCACCGCCCAGCGACGATGACGATGACACAGATGTCGAAATGCGTACACCCAAGCGGGGCAAGAAGTCTGCCCCACAGCCATGGGATACCCGCTCCCGACGCAGCTCCCTGCCAACGCTGTATGAGTATGATAGTGATGGTGGCTCCAGCGTCCGGACCATACGCAACGATCCAACACTGCCGCTGCATGTGGGTGGTGTTGGTGGTGCCGGTGCCGTACCGGGCGCATTTAATATGCAGAGATCGCGACGCAGCTCCCGAACATCCTATCAGACGGATCACAACGACTTCCGTTCGATGTCCGAGGTGACGGTTGACTTTGGCCGACCACAACCGGACCATTTGGACAATGTGAGCGATGCCAGCTCGTATTATCGCATGCAGTACTATGATGATGAGGATCGCCGCTCGTTCCATCGCTCCATTAGCCATCCATCGTTGGCACGATCGGCCAGCGAGTTCACCGAGCATTGGACAGCACCCGACGATGTGGAGATCTCATCGCCAGAAGGCACACCTCGGGCACACCGTGCCCGTCATCAGGTAAAAGTCTCTCATGGTTTTTCTCTCTCTTAGGGCTGTTAATAATACGATTTCTTAAAATCTTCAAATCTGTTTCATTAGCAGCCCGCTCAGCTCGGTGCTTTGTTGCCGGCTGAGGAGCGTATTGTGGCGCAGACGCAGAGTGAATATGTGGAGACGCATCGAAGCATCTACCAGGCCGGTGGTAAACAGTTGCCCCCGCCGCCCCCGCGCAAGTGGTAGGCGCCACCACACAATCCTCCTTGTATAACGAGTCAAGATTTTTTTTTTTTTGCAAATATTCGACTAAAAAACACAGCTCACGCACACACACAAACAGGCGCGATAAAGCGCTTCGGGGAATGGTTATAAATACTTAGTTTCGATATATAATATAATACACACAAATATTGCTTGACAAATCTCTCGAAGTTGGCGTAATTTCTTTAACTGATTTAACCTTATCAATAATACGGATTTTCTTGAGGAATAGCAACTCGGAGACTCTAGCTACCAATCAATCTGCCTGTTAAAAAATGCGTTGAATCACTTGATGAAATACCCCAATTATATATACACATAATACTATACTAACAAAAGTGCCAATTACAATTGCCTGACGAAAATGTTCACACACACACACACACACACACATTGCACAGATAGTAATATAACAAAACGAAAAAAATAATAATAATAATAATAATAATAATTGAAAGGAAAACTTATATTAAATAACGGAAAGACACTTGTAAAGTCCTTTGTCCTGTGCCCTTTTTTGTTTTATCAAATACATTAAAGCGCATTCAACTACAGTCAGCTTAGAATATATTTTTGTAGTGCATTAACTATGTATGTATGTATGTATGTATCACTAATTTGCATTAGACAATATGCTGCCTATTTCTATTAACTATGGAATTGAAATTGATTTTGATTATGATTGATTTTGTCATGAAATGTTTAAGTACTTATGTCAATAATCAGAAAACGATCCAAGTAAACCAACTCAATTTTGATTTTGATAACATTCCTAACTGCCACTAAGACACATAGAGACAAGCGAAATGTAAGAGACTTGTACTTGATCACATTAATGTAGTAGTTGTGGACGGATCACAGGTTTTAAAGTATTACTAGAAAATATCAAGGACCACTACACATACTCGTACATACAAATACTTGGGTAATGGCATTTTCAATACTTTGCACAAATTTCAAATTGTGCGCATGCTATGTTTCCTAATTAAACATACATACTACGACAGAATCGATACATATGGCTTCCAGTGTTTCCTGCTATTGGGACTCTCAAAAACATATATAAATGATTTTTTTTTTATTTTTTTGAAATATACTCGTATATGTTGAAAAGTCGTTTACAGCTTTTCATGAATAATATGAACTAATCCGTCCAAGATATATGCATATTTGATATTATTATTTACATAAATAACATTAAAGAAAAGCTTGCTTCGGGTTGCCGAAGATCAAATACCCTTGCAGGCACTGCGAAAACTACTAGAATCGCGTTAAGTGTTGTAACAAATTGGTTTGTTATTCATAAAATTAGTCCGATTGCGAAAATATTTTGTAAAACTGCACAGCAAAGAAGTTGCATAAACAAAACTCGACTGCACTCAAGGAATACAAAAATCTTAGATTGATCAAGCATATGTGCAATGGAATTCCCATTTGAATGCTTCGTTCTGCAAGGGTATCGAAGTACATATAAATGAATGATGTGAGTAAAATGTTCATTACCTTAGTATAATGAAGCAATATCAATTAAATTAAAACAAAATGCTACTTTATCCAACATATTATTACTAGATTATTATTTATGCTAACTGAAATGCCTGTAATCAAAATACAACAATAAAAAGAGAAAGATAAAGTAAATAAATAAATCTACTAACAAATCGCCTTTTGGTTTCAATTAAACATACATAATCGAAGCAAGTACCTATCATACCTGATCGCCAACACACAACTATCACATTATTAAGGATTATTTAGATTACATAAGAAAAGCTTTCTAAATTATTTTCTGGGTGGATTTCAATTGGTTTCTCGATGAAACGACTAAAGGAGATTATGTTAAACCAACCCTGTAACTGTGTCTTGACTACAGAAACACGTACAATTCAGCAGATGGCGCCACTCACTTAGTGTTCGCTGAATGCACCATCTATCGTAAATAATACATACTACACCAATTTGGTTTTTGTATCGCATTCAATAGAGGGCACTCGGTAGAGGTTTATCAGCAGTTACTAAGTATGATATACAGTATGTAGTATGTAGTCAGCCTTAACAAACAGTTTCACAAAGAAGCAATAAAGCTAATCGACGGGTTTGTATGAAAAAACAAGATTTGGCTAGTAATTTTATGTTATTCATTATGTCATTGTCAATAAGAAGCCACTGATATTAAAATTGTTACTTCTATTGCTATCGGAAATCGAAATGAGTCGAAACAGAGGCGCCGAGAAACTATTCAGAACATATTCCGAATTAGTCTGTAACAGTTATAGTCTCTAAGCATGGACGGATTTGGCTATATCGACTTGGCTGTTGATCCTCATCAATGATATTTATGAGGTCGGAGATCCTTCCTTCTGCCTGTTGCATTCATTTCGCACAAAACCATTATTACCTTTATACTGATTTTCAATGGGATTGGGGTATAAAAATTCGTTACGATAAAATTATTATATACTTTAATATGGAAACTAAAAACTCTCTTCGGCACACCGATTGCTGCATATCCTTGACAACCGATTATTCCTATGTCAGATTTATGACATAGTATTCACTTTAATTTAAAAATGTCCAAAATCGCATATTAATATTATTCAAATTATTCAAAATAAATAATTACGACGAGTTGAGGCGAAGAAGAACTATATTCACAAGCACATCCTTTAAATCAATTCAATGCACTCTTAGTTCATAAAAATTTGTATATGGCTTATCTATATTCATTTAATTTAATTAAAGCAGAGTTTTAGATCAAATACATAAGTGTATTTTCTCATATGTGTATGGATTTATTTCTTATCTGGAATGGCGTGGGAAAAATATTATGAACATGCTGCTTGACCCTCAATATCCCACAGCAAGTGATATGCCCATTTTTTGCACATATCGCACATATCGTTTGTGAACGTATGTATATATCCTATGTTTTTTATTATACTTTTATTATTCTTTTTGTTTTGCCTGATAAGCGGCAAGTTTCCCACAGTGCTAAGCAGCAAAACAAAATAAAGCAATGAATGTTTGCATGTGTGTGTGTGTGTGTGTGTGTGCACATAACACAACCAGAAGCTAAATTATGCATCACGGGAGCACCAGGATGTATGCAAGCGGTGGCGGGGCTGAAATTGTACTTTTTGCCGTATTTGTTAATGCTTTTCATGTTTCATACACTTTATTAAAATAATTATTTTTTATTAAAATAATATTTCTGTTAATATGCGATACAAGTTTGTGTGGTCGCTCATAGAGAAATATTTTTAAATACATACATATACACAAGGAAATTCGATATTAGCAAGAGTACCTTTTGGATATCGCTCGGTCACCCATTGTTGAGTCAACGATGAAACTGGTGCAACTGCGGGTTGCTGAACGCGGGTCTTTGTACCTTATACTTTATTACACACTTGCATACACATCTGTGTAAATGTCAAAAAGGAGTCATTTTTAAGTGGTCAATATGCGAATCACATGTCAAAGTGCTGGTATTTAAATCATATTTATTATTAATATTCCTTTCCTTATATAAAGCTCACTTCTTAAAGAGAAATCGTAGCTAAGGACGTTAGCTTGTCGGGTGTTCGCTTTAATTTGTTAATT
Organism: Drosophila nr. fundita; assembly: GCA_035044245.1. Classification (NCBI taxonomy): domain Eukaryota; kingdom Metazoa; phylum Arthropoda; class Insecta; order Diptera; family Drosophilidae; genus Drosophila; species Drosophila nr. fundita. The sequence continues at coordinate 208,804 of JAWNMG010000795.1, forward strand.
TACAAATGCACATTATTAATATTGTATTATCGTAATTATCATACCAGCAAGGGCCTATAATATCTGGTCAATTTAATATAATTTCAAAATGTGTTATTAGTTATAGATACTAAATACACACACATGAATAAATAATTCAGACCGCAGAGCGACCGCAGGCAAATCGCATTTTATCACAACTTTTATCGCAATACTTGGGATTTGAAATTGAACATAAATATGAACATTTAACATTTGTGCCGTTAAAATTTAGGGTTTGTTTACTTAGTACAAAATAACATAACAAATGACAATTGATAGCGACATAGGAGTTGCTCTTAAAACCCTAAGAGACAGATAGAACGAGAGGCAGAGAGAAAGAGAGCGCACACAAGCCTTTAACAAAGAGCGTGGCCAAAGAGCGACCTCAGGCCTATTGGTCGCACTGAGGAGAACAGGCGCAGGCTCCACCCAATGACAGACAACAATGGGCTCCTCAAAAAAACATAAGCAGAAGCAAAAATGCGCCTCAACCACCATGACCTACAATACACAATCGCTAAGACACACACACACACACACACACAGAGTCGCAGACACTCTGGCCAATCAACAAACGCCTGGGACATAACGGTATGCACACAATGCACAGGCAAACAACAGCCGATTGGTCAGCGACAACGCCGACGCAGAGCTAAACTCATGCAGTAGCAGCAGCGAAGCAACAGCAACAGTGGTAAGAGAGCCAGCGCCAGTTCAGCTGTGCAAAAGGCAGTTGCTGAATACACATATTATAGAGAGAGAGAGAGAGAGAGAGAGAAAGAGCTGCCAGCTTACGTACACAGCTTATCACAGTAGCAGCAGAACAGTCGCGTCGTCGGCGATAGTGATGACGATGACTGAATTTTGAGCTCGGCTCGGCTGGCGGCTGTTTTATGGGTTAAGTCGCCGCTGGTGGCCAAGTTAGGTGTCAGTAACAATTTAGTTCGACACGCGGACGCACCTGTTTATTTTTTTTACATATTTTGTTTCTGGGCATAGCTAAAAAAAAAACCCAATGCACGTTTATACTCTCGATATTGGCGTTGTGTGTGTGTGGGTGCGAGTGTAATAAATATTCAAATAATTATATCTAATTATATTGCAATGCATTTGCCTAAGCCAAGTTGGGTAATAACACAAAAAAAAAAGCGCGCCAAAATCAAAATTTTTTGAAATGTCGAACAAAATACAAATTTGAATGGATTTAGATTTCAACAAGTAAAAAAAAATCGAAGCGAAAAAACCCTGCTACATTTCTACAAAAAAAAAATACTTGTTAATTTTCGTACTTGCTTCTTTTTAACCGGTATGCTGTGTTATTGTTATTGTTGTCGTTGTTGTTCAGTATTTCTGCGAAAGCATTAAACACATGAAACGTTGCCAAAATAATAAGCAACCAACGGCAGCATACCAAATTAATGCATTGACGTTATTTTCGAAACGCTGCTCATGTTGTTGTTGCTGTTGTTGTTGCTGTTGTTGTTGACTCAAAGAGATTGAAGACTCGTCTTAAAATTGATTCACCTCTGTATTTAAAAAGCGAGAGTTATTCACAATGTCAGAAAACAACAATCTTAACAGCAACAAGAAACAACAATCGCAATAGCAATAAAAATCGTTTCCCACAAAACAAAAAAAAATAAAAAATAAAAAATAAATAAATAAATAATAATATAGAAGTGTTAATTAGTGACTAATTTTGATTCATCGACGGAAGAAATCAATAAAGTAAAACAAAAGAAGCAGCAGCAACAAAAACAACAAAGCAACTGTTGCAGTTACAGTTGCAGCGCCTGAGAGTAGACAATAAATATGATAGTAATAATAATAAAAATTTGGCATCTTTTTTTGTAAGCAGGAACCACTCTGGTGGTTGCGTGTGTGCGTGTAAAACAAGGAACAAATATATGTATACAAGATACGTGTGTTGTTCACAGTGATAACGCACAGAAAACACTGAGATACAAAAAACAAAAATAAAAATAAATATATATAAAAATACAACCCGCACAAAATCAAAACAACAAAAGGATCACTCCGTCAAATTGGCGCCGAATGCATTTGCAATTGAGCAGCGAAGAGGCAGCCACCGCAGCAGCAGCAGCAGCAGTAACAGCAACATCCGCAGCAGCAACAGCAGCAGTTTTCAGCAGCAGCAGAAACAATTTGCTATATACGGGCTCGACGGCAACATCAACAGGAGCCGCTCAGGCCGTGCCATCCGTTCGCATTGCCGGCAATCGCAGCATGGTCACATCTTCGGCATCGCCAACGGGTACGGGCTGGTCGTCGCCGGGCGATTATAAGAGCGCCAGTACAGCGGTTGCTGCTGCTGCGGTGGCAGCGGCTGCGGTCATGTGCGAGGTGCTGCCATCTAGCAGCGCCAGCGTTGGCAGCAGCTCGCCAACAGGTGGCGCCAGCAATGGCACCGCCAATAGTGCACACAGTGCCAGCGGCAACAAAAACAATAGCAACAACAACAACAACAACAATAATGCAGTGCATCAGGATCTGCTGTGGATGGAAAGATTTGTGCTCGAAAGACAACAGGAGTATCCAGGAGAATTAGGTGAGCAGCAGGCAGCTGTGTCATAGATTGCTCGACATCAAAGTAGCCACAGGACAATTTCATAGGCATATCATAAGCTATGCGTCGACTTAGAATTGGCCGACACTCTCATCGATTTGTGAGCATCTTCTCAATTCAAGTTAATTGATTTGTTAACTGAAAACATTTGCCTGCAAGATTACTGCTTTTCAATAAAACTTTAACTGCCTTGCAGAGGAAATCAGAAGTTTGTCGGGAAATGTGTGTAACCGACCCCATCATATATGCTGGATGGAGCTGAGTCAATATATGTCCTTTGTCATGTCCTTTCTCTGTCTATTGACATACTAGATACAATTTTGAATATGTTTGTCTGTTTGATACTCGCACATATGTATGTCAGAATCAGCCGACTTGTAGAAAGCAGCAATTGGAAATGTCGATCGAAGATAATTTCTAATATGAAGAACTCATTTTTTATCAAGATATCTCAAAACATCTGTTAAAAACATCTAATCTCTATTTCATACAACTCCCAGAACTTCCAGAAATGACTGCGTTCATTTCACAATTGTAAACTTGGCCCATAAGCTGTTCAGCCGTATTAACCCCGAATTGGGATCCTTTCGAGCTTCATTCACCGATTTCATCAAACATAATTCAACTGAACTGGGTATTATTTTACACATTCGGTTGGAAAGTAGCTCCGATTTACATACGTCTGCATGATAGCTCGTGTCAATTGTACAGGATGGATGCCTTGCCGAGGCATCCAGCTGCACTTTTGGGGCTTTAACTGGTTGCCAAAGTCATTTGATACTGCTGCCAATACGCATTATGCGTAAATATGATATCAACGGTTATTGATATTAACGCACGAGTCTCTCAGCTTCTCCTGTTGCGTCTCCTACTTTGGCTGCTCCTCGTATGGGGCAGAATTCAATTGAAATTTATATTCCTTGGCATATCAATGACCCATTGAAGCTGCTAATGAAATCTCAGCACGTTTCGCCAAGACCAGTTAAAACTAGTTTTTGGGAATTTATTGAATGAAGCACTTTTATCCGCACATATTCCTTAACTAACTTTCTCGCATCTGAAGGAAGTTTAGTTCATATGTGGCTCGGCTGTGTTTCAGCTCTAATCCTAATCTTCTCATCATTTCGCACTGGGAAAAGTTAACACCTAACGACAAGTTCATTTGTTATTTTAAGTAGTTGTCTACAAGCTTCGTACTAAAACTAAAGATTATTAAAAAAAAATAATAACAAATGGATTTTTTTTGAGAGACTGCCTTTTCTCCAACCCAATTTATAATTTCCAACACAATAGCAATGAAAAAGGTCAAGGAATAAGTTCTTTCCTTCAAATAAGGAAATGCCATATAATGAACAATCGGAACAATCAGTCAAATTCTAATTTTGTCGAGATATTTGTAATGCATTGAAGGGCACATATCCGACTCCATTTAGCATATGGATATATATTCTCGAGGCTACCTTAGGCACGCCGAAGATTTCATATCCTTTTCGATCAGAGTTATACATTTATATATATATTTGTATTATTTGTAATTTGGAATAATGCACATTTGTGTAGTTGTGTTGCATCAGAAAGGATGACGTACATGTTTATGTCTATCTATGCCAGAACTTAGGACTCATTTTTACACCGGTTGTTCCTATGTCAATTCGGGAAAAATACGGATGTGTCTAGTGAGAAAAATATGGCTTTAAACAAATGAGGAAAGACAGGCAGACATGGCTATATTGACTCGCCTGAATATGATGCTCAGGACTATATCTGAATTAAATTTCCCTCGGCAAAGGATATAATGATTTTGATATGAAGTGACTTTACGACGGGTTAATCGCCCGTAATAAATTGAAATTGTCGAAAATTCACTTGATAAGTAAACCAATCTCCAGCTGGTTGACCCCTGTCGAGCTACATTGCGACATTGAGGATAGGCGAGCTTCATCGGGGTTTATCCGGGTTTTGTGTTGCCCCTGTAGGTGAACTGTCAAATGACAGCTGATGGCCCAACATCGGGGGGAGCCGATGCGGTGGGGTGCGGTGTGGTGCCAGTGTGGTGTAGCCTCCCACTAATTGATTATGAGGCATAATTAATTATGTTAATTATTTAGCACAATTTTTGCAAATGATTGATGATTGCGACTGCGATTGCGACTGCCGCCATAGAACTATCAATTATTCACCATATTTTGCACGGTTATAAATTTAATGCAAACTGATTGAATTTGAATTTTGTGTTCTTGTTTTCAACTTATAGTGCGCACAAGCAATCCGTACTTTCTCTGCTCCGCCCTGCCCACCCACTGGCGTTCAAATAAAACGCTACCGCTGGCCTTTAAGGTCGTCGCATTGGCGGACGTCGGCGATGGCACCTATGTGACCATCCGTGCGGGCAACGATGAGAACTGTTGCGCCGAGCTGCGCAACTACACCGCCCAAATGAAGAACGGTGTGGCCAAGTTCAACGATTTGCGCTTCGTGGGACGCAGTGGTCGAGGTGAGTAACATTCCAAAATCGACGTGATCTATCTGCTGGTGATCGGGTATATCGAGCAGAATTCATAATACCCTACGGATTGACTAACAATGTTGGGACATTTTCATGCCAAATTGTTGTCTTCTTTTTTCTCTCTTATGGTAATTATGTGTCCTTGGCTGTATTGTGTCCATGTTTAACTATGCTCTTCCGATAATGAATAAGAACTGCTTTCGACAGCCAATTACGGAACGTCAATGAGACGCCAATTGATTAGTTTAGGGTATTACACAGATTACAAACAATTGCATTCATCTCCCACAGCCAATCCTTCATTCACAATTTGAAGCATTTCTGGGCGGAAGTTATTGCGAGCGGAAGCACTTTGATTGACTGATGTAGTCTTTTATTCCTTGTCCAAATCTGATGCGAATCCTATAGGTGCATATGCATACATGTGGATATGTATATTGGGAACATAATTTTCCATACACACACCTAACACGCATCAACAGGATCAAAGTCCAGCGGTCCGTCATATTAGGGGAGCTGCTGTTGCCGCTGCAGTTACCACTGGCTCTAGGGGCAACATGCAACATGACAATCCGGCAAGATGACTGTAACCCGATAATTTGGCAGCCTGGCAGCTTGGCAGCTTGGCAGCCCTCGCCTCACCTAGCGAAGCCAGCCCGAAAATCGAAGCTCAGTTGCAGTCGGTCTGCTGCTGCACATGCACAACCATTCACACACACATTCACACACACACACACACACACACATACCCACTCACTTACATACATATATAGGCATGGAAGATATCAGCATTATTCTTTAGCTGGGTTTTCTGGCGTCACGCAAGGTCCGGACTTATGCCACAGTCAATAGCATAATCGATTTGAACCTGAACCCACCGTTAATATGGGATATGCGCATTGGGCCTCTACCCCCTGGTTATTCATATATATATATATATATATTTATATATATACATATTGCATAGAATTTGCAGCAACAGCAGCAGTTGGCTAATTAGCTGCAACTGTTGCCTGACTGCCTGCCTGCCTGCCTGCCAGCTTGGCCGTGTGGCATGCCTGCAAATTGGCGGCTCGTGCCGCAAAAGGCCAGCAAATAATTACTGCTTCAGCAGCGGCAACAACAGCAGAACAACGACAACAACTCAAATGACACCAACAACAATAACCAGGGATGCAAATAACAAGCTAATGATGTAAGAATATAAGCACTGACCAAATTGTCAACGACAGCGCCAGTGTTGTACAGTTAATAGCCATGCTGCACAACGCCAAATGCCACCAGACTCCCCAAACTCCCCCCTTTCCCATCCAATTCCATTGGTATAAATGACTCCAGTCAAAGCAAATTGCAAGCCTGGACATCATGTGGCGATTTCTGATTAAATGACAAAGCTCATTTCCACCAGCAAAACAAATGTTATATATGTATGTATGTACGTATGTATGTATGTATGTGTGTGACTTTTTTTTTGTTTTCAATTTTTTTTTTTTAATCCTGCCCCATTTTCCACATTGTGGGCGTTGCTGGATTCATGCCTGGAAATGTCACGCGCTTGCTTTAAATGATGCTTGATTGGGATTTTAAATGCTTGAAGAGAGAGAGAGAGAGAGAGAGAGAGAGAGAGAGAGAGTGAGAGAGAGAGAGAGAGAGGTCATCTAGATCAAAATCTCGCAATCGGCACTTAGTTTATTGGACCGCCTATCAGCTCGACCAGCGGCTCTAATCATATCAAAGGACTTGACTCTTTCAACAAAAGGATTAAATGATTCCTGCCCCACTTGAAAACAAACAACCAACACAAATGAGTGGCACGTGCCACAAAAATTTATAAGTCCTCTAAGTTTTGCCTCAACATTGCATAAATGATATTATCTGTGGAATTTTCAGTTAGATAAGGGTTGGCCGAAATTGGCACAGTTTGATGGTTGGGTGGGTCTATAATGCGACTTAGCTGCCTTCGCTGAGTGAGAGTCTCTCACTTCAGTGATACCCCTTATTATAAATACCCCTAATATAAATTCCTAATTCCTAGATATCGCTTTCGAGCTCTATGGCTCTATTTTTAAATCGATCGTCGTTACTCGTCAATTACGCCGACTCCGATTACAAATGCGATTACCAGCGTTAGGAGGCGGAGTCGAAGCCGAAGTCAATGTCGGAGTCGGAGTCGGCATCGAAGACCAAGTCGAAGTTGTTATTTGAGTGCCCATTGTTCAAATGCGGTTGAAGTTGATGACTAATTTAGATTGCATGCTTTGTTGTTGTTGTTGTTGTTGTTGCTGTTGTTGCTGTTGTTGTTGTTGTTGTTGTTGCTGTTGTTGTTGTTATCGTATTGAGATTGGAACCGGGAATACGTCTGCTGCTCATTATTATTATTATTCTGTATTATCATTTACATTGAGTCTTTAGTACTCGTAAGTAGTACGATATTTTATCATTACAACAAAAGACAAGCGCGTATTCTCTAGTTATTTTTCTATATATATATATACATAGATATATATAGATATATATATATATATGTATACAAATGGTTGATTGCTGGGAGCATGTTGCTCTAGTTTCCCCTCATTTCTGCCTGCTGCCAACCTGTTCCAGGTACCACAACTGTGCCTCCATTGAATAATGACTGCCAAAGAGATGAAACCAAAGTGACTAGGAGCCTCTTTAAGACTTTTTGGTTATTCGCTTTTGAGTTTTGGAGATTTCATTTCGTTTCGTTTCGTTTTGTATTTGTTTTGTTCAGTTGTGTAGCACTTTGATTAATTTGACTTCTTATTTCGATAGATTTGACTTTCAAACGCAAGCTCGGCTCAGGGTAATGAAGACATTTGAAGCCGTAGTCAACGACCACGTAGCACGCCAATACGTCTAAATGACAGGGGGTACAGGGGTCAGCAAATGGAGGCAGCTACGTCTGTGTGTGTTGAGGACAAACGCTTTCTAACTGATGAGCACAATTTAAAGATCATCTATATGCCCATACATATACATATGTATTGTAAAAAGTTTGAGGCAACTCTTAACAAATTGCCAGGTTAATGAACTTTCAGCAATACAGTTACAGCTTTTTTCCAATTTGAGTCAACTCTTTCTGGCCATCACTTCATGTGCAGTTACTGTATTTGTTTAATCATCTGTCCTTAATTAAATTCCAAATATTATTTCCACCAAAGTGCCTCTCGTTACCTTTTAGACTGGGTTGGCTGTCCCTATGAATGCAACTTAGGCTCTGCGGTTTTAATCCAGTTCTGGCCTTGTTTCTTAACCTGACTTTCTTCTTTCCACTCTAGAGCAGCCAAAATGAAAACAGTTTGGAACAGCAATTAGCACGGCCACTGCAATAGTCAGTGGCCAGATGGCCCAGCTTCCTCATACCCGATAATCGATTTACGCCTGTGGTTTGCACGTCGATAAACTTATTGTGGCAGTAGCCAAACGAACCTGGGACCGCCCGACCTGAGCATTAATAGTGTAAACATGGTCAAGCCCATGGAAACAGGACATTGTTGCCCAGTTTCGCCCTCTCAGCGGACAGGTTTCAACATTTTTATGACTGTATTTTTAGCGGCTCTAAACACTTAGAGGCAACCATCAAGGAAGGATCAACAAAATTTATGCCACAAGTTCAAATAAACTGCGCCGTTCAAAACTGAAATGTTCTTGTTTCTCATGTGCTGACCGAAGCATAGATACACTTGGAAGACATCATATGTCAGCTGATTATTCATTTATAAATTAATTTGAATTATTTGTATGATTTTTAAATATATTCATAAATTTATCTATTGAGAAGTTGCAATTTTTCAAAATCCTTTCCCAAAGCGAAACTACAGCATTGATAGCTTATATATATATGTGGATTATATCCGTTATATATGTCTGATTGCAAACACTGTAAAGCAGGGGGAATACCTTCGGTGTGAGCAGGGAAACAGAGACACGTTTGGAGAATGTATGGTTTTGTTGTTAAGAAAGGAGGAGGAGCTAATATTGATTCGGTAGCCAATTTGTTGTCGTATAAATCAACAAAAGACGTTTAATACCATTTTGCTGGACCTTTTCGTTTCTTGTTGTTGCAGGTAAGAGCTTTACACTGACAATTACCGTTGCAACAAGCCCACCACAGGTTGCCACCTATGCCAAAGCCATCAAAGTGACCGTTGACGGTCCAAGGGAGCCGCGCTCCAAAACAAGTAAGTAGCCAATACCAATACCAAAAGCCATAATTAACACTAAACACTAAACACTAAACAACAAACAACAAACACACAAGCAACACTTCCCTCAGCAATGCACAACACTCTCCACTATGCCAAGTAGGTGGATACGAGGTGTATCTAAAGAAATGCGAGCGCCACCCGCTGAGTTTTAGGTTGCGCCATGTGGCCAATATGGGATTCGAACTGGTAACTGGTAACTGGTAAATGGTAAATGGTAACTGAGAACTGAGAACTGTGCAACGATACTTAGGCCGCATTAGGCAAGTGTCTAATTGATGTAAATGGCTAAGCCGTATGGGCCAATTGCACACAATGGTAATCACTCATAATCCCCTTGGCGGAAGGTGCGCTCAACATGCAGTGGATCTCTTTCAAAATATTTTCGTTAGATTGACTTGAAAATTGCAGTGCAGATCGTGTGACAGAGCTCGGCCATTTTGTTGAGAGGCCTTTTAGGAAAGGTGTTTGAAAAGTGCAGCCGGTTTGACTGCACACACACGGACACGAACACACCGACGGACGGACGGACGGACGGATGGACGGACGAACAGACGCACGTACGTATTGAGCTCAACTCAACACAACTCAACTCAACTGAACTGAATTGCATTGCTTCCTACGGTTTCTGAAAATTTTGCGGTTTTCAAAGAAAACCTTTTCGCAAAGGCGGCAACGTTGTCATATTGAGTGTTTTTTTACTTTGTGTAATGCATATACGACGAGTATGAATTAATTTTTTCTTTATTTTTATACATTTTTTTTTTACGCTTATGCATTTTTATGTCTTCACTGCAGTACCTAATCTACATATGTGTTCAGGTATGCATCTGTATATGTAATCCATATATACATTAAAAACATGCTTCAGCTTGAGCTTACCTTGAGTTTGTGTTCAATACGGATGATCAACAGAGTATCAGTGGAACGTATGTATACATAAACCGAAATTTAACAAGAGGGTTAAGCATTTGGGATAAGGACTGTCCAAATTATACTATCTCTGCTAGGCTAAAAATTGATAACTTTTAGAATCATAGAAACATATAGACTCTGCAAGTAGATGCATTGCCAGCAGATAAGTTATCAGAAATAGTTTGAAAAAAGTTATAAGCCTATAAGGAGGCTCATTCCTTGACTTGACGTGAGATTAAGATGTTTGTGGCTTATGGCTTATATTGTAAAAGCTCTATTAACTGATCTCTGCACAATTCTTATGCCCATCAATGCTATATACTATTTGCAGGCCCACCCGGCGGTCCACAATATCGAGCTCTGGCTCTGGGCCAGCCACCATTCATTGACGGTTACCAAAAAACACTTCGCGAGCTCGAAAATCTGCGTCGGTCCGCAAAGGTAGCGGCAGCCACGACGGCAGCGGCGGCTGCTGCTGTGTCGGTTGCATCGGCCAGCAGTGCGTTAACCACAAACGCCAGTGTTGCTCAACAGTTGAGCAGCAATTACTCATCGTCGAACAGTACAATAAATTCGGATTGCCAGGGCTACAAGCCCAATGCGCCACAAATTCAAGGTAAGATGCCCAAATCAAACTAGACCTAAGACTAAGCTCTCACAGAACTCTTTCCAATCCAATCCACCAATTCCCTCCATTTCTCTCTCTCTCTCTCTCATCTTAATGAAGCTATGAGTATTAATGTTAAGCGTGTTTATTTAGAGAAGCCTTTTTGGTGGGTGCTTCTTCAATGACTACCACATATTGCAGACGTAACAAACATGCAGTTTTCTAGTGAGAGTTAAGGATCAGAACTAATCAGATCAATCAAAATCAAGCAGACACTTCATGATTGCCTCCGATTCTCATTTTATCTTAATTCAAATCAAAATCAAAATCAAATCAAAAATACAAAGTTCACAAGTGCATAAGAAAGAAAAGAAAAGCTAAAAGTTCGATGGGTCCACAAAATTATTTTATTCACTTAAGAAAAAACAAAACAAATTTTTCCAGTTAAACAATGCTGCAATAATTTGTTGTATATATGCAACTAAATATCTGGGGATACTACATTTGAGGGATAATCAGCCTTTTATCAAAGAATGCACAGATTAATTGAACAATAATTGGAAATACAATCGCTTAAGGACTTTGGACCAGCTTATTTTGGCTAGTTTTGGAAACACAACTTTTGAAAACATCTGTTCGATTCGATTCGATTCGATACGATTGGCAGTAGACGGCCTAAAATGTTTTAATTGAGTTAATGAACGTTGCCCGTTGCCGCAACTCAATATGAGAGACTCGATTTATTTTTAGTGTTACTTATATATTTTAACATTGTGCCGCTAATTTATTTATTTTCTTCAACGAAGCTTAAAAATAGTTCACTGCCATTGACGTTGATCATTGCCGTCGTTAGGCTCTCGCCGCTCCTTATTTCGTTCTCAACGGATTCGGTCGGGCAAGAAGCAGCCATCAGCCACCAACTATCAACTAGGCCCAATACTGCAAATAGCCAAAAATAGTTTATTTCTTAACAATTTATCGTTGAATCTAGATAAAGATAATGTTGGAAAGTCGAAGTATGCTTTTTCGCTGATAATTATGAAAAGCTCTAGCTTTATTTTCGTAGTTGTTCTTCATCAGGCACGGATAATTTTAGGTATATTAAAAAAAAAAATAAAAGTTAATAAGAGTACTCACATTGGCAATACCCTGTTCCCAGGCATCAAATGGTTGTAGATTAACAGTTAAAAATAGGCATTAAGAAGTGACTTCTTGATTATGATGCTATTGATTCAATGAGTATTTTTTCGAGTTTCATCTTTAAAATAGCTCATCAGTTATAATCTGTGAATCATTAAAACCATTGAAATGCAAATTATAAGCGTTAATTGCAGTACCGCATCGACTTTGTTAAGAAGTCGACACATTTTTGCTAAACGCAATTTGAGGAACTTAAATTTCAGCTGTTAACTGGCTCAAGAACAAGCTTAAGCTAAAACTGAAGTTCAAGTTGAAGCTCAAGCTGAAGCTCAAGCTGAAGCACTGGTTATGGGAATGGGAATGGGACTGACTCACTGAATCGTGAGTCAGCGGGTTGTTGTTTGGTCACTGTTGAAACTAGACGAAACTGAATAAAAAAAAAACACAGTGATACCGCTAAGCGACTAAGCGTCGCTTATGCTAATTAATTTATGAATTTTGCATTTTTCGTTGTCTCATTGCGTTAGTGACGCAAAAGCAGAGGCGGAGGCAGCGGCAGAGGCAGAGGATGAGGCTCGTCGAACTGCCCAAATACGAAAAACAAAATACAAAAGACGAAAAATAAAATACAATATACAAAATACAAAATACAAAATGCATATTTATATATGTTATTAATTAAATGACACATCGTCGATATCGTTGTCACCGAAAGCAATAGCAACAAAGCACACAATTCAGTGCCGTTTGGCAGTGCAATCGAATTTTGTTTAGCCGTTTGTTTGGCTTTTAAAATAAGTCCCAACCGGAAATGCCCCAAACGAACTAGACTTCAAGTCGCACAGAACGCGCGTGTGGGCAGCTTTACGCTTCTTTACATACATATACATATACTTATACATACATATACATATACATATACAAAGACATATGTATAATTTATTCTTGTTACTGTTTAAAAGGCCCAAGCCATAAATATTTAAATGTGGCGCTTAAGTTGTTAATTTACACAAAATAAGATTCACGCTAAAAATCATAGCGCTTTTTCCAGCGGAAATCGTTCGCAAATTCCAAGAAGTCAGGCAACTAATCTCTATTAATGTCACAAAATCGGCAACTATAATGATGTCCCAGATTGCACATTTGGACCAGCAGCGAAAGTGGAACTCATGGACACCCTATGTATAAAGATCAAAATTTAATTTGTGTTTGATAGATTGAAGAACTCAGAAAGGAAGAACTTAGAAAGGAAGTAACTTTTGAAGAAGCTATACATTGAATTTTGATATACATATATAGTCTATATAGTGTATAAAGTCAGCCTTTGAATATTTGTTACGTATTTACGTAATGAAATGAAAGTTGGAGAAATCTTAGGATCAGTTCTATATGTGAAAAATACGACCGAGCGCTAATGGAATTGTTGTGCGGAATTCTTCTGAAGTTGATTGCTAAACAATGGGTAACACCTTCATGTGTCTGTGTGTGCCTCAAAATGTGGCAACATTTGGCATGTTTCTGTTGCGTTCGTGTTTGCACCACATTGTATTCATTTAATTTTATTCAAGAAACCTTTTTTAGTAATTTTTTTTTTTTTTTTGCGTACTTGTGCAAAATGCAGACCCACACCTGTTACGGTGGGTGGGGTGGGGGGGGGAGGTGATGGGAAAGGGAATGGAGCACTTTTGTCAAACTTTTTACGCAGCCTGCGAGCCCAAAAAGCCACAAATCAATCCCAATGCGGTTGCGCAGCTGTTGCTACGGCACCAACCAAATGCTGCAAGCTGCAAGATGCATCCAAAAATATGTATGAACAGCAGCAGCAGCAGCAGCAGCAGCAGCAGTCACTGCAAAAGCACGAAATAAAAATAAAAAAAAAAAACATCAGTAACAACAATGTCAACCATTGTACATTGAAATGAAATCTTTTTGGCCCATAAAACGCCAACTGTGGCCAAGTTGGTCCGCCACCAAAAACCCAAACCCAAACCCAAACCCAAACCCCAAACCCAAAGGCAAACGCAAAGCCAAACCGAAACCGCAAACTCACTTCCGTTTCGTGCCGTTTGCTGTTTACAACGCGACGTCCACAATGATGATGATGATGTTGTTGTTGTTGTAGCTGTTGTTGTTGTTGCTGTTGCTGTTACTATTTTCTTTTTTTTTCACCGTCCGCCATTTTGCAAGCCCGAAAAAAAATACAAAAGCAAAGGCCAAGCAGTGAGCTGAGGCAGAGGTATGTACTTTAATTAACATTACTCTGCCAGTTGTTGGTACAACAAGCAGCCGAGACAACGGTATCGGCTACTGCTGCAACACCAGTCCTTAATGAGCCCCAAGATGGCGACGGCAACGCAAAAGCTGTGAGAACCTGCAATGAGGCACATGGAATTGAGTATGGGGAATGGGGAATGGGGTCGCTGACGATTTGGGGCTGAGCGGCAACTTGTGCTCAATGCCCAATGCCCTGCTGACGGCGATTATTGGCCAGCTGTGGTTTCTGGTTGCAGCCAGCTAGATGCGCAGTGTACAATACATACACACACATACATACATGGTATCTACCTCTTCCTTACGCTTGATTGCACGCCAAGCGGATATGGGATATGGCCAGCGAAAATCGAAGATATCCGGCCGCTCTCTGGCTGTGTGTCTGAATGTGTGTGTGTGTGTGTGCGAGTGTGCGAGTGTACGAGTGTTTGTGTGTGTAAGAAATGTAAATTTTGTTAATTGCTCAGCCAATTTACTCTGTTTCCCCTACTTTTGCTTCTCCAGCTGTTGATCCTCTGCCCCAACCCTTTGGAAACTTCCAACAAAACAGATTCAGTTTTTACATTAGCTTTTGCAGGAGGATGCTAACTTAAATTGAAATCACTGATTAACAAATCCAACAATATTTTATAAAGCATTCCAGTTTAGCAAACCTATAGAAAAACGCTCTCGAAGGGGGAAACTATAATAGTTTCCCCATAACAATGTTCAGCTAAAGTCATAAGCAAAATCTCATGAGTCAATTATTATATCTTCTACAATTTTCAATTTAGATACAAATCCATCTTGGATCCGCTTGTCAGCTTGTGATTCTCTCCCTCCCTCTCCCTCTCCCTAAGTCCTACTATTTCATTTTGCAATTAACCATTTTAAAATTTCATATTTGATATTGCCAAAAATGGTTTCAAATGATTAGCACAAGCTACTCAATGAAAAGCAACTTGAATAAGAGCTAATTGAAGTACCGTTACTAGTTTCAATTAGAATAATAAATCAGTTTGATTTAATTTGAACAGTTAAAAAGGTACGCACTCACATTAGCTATGCAATATATTTTCTATCCGAGAAAATGCACATTGCGTATACGCAACAAAGCCTGTAATTACCGTCGAGGTAAGCGACATTAATGAAAGGCCATTATATACACGTACAAATACTTATGGCAGGCACTATCCCGACCCAACCCTACCATTGGCATTAACTTCTGGATTGTATTCGCTTTGGCAAATAACTCCACGTGCCGAACCCGAGAGTATGCCAGTCGGGCCCTAACCAGCTACATAAATACACACATGCAATCATATATACTTATAAATATATATATATATATATATATATATATATATATATATATATATATATGTACATACATATATACATCGCTTGCTTGCCCTTAGGGCCATTATACGCCCGGTTTGCTTTCATCCTGGCGGTCGCACTTCATTGCATCCTCGCCAAGTTGCGGTAGTTGTGTGTTTTGTGATTACTACTCGGCGTGGTTGCAGCTTTTGCTATTGCTGTTGCAATGCAATTTGCGCCTTAATTGAAACATTAAAATGTGATAAGTGCCGGGTGAAAAGTTGCTTACATGCAATTTACCCCTCCCCTCCCCTCCCCCTCTGTCAAACCCTCTCATTAAGCGGTTAGGTAGGGCCCAAAGAAACGGGTATGATAACCAAAATTGGTCAGCGAATTGCCGTGGGCAAAACAAAGATTGGAGCGCATCAGGTTGTCTTAAACATTGTCCGCCTTCAATTATATCCACCTTATTTATTTAAAGGTATTTTTATAAGAAAACAACAAACATCTCTATTACAGAGTCACGTAAGCTATTATTTCACATTTATTAATCTAATCCCAGATCATATAAAGAATGCAAAATAATAAAAACTATTTCAATTTATTCCATTCCTTTGGCATTTTATGTCATACAAAAGAAGGAAGATAACAAGTCGAGTGGGAGAAAGAGAGAGAGCTCGAATAAGAGATACCCTGTATCCGATATCTAAAGATAGGTAATGTATTGCATACAGGGTATCTCATATTCTTACACCAATCTCTTAATAAATTATATATTCCTGATCCGATTCTACGACAATCCATCAATATAATGACAAGGCTTATGCCAGCCAACATAGACTATAAGTGTTTTCTATGTCATCTAAATTATGACTTTTCTTTCCCTCAGTAATCGATTTGTATCGATATTACGGAAATCTGAAATTACCGTTATATGAACTGATATAAATTTGATCCGCTTATGGCATTCGAGAACTTTTATACTAAATTCGATGCCTCTAGTTGAGATAATTTGCTTACGCCTTTTACACCGTTTCTTCTACTGTCTTGATGTGATTTTTCTTCAGTGTATTTGCTGTATATTAAGTTGCAGTCTCGTTTCACCTGGCGCCTCGTTTTCTTTACGTTTTGCTTTTAATAAATTTGATTAATTAAACGGAATTTTTGGCGCTGCTCTCCTTGGCATATTGGGGTGCTTGAGTGTTGGAAGTTCCTGCACTTTTCGGGTATACTGACTTACATAATTAGTCAAAATATGCGAGCGACATTATGTCAAACATTGGCGATGGGCAGACGAGGGGGGGTCGGTCTATTGGAGAATGCCGACGCCCCGCTGTTGTTATCGTTGCTCATTGCCATGCCCTGGAATTTTGTGTTCCTTTGGCAATTTGTTAACCCCTTGCCAATCCGTGGAATTTGGGTGGATTGGGTGGTGCACACACACGTGAATCTTGTTCGCATATATGAAATTATTTTTCAATTATCCGTTCTGCCAGTAGCCTGTGTATGTTTGTGACAAGTGGGCGGCATTGGCTGGATTGGCGTGTGGGCTGTGAATGACTTGTTAATTGGCTTTTTGTCTATAGACGCATTTAGTAGTATGTAAATGGAACTGATGCCATCCATCTAACCCATCTCTCAAACGCTTGCATTTTTTCCATCTGTTCTTTTATTTGCAGAACCTGATCTAATAGGCGCCGCCGAATGGACAGGCTCGACCAGCACCGCTGCCTATCCAGTGGGTATGGGCGTTGGGGTTCCCTATCATCATGCACACTCCGGTCACAGTCACTCTCACTCGCATTCGCATGGGCATCATCATCATGCGCACCACTTGCAACACCAGGTTGCGCTGCCGCCGCCACCTCCACCGCCAGCTGCCGCACCGGTGGCGGTGGGCAATGCGACAGCGATGAACCATTATGGTAGCACAATGGGTGGCTACGATACAACCGCATTGGACGCTGGCAATTATCATTTGTCCACGGTGCTGCCCGAGATGCATGGCTTCTCCGCGGATCCGTATCAGCCAGCTGGTAGCTATGGGGGCGGTGGCTGCAAATCGGACCTGGAATCGCTTAACGCCAGCTACGGTGCACCACCGACGGCATACAACAATGCGGCGACAGCCTGGTCGAATGGCTATAACAACTATCAGTATGGCAGCTGTTCGGCAACGGCCGCCCAATATGGCGGTGCTGGTGGACATAGTGGGGCACCACCGCCACCGCCACCAGTGATGCTGTATCCGCAGCTGTATTCAACTGTCAACCAGAATCAGATACATCTGCATCTGCACAGCAGCGAGAAGCTGGAACAGTACCTGTCCACAGATCAGCAATTGACCATCAGTTCCCTGGCCAACAGTCGCTCCAGCATTGAGATTGGATTGGGCGCTGGCACTGGTGGCATACCAATGGGGCAAGACCAGCAGCAGGAGCAGCAGCAGGCAGCGGTCGCCATTGCCGAGCAGGCGGCGGAAGGTGCCGCACACAACTATCACTTGCATCATCATCATCATCACCAACATCAACACGAAGCACAGCGTCAGCTTGAGGCACAACAACAACAACAGCAGCAACAACAACACCAGAGTGATGTGAGCAGCGAGGCGGCGAGGGAAGAGGATGTGGGCGATATGACACAAGTCTGGCGCCCCTATTGACCCATAGAACTGAAACAAAACTGCAACTAGGCGGAAAATATTACCAACAACATCAACTATAACAACAACAACAACAACAACAACAACAACAACAAAGTAAACACATATTTCTTGCCTCATTTTTATTTTGATTTTGATTTTTTTTCCATCATACTTGTAACTCATAATGCCTATAAGGAAGAGGACTGTAAATAATATATCTATTATGTGTAGCACATGTATGTGTATGTATATGTATATGTATTTGAATTTCTGACATTAATCGCTTATCTTATATATATATATATATATATAGTACACTGAATGTTAGAATAAGTACATGTATTTACCATACAAAATAAATGTATCCCGATTTTTTTTTTTTTTTTTTTAATAGATCCTAAGTCTAGATTAGTATGCATAATTATAGTAAGTGTGTCGCGATTTATGTTATTTTGTTTGAATCCGAAGATCAAAAGCGTTATTTGGAAGATGAATGAAGACTATTAATAAAGTTATTTATTTGAAATTATTTACTTGAGTTACTTTGAAGCATCATCATCGATAAAAAAAACAAAAGTCTAGCCCCTGTTGTACATACATGTGTGTACATAAAAAAAGAGCTATGCAACATAAAATATTATGCAAAAAAGTTAACCACACGCGAATGAAATGCAAAGGGAACAGCAGGTAAAATACATCAAAAATGGTGGCAACAACAATAACAACAACAGTTAATTATGCGCATATATTCAAAATAACAACTAACAATTGCGAAAATTGTGAATTTGGAATGAGACTTTAAGAGTGAGTGTAATTAAATTATGATTCGAGGCATTGCAACAGCATTAAACCACATAAAAACAAGAAGAAGAATCTAGCTCTCCAAATCTCTCTTGCCTGGTTAGATTTGGACTACCATCTGCAATTCTCTGGATGGCTGGGCTCCGACTTCGACGTCTTTCTCGTGGATCTTGGATCGTGCAAAGCTTTTGCGGTTTTTTGCCTGGCATAAATAAATTGAACACCCCGCCGCGGTTACACCTAACCCCCGAACCCCTTCTCTATTCATTGCTCTAAGGTGCCAACATTTCTCTGTTGTTTGCTTGACTTCAACAACATCAACATCATCAACAACAACAACAACAACAACAACAACAACAACAACAACAACAACAACAACATCAACAACAACAGCGACAATAACAACAAAAGCTGAACTGCAGTCAATTGTTAAATTGCAAAACTATGCAAAGCCCCCCCCCCACCCTCCCCCCAACCCTTTTCCAGTATCGAATTGAGAAACTGTGGTAACTCTAGCCAGTGCGAGAAGCCAAATCTAGTCAGTCTTGCCGCCTGCCAGCTGCCAATACAACTACAGTCGAACTTGCCTATAGTGACAAAAAACGATAAATATATAATGAAAAATGCAGCGTGCACAACTTCATTCTAAGTGGATCAAGTACAGGCTTACCTCTATTTATGTATCCTCTCCTGATTTACATCATCAAAAAACTCGATATTCACCATTACTTTTGAATATATAAAAATATAACGAAAGATCTTCGTACAGGAATACCTCTATTTATGTTATCTCTCTTAACTTATATACAAGAACAAAACCAGACTTGAAACTCATGTGAAAAACTTAATATTCGATTTATGTTCCCGTTTTTAAAGATCAAAGAAATCATATAGCCGCTTCATAGGAGCTTCATTGTATGCTGGTTAATTATAGAGATGTTCGATTGTACGATGTTTCAAGTAAGCCGAGCGTTAAAGACGCCGACGCTCGAGGCTCGACGCTCGACGCTTGATGATCGGTGATCCACAATTGAAGCATGCGCCTCCAAACCGACAGAACAGATGGTGACAACAAGAAGCCCGACGACACACACACACGCCCCTTACGGCAGCTCCAAGTGTCGCGGCTGTGCTCCATCTTCAGGGAGACTATTTATTGAAGAACGTGTACCGTAACTCATCTGGGCTGATCTGCATATTCATCGCTCACATGTACATTCAATCAGCTTGCGGTGGCAACACCAACAACACCAACAACAACAACAGCAACAACAACGACAGCAGCAGCACCAGCAACATAGAACTTTGTCAGCAGTTTATGATGAGCGACTTGAATTACCAAAGCACAGAGTTGCGTGGTCCAGCACTAGGTTTTTGTTTTCGCTGGGCTAATTAACTTTAGCTCGGACTACATGCAACGTCAGTCAGTCACTCTATCCGACACTCCATCAGTCAGTCAGTCAGTTAGTCAGTCAGTCAGTCAGTCAGGGCGCGTAGCTTGTGCGATCCCGTTGCCAGCTACTGTATTGTTCACGTGTATGTATGTATGTATGTATGGTCCCCCCCAGCCGGGTGGTCCTGTCAGCACTTTGAACAAAAATCGCAACAAGATACATCTATCCATAAGGTAAAATATATGCAAGGCTGCAGCAGGCTCCTTTCATTATTGTTGGCACAAATAACACACAAGCCACATTCACATTAGCAGTTCGGGTTACACGAATAGTTTGTGTTTATAGATGTTTTCAATATCCAGAATTGAACAGGACAAAAGTCAACTCGTTTTCTCAGGTATTCAATAATTTTGTGTCCCTTAATTTTGTTTGTAGTTTAAATATGTAAAGCCTAATTTGCCTTAAGATGTCATCAAGTTTCATTTTCAGTCACAAGATCAATTCAAAATGATAAAATAATAATAAAGTAAAATACTCATATTTTGAGAACTATAAGGATTCAAGATCATTCCAATTAAAGCAGAGGTTAATGTATATATATTTATGATTTATTAATTATATTACATATTTATTATTGCTTAAGCATATTTGTCAATTCACTCAAAAAGTATGAACAAATCTTTAAAATAAAATAAAGTTTTGTAAAATTTAATATTACTTTTTCTGCACATCCTTCGATATTTATGGGTGTATGTTTGTATATAGAGATATCTAAGGGTGTATATGTATGTATAGAGATTTGGTTGCTGTAAACTTTGTGCCCTTACATACGGTATGTATATGTGTATGCGTATGTATGTAAAGTCGCTTAAGTAGCGAGCAAACCAAAAAATAATGAGAAATAAAAACAAGTGTGCCATCTCACTCTGGTGTACGGTGAGTGTGGTAAGTGAGTGAAACTGGAACTGGAACTGGACGCTACTGAATGCTTCCACAATCGACTAAATAAGCCCACAACGAGTTTATATGAAGTTCGTACGGTGTGCGTACTGAGCGCGTATTTAACAAATGAACCCAAAAGCGAAAATAAATTGCGGCTGGCTGGCTGGTTGCCAAACAAAGGCAACGCAGCACAAACAACTAGACAAATAAACGGCTGGCTCCACCCACAAGTGTGTGGACAAAAAGCACAACAAATATCTTCCAACACCCACAGAAAAACGACGGCAGCGACGCGTCGCCACCCACCAAAGAGAACGCTCGACTCACACAACTGAAGTAAGCTTGCGCTGAATAAAAGAGAGAGCCCCCAAGCCGAATTGAGCGAGTTGAAAGAGATACATGCAAAGAGCGGGTGTGCGTGGCAATCTGGTGATGATATAATAAACCTTATCAGTTGAGTAAAATGACTTTCAGCTTAGGATACTAGAACCCATCGACGAAAGTCAAAGTCAGTGCTGAAGTCAGTAGCTGAAGTTGAAAACAATATTCACAAAGAGTTATCGAAACAGTTATAGCTATAGTTGACGCTGATCAAAAAATAAATATAAATAAAAATACATCATTTATAGGGTCAGCTGTTTACCTTTTGAAATTATCTTGTAGTTATATTTGCATATATAATATACAATCAAATTACCCAAGACTATAGCTATGGATACAATACGCAATAAAGTGAGAAAAAAAACCCTATCCTAATAATTTATATAAAATATCGTGCTTATAGATGTGTTGATATCATTATTAACTGATTATTTGTGGGGCATATCCCAAGCTAGATATTTATTTATTATTCGCATTTCGAACGCAATCAGAATTTCCCAAATTTAAAGAGTTCGCAGCTGATGATCAGTGGCAGTAACGAACAACCTGCCTACGTGAGTGGCAGAAGTAGAGTCAGTCACTCTCTGACTCTCTCTCTCTCTCTCTCTTTCTCTCTGCTTTGCCCTTACTATCTTACTGCACTGCACTGTTGGTTGTGAGCGCGAATTCAGCACTTTGCTCTCTCTGGCAACAGCAACAGCAGCAGCAGTTACCGAGAAACGAGGAATGATTCACATCGGATCGCTGGGTTTTCAGCCAGTTAGTTGGACCAGAGCAGTGGCCCTGGCCTAACATTTTGGGGTTGGAGTGCACGAGCTGCTCTGCACGAAAAAAAAAAAAGCGCAGGGCAAATGCGCGACTTGTTGATATTGCTGATAAACATTGTATGAGTAGTATTACATGAGAATAACAAATGTATTATTTTTAGCATGCCATTTCTCACATAGTAGTATTAGCCGCGTGAGATGCTGGAAACTTTTGCAATACGGGTTTGTTAGTACGACGACGACGACGTCTCGGCTTCTTATCACTGCTGACGTAGTAGCTTTAACGCATGCGTATTCATTTGCAACTAGTAGATGTACATGCATACATCATATCGATGTATATAAATTGAGCAAGACAATGGTCAGCATACGATGCGTATGAGTAATGCCAATTGCCCTGTGACTAATCGGACAAATTAGTCAGTTACGTATCGAAGAAAAGCTTACAAGCTACTAGCACAACAGCATAGATTTCAGCTTTGATTTGTTATTTTCTTATAATTTTTAATTTTTTTTTTTTCTGTATCCGCTTTTGTGTTTTTTGATTTTTTTGGTCAGTGCCGCTTATCGCAATTTGGCTGTCAGTGTTGAGACGGCACGCACACGCACAAGTAGAGGAAACATTTGATGATGGCCACTGACAAATCACTGCAGGATTTGAGATTAGCAAAAAGTGCACACACCTGGCATTTGGAGCATCCATCGGCTGCCCCGGTTCGATTTTGTATGTAAATTTTGCTAATTAGCTAATTTACTGTGCTCACAAAAAATAAACACAAAAAAAAAAAAAATCGAAAACGAAACAAAATACCAAACGAGAAAATATATCAAATTAGCCGTCAACCAAATGCAATGTGGTGGCAATCGCACTGGTGCCGGTCGGCGGCGGTACTGGGCATGGCATGTCCGGACGCGGCTAATGTGTTGGCATGTGTCAGACACGCATCAAACGCAGACAGCAGGCGGCAAAAATCAGGCAACAACAACAGACCAGTCACCAGCCACCAGCCACCAGCCACCAAAGCAACAAAAG
This sequence comes from Drosophila nr. fundita, assembly GCA_035044245.1. NCBI lineage: Eukaryota > Metazoa > Arthropoda > Insecta > Diptera > Drosophilidae > Drosophila > Drosophila nr. fundita. The sequence goes on from JAWNMG010000795.1 coordinate 232,338, forward strand.
ATATGGAGATGGAGGTGGCGATAAGGACAGACATATAGAATGGCGTGTGCCTTTGAATACAATAGATAAAATAGAATTACTAAACAAGCAATACAAAGAGGCGTCAAATCAACTCAAATTTGCATCATGGATTTTCTGTGACCGTGGACCCTATTCTGCTTCGGGTCGACCCGACTTATAGTCTGTTTAGTGGTAGAACTCTGGCTTAGGGATGTGTGCGCCAGCGATCAAAATCACCAAATGAAATCAAATGCCAGTTGATTAGATCACATATTATCATATCAAGCAACCCAAAAAAAAAACAGCTGAAAAAGCCACACCGAATATTACATACACTTGCAGACTGAAGTTCATTAGCTGCTGATGATATCTAAAGCTTAGTACGGAGTTCGAAATATTATAATCTTTTTAATACGTTTCACTTACGTGGCATGCATGTCTATCTCGATGCCACAACTTAAAAACTCTCTAAATTATATAGTGCCCTGAGCTAGATTGCTTTAAAAGACGAAAGTTGTGCACATTAATAAAATGAGAATACAAAATGAGAACAGTCGGAGATGTCAGGATCGACTCGACTCATAATGCAGATCAAGAATGTATACCTAATGGGTTGGCAGACGTCAAAGCATTGCAAACTTAATCCCAAAATGAAAATACCCTCTTCAGGGGTATTCAGAAAAAAAACCCCGCATTAAATTGTGAACTGTATATATGTATGTACATGATCACATGATTTGGTTTAAGTTCAACATTGAACGGAATTTAATTATTTCATTTACTTATTTGCAAATGGGTATATCAGCAAGAGTTCCACTTCAAACAAGTAAGCAGGGGGATGCGGGTGGTTTTGTTTAAATGTTCGATAAATATTTAAATAATAAAATAGTTCCATGGATTACTCAAACTATATATATATATATATATTATATGGCATTCATCACTAGGTCCTGTAATTAAATATGAGGTGCGCCTGCTTGTCGAGAACCGCACGCAAATGGGGACCGTGAAGGTCACGGCTACCAACATTTGGGGTGGAGCTGATGATGGTTAGCTGGGTGAAAGTGCATCCACTGGCTCTTTACGCAGACGTGTTTGTGCAACGCTTCCCGCAACGCTTTACCGCGTCGGGGTCGGGTGTCGGGAGGCGCCTTTAATGCAACCTGGCAGCTTGATTAGCGGTTGCAGTTTATTGCCTCTTCAAAAGGTCGTCGCGTTTGGTGATTAGTGTATTTTCTGTTGTTGTTGTTGTTGTTGTTGAGCCTGCGGTTGTTGTTGTTGCTGTTGCTGTTGCACCCACATCATTACAGTTATTTTATTAGCCTTTTGATTATTTTAGCACCAGTTTCGTTTGTGATATATTTGCTGTTGGCGCCACCGCAGGCGTTGTGCTATGTACAGTGTCTCACACCTTATTTCAAGCAGTGACAAAGAAAAAAAGTAATTGCCTGCCATACGCTAATTATTTATTATTTTTCAAAAATTCCAAAGACCGATGGTAGGTAAATATATTAACCACCTAAATTAAGATATGACCCCAATACACTGGGGTTTCCCCACCTGCTAGGTAGGATTATGAGAAAAAGTAGCCTATTTTCTTTGACACTGCTTGAAATAAGGTGTGAGACACTGTATGTACTGTGTTATTGTTGTGTTGTGTTGCTAACCGCTTATTTAGTAAACACTATTTAGAGTATAACAAAAAACAAAAAAAATAATAAAATAAAAAAGAAATTTGCTCAATTTTTTCGTTTTTTGTCTCAACATTAAAAATTATTGATATAGTTAGTGCTTTAATTTATTTAAATAGTTATTTTAATAATTGGCAATTTTCAAATGCCACTATTTTATTGTCACTCCATTATATTTCGTATCTCCATGGAATCGTATTCTGGGAATGGGCCACTTAGCTTTGGACTTTATCTATTTATTTAAAAACACATTATAAGATTCTATCTATGATTTCAACTGATAACGATAATTGTAAAAAAAAAAACCCAATAGATGGGAGAAATTCTTGATGCATGTGAAATTGTTGTTCGAGTTCGAGTCTGTGCAGTATCGGCAGACGTAGCTTTAAGATCTGGTGCACGTTTCCCATGGACATGGGCAAAACCCGGCTGTAAACACTTTTGCAAAGCTTACACATGCACACATTTATGGATTTGGCATAATTAAAAAACACCATCGCAAGAAACACTCAAAATCGTGACAACGAATCGTTGATGCTCTCATCTGCGCCACTAATTTTACATTGATGTTTATTCATTTTGAAGATCGATATTTTGACACTTTTGAATGTTTCAAAATTTTGAAATTTAACATTTGTATTTATTGCTTCGTGCACTTAGTTAGATTCCATTCCAGATTATATCGAGTTAAGCTGGGTTATCTCTTAGTTGACAAGAGCCCTCTATCAAGAGACCGATGGGAATTTCAACTCTGTTCTTCTCCATGGATATCACATGCATCCTGTCTGATTAGATCTGTCTATCCATCAATATAAATGTGTTAATATTAATATTAACAAATAAATTAAGTACAATAGCATTTAAAATTTGATCCGCCGTACCCAGGCTCTACATGAATTCATCCTTACCTGGGGAGCAGGGTAAACAGTCCCTAAAAAAGTCGAATTTTATTGCTGCCAACAAGTTGGCCAAGAAAGTTTAGACACCCAAATGTGCGACTGTCAGACACAATAGACAATGGCTAGTGGCTAGCAGTGACCAGTGAGCAGTGGACAGCGGACAGTGGGCTCACAACGGCAGTGATTCATCCACAGCACGGTGCAAAGTGACGCGCTGACAATTGACGATGCTGCCAATTTCGACGTAATCACACCCACACCCACCACCTCCCCCAGCCTCTGCCCATGCGAATCGACGTGCGTATGTGTAGCTCACGATCGTTTGTAAATATATATATATACATATATGTATGTATAATTATAGCCACGCCGCTGGCCGCACGTAAACCAAGCCAAAAAGCCGCCCTGAACCTGAACTGGGTATCCATTAGTATTCGTATGGCGATGGCGATCGGCCGGGAACTCCAAAAGCAAAATAAGTTCAGAGCTTTGATTTTTATGCCGCATTAAACATTGTTGCTGTTGACGGAAATTGTAGCCGCAGACAGGGCAGCAAATGAGGAAGAAGAAGTTGAAGAAGAAGATGCAACAGCAGCAACAATTAACGCAGGATATTAAGTGCAACCACAGGGCGACCCACGCATTTCAGCTTGCCGCGCACAAACAATCCGAAAAAGCAATCTCAATAGACACAAGTATTTGCCTGGGTGAATAAATCAGAGTATCACCATTCGAGTAACCGGTTTGGAGTTCGCGCACTGCCTGCTGACTTATGGAGGGGGTTTTTGTTTTCGCACTTATTGCAACTGGCGGGGCCGGGGGCAGGTAGCCGAAAGGGGCAAATGTTTGCACAAGATTGCGCCAACTGTGGCTCCAGACTCATCGTTAGAATCGTCGTCGCAGTCATAGTTTGACTTCAAGCTATTAGTTTTTATATTCCCCCAATCCATGGCATATGGTTACAAAGGGTATTCTGAAATTGCGTCGATGCATGTAACAGCCAGAAAGAGACACCTTCAACCCAATAATGTATATACATATGTATTCTTGATCGTCACAGATTTCAGTTTAGACAGGGTAGGACTTTAGTATGTCGTAAACCATCCTTACATGACAATAATTTACCATTACCGATAATAATCGTAACTATATGATTTCAGATCCGTGTTTTATCAATATAGCTTTACTCGATTGCAGAGAGACAGACGGACATGGCTATATCAACTAGGCTATTGATGCTGCTCAAGAACATAAATATATATATATATATATATATATATATAATTATCGGAGACATCTTCCTCACTTAACGCCCTTAGCAAGTAATGCTTAAAATGTCGGATATACAGGTAAAGACTCAATTGCAGGGTATCTCACAGTCTAACTCTCTGGACTAGCATTCCTGCACCTGATTTGTACACTCTCATCGTTCGTGAAGGCGTGCGAATTCGCCGAACTTCCAGATGACACCCAAAGAACTCAAACAGAGCGCCGGGCAGCGACCATCTCGAGTAAAAATAGAGAGAGAGAGAGAGAGATAGGCACTACTCGGACCAACTGACCAGAGGCATTTTTCAAAATTGAAATGCATGTGGAGAAACCGCAAGATTCTTAACTACCTCTATTTATTGGCGTACATAATATATGCGTTTTGTAGTCGCACTGCTGCTCGGAGTGCCCCCAAAAGAGGACACTTTGCCATTGCAGTCGATGCAAATGCAGCTCACCGGATGTTCGTTCAGTACCTGCACCCATCATCATCATTATCATCGTCATCATCATCGCTTGGCAGACTAACCCTACAATTTGATTATCGCAATGAGAATTGCCACACTTGGATAAGGCAACAGCCCCAGGGGAGATGGCCGTTAGCCACCCTGCTGGAGGGCCCAAACATTGTGGTTCCTCAATCGAGACACACACTAAAGAACATATCTAAATGTGTGTGCGTGTGTGTGTGTGTGTGTGTGTGTGTGTGTGTGTGTATTTTAGCACAGAGAAGACAGCACAGAATAAAAGTCTCACTTCGTAGTTGACTTGTAGTGTGGATTAGGCAACGACTACGGCTGCAGTACACAGAGCAAAAATAAATGTTTTATAAAACACAAATAAAGATATAAAAAAATTGCTAAAATAATTGTTTAATTCTTTAACAATAAATCAAGGATTTTAGCCATAACGCAAGTGGGTAGCAGGAGACAGCAAACCTAGTTAACGGATGCTCATTCTATAATATACGATCTGAATCTCAGCATATATCTATGTACATATATTTTTTTGGCTTTCATTTTTGTTTCTCCTTCCGCTTGGGTTTTCACTAGAAGTCCAGATTATATTGCCGATATCAGCTTGATTATTTTTCTCAGTGTGTACTGTATGGCTTGTTGGTAACAACTGCAAATTAACAATCCGCCGCACATGCCCCACGCTCCCACCGGATTTGCTAACCCCACGGAACGCGTTGCATTTGTCAACATGTGTAGCTGTCTGTTCTAATGGTCAATTTCTCACTCTAAATGGCTAGATGGCCTGGCCTCAAGTCCCGGCCTGGCCTGGCCTTGGTCGGTATTGGTAACAGGCCTCAGGCATCACTCACACCCCATTTACCACAGTTTCCTCTTTTCCGCATTTGTTGCCTTCGACTGGTACCGCTTTGCATCCTTGGCATTATTACGGGTACAGCAGCTTAAGCGTCTTTTTACACTTCCTCTCAACAAAGTATAAATATTTTGATTCACATTTAGCATTTGGGCAAAGATTCGATTCAATTTAAATACTTCAGTTCAACCAACACTACTTGTCTATATAGTGTATTCATCAGTCGGTGCAAATTCTTAGTTGAATACATATATATATTTTTTTTTTTTTGTGTGACGCTTACGCATATGGTTAGCAAGAAAATGTGAACGGAACGCATTTTGCGGCTAGTGCCTCCTGTGAATACGTATCTTTCTGTGTCTCCAGCTCCGTCTCAGTCTCCAGCTCAGTGTCTGGATGCGCTTGTAGCCAGAGTGAAGCCCCCTTTCCGGATTGTAGTGCGTGTGCTTTTACGGGTACGATAGGAACATTTGGTGACTTTTGGCCGGAACTACGACTGACCGCCTGCAACTGAAGCTGAAGCCGTTTGCCGGAGTTGGAGTGGGAGATGGAGCTGGAAACAAAGCCGGTGTCCGAATGTAACTCTGATTCGAGCCAGCTTCTTCTAATGGTAGCAAATCATTTACAGATGTCGCAACATTTTGCATAAAAATGTCACAGACACCGTTTTGGCATGCAGTAGCATCCATCGACTGGGTGAGAGAGGGGAGGAGAGGTGGAGAGGAGGATTGGTATACCCGTTCCATAATGGCGGCGACTTAAACGCCTCTTTCAGCCAGGAAATGCATTTTCATTTAGCAGCGGAAGTAACTGCAAATTAGCTTTTAGTTTTGGTTCGCTATCTCCTAACCAACCAATGCGTATATGCCACTGCCACTGCCACTGCCACTGCCACTGCCATTGCCATTGCATCATTGCATCATTGTATCATTGCATCTATTGCACCTAGTCTAGTGTCTACCTACACACGTACAGATGCACAGCAACCCAAAAAACGTGCGTTCAATTTGCGCATTTTGTCCACATGTGGCAACAGGTACCACAAGGAGGCACCTCAGATGTCTAGACGGTGTTAGGCATTAGTTGGCTTGAACCAGTGGTCCATTGGTCCAATGCCCCTTTATGCCTGCACAAATTTGTTTTTTTTTAATATTTATTTTATCAAATTACGCAGAAGCTTTAATTAGATGGCCAGCCCAGCCGCAAATACGGGCTTCTTGGCAGCGACACATGTGTGCCGATTAGGAACAATTTAGTAATACGCTATGCCACAAAGAAAACTCTATATCGGTATATCGGTATATCAGGTTGATTCACTATAATGTTTTGTAACCGCATAACAAATAATTTTGAACTTATTTATACTACATACATGTTTGTGTGTGTATGCATGTATGTATGCCCCCATTCTTGCCCCCTTTGAGTCGACCCTTCAACGCATAAGCCTTCCGTCATCGGCTGACGGTGCATTGAACTCATGCACTGGCTGCAGTTTGTCGGAAACGCTTTATTATTCATTCATATTTGCAACTAATTGATCAATTTCAATAGCACATTTCCCACACATATTTATCCATCAATTAATAATCTCTGAAACATAATCACATTCGACCAAAAGACGTGTTTCCAAATTTAAAAACAGTTTTATTCTTGACCCTGTCTCTGAATGTATTTAGCTTTTGTGATCGGAGAGGTCGATTTCAATGCGATTTGAATTCACTTTGTCAGGATATATAAAAAAGTGAAATTATATTAAATACTATATATATATACAACCAGTGAAAATTGCGACTTATTTCAGAAACAAAAGCAATTTTTGCCAAATGTTCTGATTTTGATACAAAATTTGACAAATCTGGATTCGGTTGCAGAAAATATCTACAGCTTATCCAAAGTGGATGGTGAGGATCATGTTTTGGAAACAGACTGACATAAATAAGACTGAGCCAATGTTCTGGTGCTGGTGGCTCTTGTGGTAAATTAGAGCAGTTCCACACAAAACTTTTAACGTGTAATTTGGCAATAATATTTGAATATATTTATGAAATTGGCACAGGGTATATTTTAGTTCAGCTCACTTGACAACACCATTCTTACATGTTTTTTTCTTTCTTTTTTTTGTCGAATATGTAAAAAAAAGAATTTGGTTTTTTGTCTCAAACTCAAAGCATCCGCTCTTTGAAATAAAATTTGTTTGGTTTCTAATGCAGTTGCTGCGCTCTTGTCGATTGGGCACTTTGTGCAAGAGCCTTACCCGTACCCTTAACCTTCAAGCTCGTCAACACACACGTCAACCCCGCAACCACACGCGCTCATCCAAGTAAGGCATGCAAAATACAGTGCTGCCCTCTGCGCGTCTGCCGTCAGTGGAGACGATTTACAAATGGCCATAACGAGTAAATATGTCAAGTGCAGGTGACCCGAAAATCAACAACACAGCAACACAGCAACAACAACGACAACAGCACAACAGCTAACAGTTGTCAAGACAAGAATGCCGGATTTGCAGATACCCTAAGTCCGTACCTATATATCTATATATATAAGTATATTTGATTCAAGTGCAAAAACAAATTGAATGGTTTTTTTCTATTCTAATTGAAGATATCAAGTGCTTGATTTCAGATAAAATTGTTAATTGAAGATTTTACATTCTAAATCTAGAGTCTTGAGTTAAATTTATGGTCGGAATTACCAATTAAGGTTTTTGTTTGCCATCGAAAATGCCTCCTTTTCAAAAATGCATGTTACATAATTTTCCACAATGTCATTAGACCATTTTTTAATTGGTTCAGGGTATACAAAAAAAAAAAACCGAACGACGACGGATTCAGAAGCTACCAGCAAAAACAGACATCAGCAGAGGGTAGGTGTGGAACAAACCGGGGGAGTAGAGAGATGGAGCGGGTGGAGCACCCACAGCAGCCGTTCGCCCTTTTGGTGCATGTGTTTCCGGTTGCACTCAGTGGCAAACGGTTTCCAGTGTAAATTGGTCAACTAAATAATGCAGCATCAGTTGCACCAGTAGTCAAGCTGTCAGTTTGCCACAGCTACCCCCTCCGTCCACCCCAGCGATGTCCACACAACAGAAAAAATGCAACAGCTGAGGCAAATTTGCATTCTATAAAATGTTAAAGTATCGAAACACATTTTTATATTTATACAAATATATTTCTGGCCATTGGACAATGGAGCTATTTCGTTTGGATCTATTTGGGACTCAATTCATTTAAATGCATTGACACTGTTTTTGAAATATATAGTTCTTATAATCTGCTGCCGAAGGCATCAAAGAATTTGGACCAAAAATCAAAAATATGTCTTGGAGACAAAGTTAGACTGAACTTAGAAGGCGGATTGCTGGAAACCTCTTCCGAAGATTGGTAACAAATTTGTTGCCCAGAGTATCAATAATCAATGTTATGGCTTTTTTTTTTAATTATTATGTTTTTACTCTTCAACTAGATCTCTTAAGACTACACATCACCTGTGTCGCATATATATACATATTCCGATCGATGAAAGAAAACTAGACAACAAATTACAATTAATTGGACATCTTGTCAAAGGACTTTCGTATGACTTAACAAGTTAACCAAATCAACACAGATTTGGATTTTTTAAAGTTAATTTTTGAAACTAATTATATATATGTATATATACTTCGGCAAAGAGTTGGCATCAATTGTGTGTATTTAAATTCTCCATAAGTAAGTAGAAATAATTGCAGTGCAAATTGTCACACCCAAAAACAGAAAATGTTCAAATTACGTTTCCAAATTCGTTTGTAAATCGAAAGTCAAAATAGCTCGTCTCTAATTAAGATGGGTGGGTGCAAGTGACTGGCTGCTGGCTGCATGAAACCCCGCCAGAAACATATGTTCGTGGTCTTTATTTGGTGGTCAGCCGTGTGCGATGTCCTTTTTAACCGCTGGCTGTTTGTCACTTGCAACCGCGACGGCCATTTCCGCTCCACAGTCGCCATTTTAACTGCCACAGTTGTAAAATCTCTGTCAATTGATAGGCCATGTCCCAATGATAATGATGATCATGGTAATGATGATGACGATGATGATGATGATGATGATGATGGTGGTGATGATGGCGATGATGAGTCTGGTCTGCTCTGCCCTGTTCTGTTGGCCAGTGGCCACAATTTAGCGCGCTGCGACTACCGAAAAGTTCATTGCAGATTGCCTCCGTCTGATGAATGCACAAATAATGGGCTGCATAATGCAAAAAGGAAATAAATTATTCTGCTAGTATTGCTGGAGCAGGTCAGGTCTGCCCATCTATGTACGTATGTATGTCTGCCTGACTGTCTGTCTGTCTGTCTGCCTGTCTGTCTGTCTGTCTGCCTGTTTGTCTGTTTATATGTATGTATGTAACTCAGCTTGAGCACAGAGTCCATAGTCAGAGCCTGCCACTGTGCAGCAGACAGTCAGACAGAAGCAAACAGCGTAATAACAACAATCAGCAGCATTTTGCCCCTTCTGCTTCTGCCGCTGCGGAACGATCAACATGAATAATCATCATTCTGTTTACATCAGTGAGCAAAGTTCGAAATCATAGGGATTATGTAGATTCATGTGGTTAAATAGTACAATTTATTATTTTGAAAAAAGTCCAGCATTAAGTAAATTACGCCATTAAATAGTCAAATATTTTTACTAAACAAAAAAAAAACAATGATTTTGAAAATCTGAAAAGCTGCCAGATTGAATATATTCCACATTTCATTAAGATAAACATAAAACTTCTTCTATCAATCAGACAGGCGAGCCTATTGCTCCTGATCAAGAATATATAGTTGCTTTCTGTGTATCAGCTTCGCTTCAATCCAATGGACACTTTGACAAATGTTTCTTTTTGGACTGTGGACAATTTGCGAAAATTATGGAATTGTGTTCACTAGTGTTATTATCATGATTATTGTGAAGCTGAAGCTGAAGCTGGCTGGGCTAATTTTGTTTGATTTTGTTTCTGATCGAATTAGGGTAAAATTGAGCGTTCGGCAAAGTTTAGGAGCCAGCGGGTCGCGTAAGTCGCGACCAGGCAGCCAAAAAGGTGGCTCCCGGGCCGAGGACGTGTGCTGATTGTCAAAGTCGAAGTTCAGTTTTGCAGTTCGCAGGCCGCGTGCGCGGCATTAAGAAGCGGCAATATACATACGCATATACAAATATTACATTGAGGCCGGAAAAAAAAAACCTGATGATTTGCATGGGTTTCGACTCTGAGGCAAAGGTTCATCATCAACGTCGCCGCCAACGCGGCATAGCGCGTAATTGGCCAAGTTATTTTGCGCTTTCTGCCTGCCTCCTTTGGCAAATTGATTTTGCTTCGTGCCTCATCAGCAGCGACAATTGCCCTGGCCCTTTCGCGAGCTCATCAGGTTGATCATGTTGATCATATTGCTGCTGCTGCTGCTGTTGATGCGGCTGGTGCTGCACACGTACTCGTTGCCCCGTTCTTTCTGCTGCTGCCTCTGCTGCTACTGATGTTTTTTGCGGTTTCACACTTTGGTTAAGGTTCCATGCCCTTCGCACTCAAGTGGCTTGGTCGCGGTCAGCCAAATGAATGGGTCAAGCCAGCACCGCCTGGCAATATGTTTAAGAAGAGCTCATACAAGAGGTATGTTTTAATTTTATTGATTTGCAACACAAGAGACACAAAAAAAAAAAATTGAATAAAGTTGCACTGCACTATTTCGGATGAATGTTCAAGTCGATTTGATTGGCTTACTAGACTATCTTTTTAATCATTTACTTAATATACTTGTCCATGAACTTTTTATGGAAATCCGAGCGCAGCGCATCGTTCACAAAGTGCGTCTTCTTCTCGGGCGCGGAGCGGGCACAGTTCTTGAACACAACATCATCATCCCAGCGTCGTTTGATTTTCAAATCGCCGCCGAGACCAGAGGCGCGGCCAGCAGCCGATGCCGCCGTACCCGGCTCATAGTTGATAAGCGGATTGCCCGACAGAATGTTCTCCATTCGTATGCGTTCGTCCTCCTGCTTCTTCTCGGCCTCACGACGGGCCGTCTCCTGCAGGCGTTCCTGTTTGATCTTATGCAATTCAGCCAGCAGCGCCGCATCATCATCATCCGAATCACTGTCCGAACCGGAGCTGTCGTTGTCCAGCGGCTCATCCGCATCAAGATTGGCTGCTGCCTGCTGTTGCTGCTGCTGCAGCAGCTGCTGCTGCGATAGACTTTCGAATTTGGCGCGCTTGCTGCTGCTGCTGCTCGCACCGCTGTTTGCCTCGATCGCCTTGCGCACAATCGAGGGCAGCGCCTTGCCAGAGCTGGCGCCAGAACGAACGTCACGTTCGCGTTCCTCGAGCTCCTTACGGAAGTCGCGATTGCGGATCTCATCGCTAGTTCCTTGGCCAGCTTCCCTACAGAAACACACACGATCACCATCAATTGTATAAACATACATATATATAAATTTACATGTACATACCTGTATTTCAATTTGGTGTGGCCAGGTAGATCGCGACTTGAATATTGTTTGCTAAGGGCGCTCAAGTCTTTTTCGCCACGGCCGGAGCCACCGCGAGCTGGATCAAATGTGGGGCGCGCTGCTGTCGTCATTTTGAGGTTTTAGTTGGTTAATAACTGTTAATAACTTTAACGTTTGAGGCAATTCGATGTAAACGTTTTGTTTTATATTTATAAACAAAAAAAGTGTTGTAGCTTGCTTTTGCTGCGTATCAGCTGCTTCTACGCATTCCAGATGTGAGTTTCGATATACATTTTATATCGATACTCTTCACACTTGCTAATTGAGTTAGCGACGGTTCTCAGTTATCGATAATGAAAATTTTTCACAGCGGAATTTTACATTTTTGATTGTTTTAGTTGTCAAAAAAAGGCTCTCCACAGACCAACAAAATATATTGCAATTTCGTGAACGAAATTTTGCTTCGATCTGCAAACAATGAAAATAAAATAAATAAAATATCGATAATAAGTAACACATGTCTGCTCCTCACGCCGTAACGGGGCTGCCAGATACAGTTTCGCACACCACGCGAAATTTGTTCAAATTGACAAACAAAAAGAAAACAAACATGCCACTGGGGCCGCAGCGCTACAAATATTATAAAACGCAGCTTAGCGAGTTGTTGCACAGCACCACAATGCACATTCGCAACTATTATAACACACTTAACACCACAGCACCACATCTAATCACGCAGGCGAACCGCCTTTGGGAGCTGAGCCAACGACAACGTTTAGTCGCTGGGTAAACCAAATAAAAGAATGCTCATTTCGATACCTACTACAAATACTTATATATAAATATAACTATATGCATATATGTAATTGCCACAGCGTTGACCAGGCTGCAGAAGCAAGACTGATGATATCCTACCAAATCGCATATCAGTCCATCCACAAGTTCATGTTAGTGAATTTGCCCCAGCCCACCTCTGTAAACATTAAATAGCTAAAAATGCGCTCGTGTTTTTTCTTTCATCTTGCAGCAACCGGCAAAGTGGAAAATTAGCTGAAATTGCTAAGCAAGTGGCCGAGTTTGAGAGGGAAACCAACGCTCTGACTGAGGAACTGGGCGAGATGCCAACGTCGCAGATTTGTCCGCTGGCCGAATGGTGTGCCTGGCTGTCGCAGGCATTAAGTGTTCTCCAGACCCAGGCAAAGTATTTGGATCTGCATTCGCGTTCGCTGCTGCCCAAGCTGGTCCAGGCGTCCACAGTCAGGCAGTTCAAGGAGGATCTGCAGTTGGCGCAACACTACGAGGCACGCTTTCGAATGGGATTAGCAACAGCGGAGCGATGCCCGGACCTACTGCCAATGTAAATGGCAAACTAAATTATGCAAATATACAAATTTATCACCAGTCATCATAAGCGACTCATCTATTTATTCGACTTAAGCTTCGATCATCAAAAATCAATTCCATTTTCTGATCCTCTATGCCGGATCACCGCATCGATTTTCACAAATGTGCACAAAACAAAAACAAAAAAAAAAATTACACACAACTGTTTTTTTTTAACCACTGCAATAGATGAAATTTATTCAAAACATTTCAATTTCATGTTGTGTAATTCTGTCTGCGTGTTGTTTATATTGTTTTCCAAATCCTCGAAATCCTCAAAAATTGCCAAAATGTAAGAGAACTTCTAAAATGAAGAGTAGAGTATACATGTCAATAATATACAAATTACAGTTCCTTTTAACTCACATTTTAAACAAATCTCAAGCGATTGACAGGCTAGCGACTCCTAGCGCAGTCGTCTGGCTTCGCGTTCAGATTCGAGCAGCGTCAGAATATCTCCCTCGCGGACGGGTCCCTTCACGTTGCGAATGATTTGACGGTTCTGCTCGCCGAGGAACTCCACTTTGACCTGTGTACACTGGCCCTGGGAGCCGGTGCGGCCGAGAACTTTCATCACGCGTGCCCAAACAACTGGTTTGTCCATGGTTTTTATGTATTTTCAATTTGTTTTCGCGAACAAAATTCACGTGAGTGATGCGCTTCAATTGACAGACGCAAGCAAAAAGGAAGTCGGCTGGTTGTTGTTTCAGCTACGTTAAGGTGGTGGCGCTAGCGCACAGGGTTGCTCTGACAAATAGTGCTGTAAACGACTATTGGATAAAGTGTCAAATAATTGAAATTTGTGCTTTTTAAAAGTAAATGGCATGCTCATAACAAATAATAATTTCTCTTTTTAATTAAGATAATTAATTTTCTAAATCTGAATGCTTTATATCTAACAACTCAATGAATTGGACATTTGACAGTTGCCACAGGCTCACAACACTGCCACAAAGCACAGTATTGCCACACTGCGAAATATCAAAATAATTGCTTTCTATCTAGAAGGGTCTTATGCTAATAATATTGTCTATTTTAATTAATGCATATGAGTTTTATTCAATACAAATAGGCCAAAGACTCGTATAGTGGCAAAATGCTCGCCTAACAGCATTGCCAGAGACAACTCGACAACTCTAAACTGTCATTTGACGCGGCACCACGTATACATTTGACAAGTGAAAGTCGGTTGAATTCGTGCAGTACTTCGGCTGCACGCATTGTTGCTGGCTACCACTCTGTTAGTTTCGCTCAAACGTGTCGGTCGCCAAGTTGCCCAGTTGCCCAAATACGGTGCATTTTCGTTTCTGTCTTTCACACTCCCGAAAATTCATCAGTGAAATAACATTCTATCAAATCGAACAAAGATGAAGAACCTAACGTTCTTGCTGCTGCTCGTGTTGCCCACCATTTTTTGCACATTCTCCTCACGTAAGTGTTTTTATTCGAAACACCAATCGTCGGCATTGTTGCTGTTGTTGTTACGACTACGTGGCAGTTGACATGTTAGCCGCTCAAGAAATGTTGAATGAAAAAAAGCGTTGAAATTGAAGAGCAGCACAGTGTCGAATTTAGCTTGTCTCAAGATTTCCATCGCAATTCATATGATTTGGGCAAAAGTGTTGCGTTGGCAAATGGGCGCTAATATACATTTGCACATCTCCATCTCGCTCACACACATTTGTATTTGCAGCAAACAAATTCGGTGCATACGCCGCCGAGCCTGTGGAAGATGATATCGTTGATGTGGATAGCGATGAGGGCGCCGTAACGGGCGAGGATGTTGAGCCGGATGAGGATACGGATAGCGGCAGCAGCAGCACCTCCCCAAATGCCGACACCTATTTACTGTTCACGAAACCATTGCATACGGCCGGCCAGCAATTGGATCTGCCCGGTGGCAAGCCGGTCGAGTTTTTGATCGGATTCACGAACAAAGGCGAGGAGGAGTTTGTCATTGAAACGGTGGAGGCATCCTTCCGTTATCCCATGGACTTTAACTACTTCATACAGAACTTCTCAGCGGTTGCATACAATCGCGAAGTAAAACCCGGATTCGAATCGACCGTCTCCTATACGTTCCTGCCATCCGATCAGTTTGCTGGCCGTCCATTTGGCCTGAACATTGAGCTGTCTTATCGTGATGCCAATGGCATTCAATACAACGAGGCTGTGTTCAATGAGACGGTGCTGATCTCCGAAGTTGACGAGGGTCTGGACGGTGAGACGTTCTTCCTGTATGTGCTTCTTGCTGGAATTGCTGTGCTCCTACTGGTCATTGGTCAGCAATATCTGTTAGGTAGCTCCGGCAAGCGTAAGCGTGCTGCTGCTAAAAAGGTCATCGAGACGGGCACCGCCAACGATAGCAACATTGATTACGACTGGGTGCCACAGGAGACACTGCGTGCGCTGCGTAAGACTTTTTTACATTAATAATAATAATAAATACCTTCGATACTAATTTTTTTCGCTTACTTGCAGAGAAATCGCCACCCAAATCCAAAACGCCAAAAACATCACCCAAACCGGGCAAGCAGGCTAGTCCCAAGGCCAGCCAACAGCAAAGCCCCAAACAGCGCAAAGTGAAGCGTTCCGCGGGCGATGATTAAAGACTGCAACCCAAGCACCAACAACCAACTCACACACCTCCCCCCACACACCAACATATACATCCATACAAGAACATCCATCGTGCGTGTCGCAGTCGTAATATTATAAATAATTAATAATATGTGTTTTTTTTTATATTGAAAATATAGAGATTGTTAGTGGTTAACTTACAGAAATTGGGACAGCTGTGGCTTGTGCTGTTCATTTATTTTTTTAAAGTTAGTCTCTTTAAACGTCTGTAAACATATTTAGCAAATTGGTTGTTTCTTATTTCAAATAAGGGTTTAAATTTTTTGTATCTTTCGACCTAAACTGCCACTGCACGTTAATATACACATATAATTATATATATAATATATATATATTCCCAAAACAGAGATCCGCAACGGGCCCATTTTCATGGAGCGCTACATAATTCTCTTCGTTTGATGAAGAGTCGTCGGCGCAAACAAATAAAAAAAAACCTTCCAATTGTACGATAAATGAAATTAGCATTATTATTTTCTTACACCAAATTGTATTGTAAATTTCTTAATACGGGCATCTTTAGCTAGACAGACGGAAAGAGAAAGGACAAAAGAGTTCGTGAACATAATAAAGAGAAAAAAGAGACAAATAATGCACTGCGTTTTTTAATTTACAGGAAAAGTAGTCTTAATCTTAATTTGCCGAAGAGTAAACAATCGCATAAAAATATAATATTTGTATGTAAGTATGCAAATAAGTTTCATTTAGCAAGCACAAATGAAATGCATAGATAAAAGATTAATATATCCTAGCTTATTTCAAAACAGAAAAGTGAAACTTAATTGCAGTTTCGCGCTTTTGGCATTTCATCTTTGCGTAGGAATTTGAATCTTTTGGATTCATAAATATCTAGATTTTAGGATTCGTTGTGGTGACCTTGAAGCTATTCATAATCTATCAATCACAATCTATAGGGTAAGTGCTATATAAACCAACATCTTGCCGAATAACGAGCTGAGAATTATAAGCGCTTCGACAAAATGTGATTGCTGAATGTTTTGTAACTTGCTCTGGGGATGACCAAGTCGATAACGACACATTGGCAATGAGCACAACCAGTATCGCGCTATTTGAGAGCGTGCGTTGCACATTTGCTCTCTTTATGCACATGCACACAAACTGTGCATGGAATGTAAACGTTGCATATGTATGCACGTATGTATGTAAGCATGTACGATATACGTAAAGTATTTCTGCACATTTTATGGAATAACTAAATCATACAGCTGTCGAAGGAACTATGTCTAGTATAATACTGTTCAGGTTTGACATTGCAATGGATCATTTAGTCTTGCTTTAAATTGTTAGCTGTGGAAATCGGTTGAGCGTGAGAACAGTAATCAGTTTAGTGACGAGTTTAGGGGCGGGGCGACAGTGTTCCCGACACTATGCGGGAATACAAGATAAGAGGAAGCTTTCGCATAAAACTCGACGATAAGTTGTAGAAACACTTGTTTTAAATTTCCAAACAACAGTAACAAACGGTCAGTCAGCGAATTGAGTAGGTTGTGGGTATTGTGGCGACAATATATTCATCGGTATGGATCAGCAACACCAACGGGATTCCCATTACGAGGATTTTCGCAATTCAGTGGTTACGGATAGCTCGACTCGCCATATCGTCGATATTGCACAGAATCGGGAGACACCGCCGCCAGATTTTATGCAGCCAGGTGCCGGTCATTCGAACGTACCACAAAATAGCGGTCTCAAGACATGTGAGTTCCAATAATGTTTATCAATTGCCTAATTATTTATTAACACGCAATTAGATTAGATAAGCATTGAGATTTTGGTGTGGTTCAGTTCCGTCAAACTGAGCAATATGAGCTGAAGGTTGCTTGAAGCTGTCGAGACGGTGCTCGATAATAAGTATAAAGGTTATTATTTTTATTTTTCCAAAATATATTTCTTAATAATTGAATATACTCGTATTGTTAAAAAGTAGAACTGTAAGTATGAAAGCCATGTTGAACTGCTTACTTCAGTGGAAAGCAGTCACTCAACTGTTAAGCGAAGGGTCGCGGGTTCAAGTCCCCGTAAATTCGTCAGTTTTTGCTACAAATTAAATTATGCGTATTTAAATTTTTTGAGTTTTTCTAAAACGTTTGTATAGTTAATATTTTAAAATACTACTGTTTAATAATAATATGAACAACGAAAAAAAACGAATTTTAGACATTTCTGTGTTGAACATAGGGAGGGGGCGTGTGCAGAGAGAGGTGCACAATGTGTATTAAAAAAATGGCGTCGCGTAATGAACGGGGTTGAGCTGAAACCGTTGCAGCTTTAGACAGTTTGACAAGCACAGATTGAAAATAGGTGCATTGAACCAGTGTGGGAAACGATCTGATTTAGCTTTGTTTTTTTCTTACGTTTACGAGTGTTGTTAAATATTTGGCAAAAGAATTGGCGCACACAACTATTGGCAGTGGGTGGAAAAAATAAGCAGAAAATGTATTGTAAAATGATAAGCCAAAGAACTGAATAGTATACATTTTTATTTTCTTCCAAATTTTGGATATATACTCGTATACACGGGAATTAAGAAAGGAAAACCCACGTTTTTTAGTAATAGAAATACACTTTCTGAATAATAGGCCGAGTTGCCATTCGCGGTTTTTTTTTTCGAGCGTAGTTGAGAGCAAGGGCATGCAGTGAATGCAAATATTCTTTCGGTTTGTTTCTTTTTTGTTGTTTTAATTGGGAAAATTATGTGGCACGAAGCACGCAGAGAGAGACGCCGCATCCGCAGCCTCTTCGTGGACTATCAAAAACGTTGCAAGCGCCGGAGGTATTTCTACGATAAAATCCAAGCCGATCCCACACAATTCCTGCAGCTGCACGGCCGGCGAAGTAAAATCTATTTAGATCCGGCCGTCGCAGCCGCTGGCGATGAAGACGGAATCATTGTGCCTTGGCAGGGGAATCAGGACAATCTCATCGATCGCTTCGATGTGCGAGCCCATTTGGATTATATTGCGCCCGCGGTGAAAAGTAGCAGCAGCAGCAGCAGCGAGGCAGCATTGAATGGCCACGACGATGATGCGGACCTGACGGCGGAGGAGCGCCAGTTGAACTTCGAACGTTACCGCATCTTGGCCCAGAATGATTTTCTCAATGTGGGCGAGTTTAAGTTTCTGCATCAGTTGTATCTGGAGGAGCAGTTCGGAGCCAACGCACAGCCCGAGGCAGAGCGCAATTTGGGCAAGAATAAACAGAAGAGCAGCGCGGGCGGTGCAACCATTGGTTATTCCTACGACGATGCTGGGGAGACGGTGGCCGCGGTTGCCATTGGACCGCAACCATTTGGCACGGCGCCGGCAACGAGCAGCACAGCTGCTGCTGGCGGCGGAGGAGGTGGCGGCGTTGGCGATATGGCTGAGAATTCGGATGAATCCGATTCTGATATCGATATGGATGTGTACATCGATATTGGCAAACTGAACACGAACCAGGCACACAAGCTGAATGCCTGCGGTCGCAACTATGGCATGAAGAGCAACGATTTCTTCTCGCACCTGACCAAGGAGGCGGATGCGCTGCGGAATGCGGAGCTGGAGAAGAAGCTGTTAGGCGGTCGCAAGCGACGAATCGCGAATCGGCCGTTCAGTCCGCCCAGCTTTGCAGTCAAGGAGGATCAGGGCAAAAGCAAGGACAAGGACGAGGAATCTGAGTCCCGTTCGCCATCGCCAGCCGAGGGCGGCGGCGAAAAGATCACGTACATTACCTCATTTGGCGGCGAGGATGAGATGCAGCCGCACTCCAAGATCACCATCAATCAGAGCAAACCCGGTCACACGCTGGGCGAGTCGTGTGCAATTGCAGCAGCCACTGCTGCTGCCTCCGCCGTATCCTATGCCCAAAAGGTTAAGGATAATCTGGACAAGCTGCAGCTGATCAACGAGACCGCGAAGCGCAGCGGACGCCGACGCTCCCACAGCACCACCCGCAGCCCAAGTCGGCGCCGAAGTCGACATCGCAGCTATCATCGTCAGAGTCGCAGTCGTCGCAGTCGGACACGCAGTCTTCGCCGACGCTACTCGTATTCCTCGCGCAGCTCCAGCGCCAGCTCCTACACGCAGTCAAGCACAACGGGCTTGGTGCCACAGGTCACGGACGCACCGACGCCGCCACTGAAGCGCTACTACGGACGCAAGCGTGGCAACGACACATCCTCCTCGTCGGCGGATGAGGCGGAGGAGGCGGCAGCAGCAGCCAAACAGCAGCCGGGCAAAGGATCTGGGCAGGCGACTGGCGGCGGACGACCGAATCTGCGCGAGAGTCTTAAGCGCAAGATGCAAAACCAGCTAAACATGCAACTTAAGGCCGATAAGCGTGCCGAGAATGAGAAATCGAAGCGAGAGCGTCAGCTGCAGCAGGAGCGCGAGGATGCGATGCGCGAACTGTCGCTGAAGTTGCGGCGCATGCGGCGTAAATTGCTCCACAAATATAGAACGCCCTCCAGTGGCAAACTCTGCGACAGCGATTTGCAATCGGTGGACTCGGAGGCGCCTGCCCGGGCCACAAAACCAACTGCCCGTCGCAGCAGATCGCGCAGTTGCAGTCACAGCCGGAACAGGCGGCAGCGATCCCGTTTGCGCGTTCGTCGGAGCAGCAGCCGGGTGCAACGGAGGCGCAGATCCCGTAGTGCCAGTGCCACAGCCAGTGCCACTGCCAGTGCCCGGAATCGAAGGCAGCGATCGCGATCGCGCAGCAGACGCAGCAACAGCCGCATGGAACGCAAACGCCGATCACAAAGTCGCCGTCACAGCGGCAGTCAAGATCGTCGGCGATCGCGCAGTCGACGCAGCCAATTTCAGACACGACGGCGGCGCCAACGTGAGCGCAGCCTGGAGAGAAATCGGGAGCGGGAGCGCTACAGACAGCAGCAGTACGAACGCTCGCATTGAGGACGCGACGAGGCACATGCTCATGGCAGTCATTTCAGTGGTGGCGCAGGAGGAGGAAGAGGAGGAGTAGGAGGAGCAAGTGGTGGTGGTGGACGTGTGGGTTGAGTTGGTAGCAGTGGTAATCGTGGCAGAGTCGTCATTTCCGCGCCACCCAAGCTGAAGAAGCTCGTCGACTACTGAAAACTGATCAACTGACAAAAATACTAAAGAATATAGGATATAGAAAGTTGCGACAAAGATTTATTCACATGCATTGATCATGCCCGCTCAACGTTGCATTGTTTCTGTAGGGTATAGGCATATTTGTCAATCACATGTTGCATATGTTGCACTTGCTTCTCGAGAAATTTCTACGTACATATTTGTTGCAAATGAACTGTGACGAAAGTGACGCGAAAAATCTAACCAAAAAAGTTTTTGAAAATTTTCTTTGACCCAATGTTAAATTTTGGGATGAGCCTTCCTCTATATATACTCTATATATATTGGTATAATAATAATAAGGGCGCAGCTAGCTTAGAAGAGGCGTGGTTGAATTGAGCGCCTCTTTAATTTTTGTACTTTGAAGTGTTAAACCTAATTTGATATATCTAATTGAAAACAGCTGAAAAGCTTTTATATTTCTAAGTTACTTGAGTTTATTTGATATAATATCATTTATAATGCACCGATTGCATCCATATCTGCCATGAGTCACCAGAACCACACCAATCACATTTGCCCACAAAACAACATTGCGCATCTACATGAAACATTTGCAAATTTCGTCATCCAGCTTTTGTTCTGTTTGCTGATTGCAGCGGAAGGCAAGCCGCTGGGCTGCATGGAATGGCTGGTCACGGCGCTCTCGATGCTGGTGTTTATAATCACTTGTCCCATATCCATATTCATCTGCTTCAAGGTTGTGGCCGAATATGAGCGAGCCGTCATCTTTCGGTTGGGACGGTTGAGCGGCGGCGCCCGGGGACCGGGTATGTTCTTCATATTGCCCTGCATCGATGAGTATCGCAAGGTGGATTTGCGTACGGTGACATTCAATGTGGCGCAACAGGAGATGCTTACCAAGGATGCGGTGACGGTGACCGTCGATGCGGTTGTCTATTATCGCATCAGTAATCCCCTATACGCAATTGTCCGTGTGGAGGATTATAGCACATCGACACGTCTGCTTGCTGCCACCTCGTTGCGCAACATTGTCGGCACACGTAATCTCTCCGAGCTGCTGACCGAACGCGAGACATTGGCGCACAATATGCAGGCGACCCTGGACGATGCAACCGAGCCATGGGGCGTCATGGTCGAACGTGTGGAAATGTAAGCATCAACGCATCAATCTAATAACAGATGGCAATATGTCACCATGTCCATCTTTCGGTCCCATTTTCCTAATATCGATATGAATCAATTAATTCACCTTCTTGATGCATTGCAGCAAGGATGTATCGCTGCCCGTCTCCATGCAACGTGCCATGGCCGCTGAAGCGGAGGCGGCACGTGATGCCCGCGCCAAGGTGATTGCTGCCGAAGGCGAAAAGAAGTCGGCGGCAGCCCTAAAAGATGCTTCAGATGTGATATCCTCTAGTCCATCTGCTCTACAGGTGAGTCGCTTACAACTCTCGAATTTCGAATATGACTGACATCAATTTCAATCCGTTTGTTTAGCTGCGGTATCTGCAAACGCTGAGCAGCATATCGGCGGAGAAGAACTCAACCATTGTGTTCCCCTTGCCCATGGAGCTGTTGACACCGTATTTGGCCAAATACATGCCACTGACGCAGTTGCCACCGAAGCCACCGTTGGCCACATGTCCAGAAGATCAATATCCCCAATGAACAATCCGCTAAATAATATTTTGCTTATATATTCTATGTATATATATATATATATATATATTTTGTATCTATCCCACTACCAGAGTGCCTATGAGCCCATTAGCGGCTTTCAGTTATTATTATTTGTATTTGTATTCTCTTATATATCAAAATAAATATATTAACAAAAATTGTTTTTGGAGATTTTACTTATTTATTTATTTATTGTCAACTAAAAGTCAAAATTTAATTTAATTTAATTAAAAATAATATTAAAATTATAAAAAAAAATGTAAAAATAAGAATGATTATTATGTTGCATGAATTGGGGAAAACCCCGAAAAAACCCAATTAGACCAAACATAATTGGTAAGAGTTAGTAAGAATTAGGCCACCACCTGTGCAGGCAAAAAAGTTATTCCCGAGATAGGGCATTTAACATAGAGTTTTTAATTATAGAAGTGGATGACTCTGAATTGATTATATGGTTTAATTTGTTGTAATCATTCCAGAGTACTCGAAACGGTTCATGCAAGGAATAAGTAGTATTAGTATGTTAGAATGCAAAACTACAGAAGAAAGGTCGTTAATAAATAGGTTAAACATCACTGGACCAAGATGACTACCATGAGGTACACCAGAGGTGACTAGGATAGGTTTAGAGTGCACGGCTTTAAATACAAATTTTTGAGTTCTGTGACTCAGATACTCCCAAATCCAGGTCAGAAGGTTAGTAGGAAATCATATAAGGTTTAGTTTGCGAAGAAGGAGAGAGTGGTTGACAGAATCAAAGACCTTACTGAAGTCTGTGTAAACGACATCAGTTTGCATTTTATTCTGAAATCCTTTGATCACAAGGGAAGTAAATTCAAGAATGCTAGTTGTAGTAGACCTACATTTCCCAAAACCATGCTGGAATGGTGAAATAATAGAACTACATAAGTATTGCACTTGAGTAGTTAATATTTTCTCAACTGCCTTAGGTATTGCGGACAATTTGGGAATACCTCTATAGTTTTTTATATCAGACTTTGGATTTGAGAGATTTGAGACCTAACTTTTTAATAATTAGAAATTTCTTGCAATACTGCAAACTAGCTGATAAATATAAGAGAACAACTTTTGATTAATTGGGAGGGTTCGGTTCATAGTTTAAATCAGAAGACCCAAAACCTAATTGGTTTAAATTTGATTAATCATGCAAAGCAAAACACATAATTCCATTTACATTATTGTTAGTGCTGGAGCTGTTTGATCAGATAAGTCGGTAGTGCTGAGTGGGTCATAAGCACTTACAAACAAAATCAAATGAATCCGTTGCTATTATACACCAAATGTCACTGATAATAGGGAATTACAATCGTGCTAATTGCGGTTAGTCATTAAGCGATTCGGAGTAACCAGTATTTAGTTAGCCAAAGGGGAAATGTTTGAATAATAAAGCGCCACTTGTCAAGGGTCCGGTCCGGGTTGAAAATGAAGAATGGGGTTAGACAAGAATCGTGAAAAACAATTCGATTTGATATTAATAACCACTTCCGATGGTGCACCCAGGTGTTTTTTTAACTGGATTTACGATATTTGGGAACAATAATCAATTAATTGCATATAATTCGTTTAGGTGGCGACCCGTCGCGTGACGGCAACCACGTCAACGTCAATCCATATAAATAGGTGTCGCTCCGTGGAGCAGTTTAGCATTTGCAGCATGTGGCCGCGTTGGACGTGTGTGCTGTTGCTGGTTGGAGTCCTCAGCCAAGGAAGTACGATGCGGGATTGGCCCCAGCAATGTGTGAGCAGACGTTTGATCGAGCGCCATCGCCTGAGCCAAGAGCTTTATGGAAATTGTGAGGGGAGGCGACATAGGCGTCGTGTGGATCCCACATTTCATGGCAATCCCAAGTCACGCGCCGAGCTATTGGCCAATCGATTTTTACATTCAAATAATTTCGGACAGGCGAACTCGCTGGTTGCGCTGGTCAACCAAATAGCCCAGGATTATTTGGCCAAATGCCCACCGGTCATCTACTATGATAGCGATGTGGCCGAGTCAAAGGGTCAGATATTGGAGACGCTCTTCAAGGTGAGCATTCATTCATATATATATATATATATATATATATATTTATTGTGTGTAGACCATTCCGATTACATTCTACCATGGCGAAGTCAACGAGCGCTACGAGCCAAAGAATCGCAACTTGAACATGCACATCGATTCAAACTGCAAGAGCTACATTCTGTTTCTATCCGATCCCTTGATGGCCCGCCAAATCCTGGGACCACAGACAGAGAGTCGCGTGGTTTTGGTCTCCACCTCAACCCAGTGGAAATTGCTCGACTTTTTGAGATCCGATTTGTCATCGGATATTGTGAATCTGCTGGTTATAGGCGAATCTTTGATGACCAGTCCAGGGCGGGTGAGTGCAAAGATCATGTGTAATAGCTTTCCATAATGTTGTACGAGTTACTTCCTTAAAACATGATTTATTTCATATTAACATAAAATGCCTAACAAAATGAGCATACGTTTTCGATTAAAGCGAAATCGATATATATATATATCGATACTTGCAAAACACGAGCAGTTATGGATAAAATGAAATAAACTTGATCTGCGCGTAGTAGACGACAACATGTATTCCAAATTTGAAAGATCCAGATATATATATATATCCATTTGCGCTTACCCAAACAACTTGTAAATAATTTAATTTCAACTTGTCGCTGAATTTAACACTTGTCGCTAAATTTGTTGTTTGATTTGTTGCAGGAGCGCCCTTATGTGCTATACACACACAACCTGTATGCGGATGCCTTGGGCTCGAATAACGGTTTGGTATTGACCAGCTGGGTTCGGGGCGCGCTATCGCGGCCACACATCAATTTGTTCCCGGCCAAGTTTCACAATGGCTTTGCTGGCCATCGTTTTCAGGTATCGGCCGCCAATCAGCCGCCATACATCTTTCGCATAAGATCGCTGGACTCAATGGGCATGGGCCAGTTGCGTTGGGATGGCATCGAGCTGCGCCTATTGCAGATGATAGCGAAACGTTTAAATTTCACGGTGGATGTGACAGAGACGCCCAACGTGCCGCTGAGCGCCAGTGTCGTTGATAGCGTCCAATCGCAGATTACACTGGGTGCCGTCGACATTGGCATGTCAGGCATTTACATAACGGAGGAGCGAATGATCGAGACGGACATGTCCGTGGGGCATTCGCGTGATTGTGCCGCATTCATAACACTCGCATCGAAGGCACTGCCAAAATATCGGGCCATAATGGGCCCATTCCAGTGGCCCGTTTGGGTGGCATTGATATGCGTTTATCTCGGCGGCATATTTCCCATTGTCTTCACCGATCGCCTGACCCTGAGCCATCTGTTGGGCAATTGGGGCGAGATTGAGAATATGTTCTGGTATGTCTTTGGCATGTTCACCAATGCGTTCACATTCTCTGGCAAATACTCATGGAGCAACACGGAAAAAAACTCGACGCGTGTCCTGATTGGCGCCTATTGGCTCTTCACCATTATCATAACGTCCTGTTACACGGGCTCCATTATTGCGTTTGTCACATTGCCCGCCTTTCCCGACACCGTCGACTCCATGATGGACTTGCTTGGCCTCTTCTTTCGCGTCTGCACGCTGGGTATGTTTGGGTAAATGGCCGAAATCGAGAATTCACGATGTGAGCCAACTTTTGTTTTGCAGATAATGGTGGCTGGGAGAGATGGTTCCAAAACTCCACGCATGAGGCAACGACCAAGCTGTATAATAAAATGGAGTTTGTGGGCAGCCTGGAGGAAGGCATTGGCAATGTAACGCAGAGTTTTTTCTGGAACTATGCTTTCCTCGGCTCCAAGGCACGTCTCGAATATCTGGTGCAGTCCAACTATTCAAATGAGTAAGTGCAAAATGTGTTCCAAATAATAATAATAATGTTCACCTCGGGTTGTTTGGTTGATCGTTGCAGGAATTTATCCAGACGCTCCGCACTGCATCTGAGCGAGGAATGCTTTGCTCTATTTCAAATTGGGTTCATGTTTCCGCGCAACTCTGTATATAAGCGCAAGATCGATGCGATGATTATGATCGCACAGGAGAGCGGTCTGCTGATTAAGCTCGGCCACGAGGTCAGCTGGGCCATGCAGCGTTCGTCGGCGGGGCGCCTGTTGCAGGCCAGCGCCAGTTCCTCGTTGCGGGATATCATGCAGGAGGAGCGCCAATTGACCACTGCCGACACGGAGGGCATGTTTTTGCTAATGGCCATTGGCTATCTGATGGGTGGCGTCGCTCTCACCTCGGAAATTGTTGGCGGCATCACAAACAAGTGCCGTCAAATTATCAAACGTTCACGCAAATCGGCCTCCAGCCAATGGTCATCTCGAAAAAATTCGGGCGGGGAGCGCACCGTTGTCGAACAGAAGGCGCACGATATACGCAAACTGGCACGTCGTCATGCTGCCGAGGATGCCAATCAGCGTATGGGATTCGGCATGAGGGAGTTCAATCTGACGCGCACCACGCTACGCGAATTGTACAACTCCAATCGTGGCGGAATGCAGTCGGATCCTGAGCCAGACTTGAACATACATATGGTGGAGGTCGTTGCCGCACTAGATGGCCTAGATGAGTTTATAGCCAGCGTGGAGTTGGTCGACGAGCAGAGCAGCGTGCCATCTAACGACGATGGTGTCAGCGGCATGTTTGGCCGTGAAACTGAATCTGAACGAGATTCGAATCACACATAAAACTCAAGCTAATCACACGTCCGTAACTTTAAGTTGCACTTGTTCGTACAACATTTATAGTTGCAGCAAGCCAAAATGTTTTTTTTTTGTCCAATTTATTTACGGCTTCCTTGCGTATCTCTCAACTCAAGCAAAGAACGCACTAATTGTAATGAGGACAACTTTGAAGATGCTTATAACATAGCTGCAGATCCTCGCCATATCAATGACTCTCCCAAGCAACAGCTGATTGAGCTGTACAGAAATGATCAGTATCAACATTTAAGCCAAATCAATGAAAACGATGATTCAAGTACCAATGAAAATGATCGTCAACGTCCAAACTTTAAGAACGCTGCCAATTTTTATTGAAAGAAAATGGAAGGAGAATTACGAGAGATTAGGAATCGTAAGATTAATTATAACGAGCTGTTCAAAAATAACCAATCTATAAGCCAAATAACCCGAACGATGCTAAGAAACGGAAATTGAACAAACCGAATGAAATATTTCAAATAGGCGATTTTCAAATGCTTTACGTTAAATACAGTTCAAGATCGCTGCCACAACCGGAGCATAAATCCTACGCCATAAAATTCTTTCATCAGGAACACAATTGCATTGCAGGTGGCGTCGAGAAGGCTGCGTCCTCAGAGTTGCCAGTGGCAAGCGCATTAGGATACATATTCGCGAGGATTGGTCGGCTATCCATCGTAGGATGAACAGCTCCAATGAGCTCCAACAGCTTAACGGAATTAACTTGGGGAACAATTCATTTCAAAATATTAATGTCGATATTAATACGTTTTTGGCTCAATTTGACAATGTGCATGATTTTTGAACTAATGGATGTACGATTCTTGGAATATTGAATAATAACACAATTGAGTATGCAGGACTTTGCCAAATTGGAATATATCATAAGTAACATTCCGAATCTGTTTCTTTATTTGTGGTCTCGCAACAGCAAGATGCGAACTAAACTTAGTAACTCCCATCAGTTCATAACAATTTCGGATAAAGTGCAACTTAATGTCTCTGAACTAATAAGAAAAAAAAAAAATGAGAAAGGAAGAGGTCCTGCGGGTCCTGCGGGCCTCTTTTTTTAAGTAAGCCAGAAACAATAATACTAGTTTGAGATTTCGTAAGATTAGAACTAAGCTTTATAAATGTACATATTACAGAGGCATGTAGACTGGATGCGAATGTTTGCGAGAAAGAGACAAAGTCACATGAGAATGGCCGAGATAGATAGAGAGCGAGAGAGATAGACAGAGAGGGAGAGAGAGAGAGAGAGCACTTGGCATATTTAGACGCCTCGATTTGGCAGGTCCTTAACCTTGTAGATGCGCACCAGCCAATGCTCGGTGGTATACGCCTCCTCGAGCACATCCAGTTCGAAGTCCTTGTTGCCAATCTCGGATGCACGCACACGATCATAGCCCTGCGCCTTGCCACCCTCCGTATACATTTGTCCAAAGCGATAATAGCACATCTTGTACATTAGGCAATTGAGCAGCGTGGGCGAACCCTCCTTGTCCACACGAAACTCGCCATTTGCCGCATAGTAGTCCTTCTCCTTGATGTGGGCACCGCGATCGGTGCTGCCACCAATGCGCACCATCCACAGGAACTTGTTGATATCGTCGGATGAGTAGCCAGTCAATCCACCAAATATAACCAGAACATAGTCCACGTCCAGTTCACGCATTATTTCGTATGCCTTCTCCTCGGATGAGGCCATTGCCTGGCCAACGCGCGAGATGTGCGTATTGTTCCACGTATTGTTGTCCACGAGTATCGTCCGATTGGCCATTGCCGTTATTTGATAGCCATAATCCCACCAGGACATGATGCGAGAATTCTAAAACGATAAGGGCAAAAGAACTCATCTCATTTAAAATAAATTTGAACAAAGATTTGCAGCATGTTGCACGTTGCTGACGCACATTCAGAAATATTTTGTTAGTACTCATTATGTTTCATACTCTTCCTATCAAGAATATACAAATTGTATTCATCACCAGTGCGAAACTCAGACACAATGCCAACTCCTCCATCTCTCTCATTCTCATTTTCAACTCACCTCGGGGGTATTCATTTGCAACCAGTAGTAGGCCTCGCGAAAATCGTCAAAGATGATCCGACCTCCATCGTGGGAACGTGCGCTGAGTACAATGCTCGGCGAGGAGTATGCCTCGGATGTTACCCAGGTACAGTGGAATGTGTAAACGATTAGCATTAGTGTAATGATGGACACAAAACCAATGGCCACTTCACTCTTGACCCCACCACTCTGCTGCTCCAGTTTCTTATGTTGGCGTTTACTCTCCGTCGCCGCCTTCGCGCTGCCCGCGTCCACGCACTTGATGTACTTGGCCAGTAGATGCGATATGGCTATGCCAGATAGAACGCACATAACTGGCGCCAGCACAAGCATTAGGCGCACCATAACACCAGCAAAGTAAATACTTGTGACACCGTACAAAATGATGAAGATGTTAGAATCCGTCAAGCGCGAGAAACAAAAGTAGAGGCCAGCGGGAAACAGAAAGACAAGGATCTGAAATTGCACAAAGAGCCAACAAATTGAATTAGTGCATCGCCTAAAAGCCGATTCGATGCAAATGGAATTGCCTCAGCGATCAAAGTGCTTGTAATCAATGGCTGCTTTAAGGTGCAAGTCATTCGCATCATGTTTGTTTTGTCATCACTCAAGCAGAAGGTATAAACATTCGGATTAAGCACAATTACATGGAATACATTACCTGCAGATCAAAGTAGAATGATGACCATGATGTGGGCTGATGTTCCGACACAGAGGCAATTATTGGTATATGATTCTTGGCATAGGATGGATCTAGCAGCGAATAGAAGCGACCCGTCCAAGGTGATACCTTGCCGGTTAATGTTAGCAGCGTGCCCACAATCAACACCAGGCTGACCAAACTCGTCACCAGAGTCTTGAAGAGCAGTTCAAAGTGATCCTTGGGCATGCGTGAGCGTAGATAGTCCACGACAGCATGTATCTGACAGAGACCAAAAACTCCGAGTGCCTTTAAAAATACAAAAAAAAACAAACAGATGCCGATGAGACACTAAACTGATCTGTTCACGATGTGCATAAAAATGTGATCTAAAGGATGCGAATCAGTTATTTTTATAGTACTCATTATGTGTCATACTCTTCCTATCAAGAATTACAAATGTAATCATCATTAAGCAAAACCAAATTGAAGTTGTAACAAAAAAAAAAAAACTTACCAGCATATGCTCCGAGCTTTGAATGGGCTGAAAGCCCACAAACGATATCTGCATAGAGAGTATGGTGCCGACGCAGTAAAGTGTGCTATATGCAATATAAATGCGATGCGAGAAGCGGCCAGTGATCATCAATGCCAGCACGTGCAGTGGTATCAAATTGATTAGGAAGACATAACCGCCCCACGACGACACCATGTAGAAATAGGCGAGTGCCGACATTGCCGACCAGAATATGGTGCCTGTCTTGACAGCCTTTATCCACAGATAGTAGGTGAAGAGCATGCAGAATATGGCGATGCCTTCGTTGTCATAGGAACCAGCCACCGATCGCGATATATAGCCCGGCACGATGGATATAAGAGCAGCGGCGACTAAACCGGCGCCTGTACTCTGTACATATCATTGAAGAGAAAGAGAAGGAAAAAATAAATAAATTTAGGAACACGTGCATATTATCGTGTTTAACCTCAACTGATGCATACTCACATGAATCTCCTTGGTCAGCGCATAGGTGACGAGCGTGGTGAGGGAGGAAAAGAACGGGGCCAGAAATACGCAAACATTCCGAATATCAATGGTTACGTTCAGCATCCACATCAGCCTGTACAGCGCAGCCGAGGTGACCATCAATCCGGGATAGATGGTACCACCAATGATGCGACCAAGTGGATACCAGGCGCGATCATCGAACCAATTGTGGAATTTATAAAAGCCTTGCTCCGCCAGGAATCGCGTGGTGCGATAGTTAAAATATGGATCGAACTCATGGATGACGCTTTCGAAACGCAGTACAGAAAACAAACGTGTGGCGAATGCTGCAAAACAAGCAAAAAAGTGAGCGCATTAAAACTTGGTTGCGCTCAATACTTATCGAATACATAACACTCTGCGATCTATCGATAGTGTGTGAACTAGATCTAGATCGATCTGTGAAATTACTCCCATGCATGCACACACACAAACGTACACATGCATGTAAACATAGACTTCCCACACTGATTGGCTAGTGTCCCCGCCCATGGCTGATGACTTTATTATACCACGCAAAATACTCACACAGTACAGCGGCCAGAATAAGTATCGCCAATTTGACGAGATGCTCTTGTTTTTCCCATGTTAGGAAACCTTTTGCCTTTGTCGCCGCACCACCACTCACGTTGCTGGTATCCACGGTCATGGCTGATATAATATTGGTTTGGGTCTTGGCTCTCTCCTGCTGCCCAGGAAATGCCGGTTCGGCTTTGGATGGACGTTACTTAGTGGCTTGCCCGGGCGAAAGTACACGCAATTCCACACACAGATTTCCACGTTGAGCACACAATAATTCGGCACATTACCTGCGCTCTTTTTTATGCGCAGAATAAGATAAAAAACAAACGAAACGCACGAAAATAAATGCGGCGAGGCTTCGTGGCAGCCTAAAAGAAAATTTGTGAGACGCTCGTTCTACGCGGATTCTTATCGATAAGTTCACTCTTATGCGAAATCGATGAATCAGTGATTGCCGGCTGAGCCAGCCATGCAATTAAATTTGAATCGGCACAATGCTTGTAAAAAAGTTATATTTGGAGAAAAACATTGAGCCTGTGATTAGTCAGACAAATAACTTATCTAATAAAGCAAATGTGCGCAAAATAGATTAAATGTGAAACAATCATTCATGATAAAACGAGTCATAGCTCAATGATTTAAAATTTAAAATTTCTTCTCACATTTTTGTTTCTTATCAATAAATTGTGTTTTTTGCAATCGATAGGTCCAAGCACGGAAAAATTGAATAAGGTCACCGCTTACAACTTAGAACTGCTAACAGCAACCGTCTGTATATACGTCATAACTGTAAGTTTTCGATTCCGTAGATTGTTAAACAATTATGAATTAACTATGGCTTAGTTTCATAAGAACCTGCAAAAATCTGCATATGAAATAAGTTTATTTTCTATATAAATCACAATTTGGTTAGAATTATGTTTGAATTAAATTCATTTTTCGCGAATGCTGTGATCAGGCTTACTCTTGATGTGACGTCACAGTCTCAGAGCTCTGTTGTACTTTCTCTCTCTATTTTTCTCTCGCTTCAGCGATGACAACAATAGCGGACCTGCGCACTGAATATCTCCAATTCATTAAATGGCTGTCGTCTTGTCGTCGCTGTTGTTGCTCTCGCGCGGAAGTTGTCGCTGCTCTGCCGACTTTTTGTTATTGTTTTTACTTTGAAGTGCTAGTATTTTTTTGAATAATTTTATTTTGGTTGAGCCCCAGGGATTCCACTGGTAAATTGATTAATTCTTTTTCATTTTCAATAAAAGTGCGTGCGTGTTTTTGTCTGTCTGTCTGTCTGAGTCTCTGTGTGTGTGTGTGTGTGTGTGTGTGTGATATAAACAATAGAAATTGGTTTTTACAATTGCCAAGCTTTATACTACACGCGTATGGATGTGTGTACATACACATACACACCCATATAAACTTAAAATGTCAAGCTGCGTGTACATAACCTATGCGAAGGGCAGTCGCTGCAGCAGCAGCGCTAGTAGTAATATTATTGTGCTTGTGTTACTCTTTTTTTTTTGCTTTTGTCATTACTTTAGCGCATATGAATGTGCTGGAGCGTGCGTGCGAGTGTGTATGTGTGTGTGAGTCTAAAGTTTATACCGCGCTGAAAGTATATTTAAAATTAATTAATTTCATTGAAATGCATATGTCAACTGTTATGCAGCGCTGGGACACCGCCTACAATTGAAGTTGGAGGCTGAAGTAACAATAATAAAATACCAATAACAGCAGTTACAACAACAACGAAAGCAACAACAACTGTTTAATCTGGTAAGTGATGATAACAATAAGAAATGCGTGTGTGGGGAAAGAGTAGATAACACACACCCACACAAGCATAAAATGCGTTCTTATGTATGTATGTACGTGTGTGCATAAGGACCAACTGCAGGACATGGTCAAAACCAAATTAATTACGATATACATTTATACATAAACACACACACACACACACATGTATATGCATGGAGTCATGCACATGCAGCTTATACAATTTGAAAGAATGGTGAAAAATCGAACATCAACGCATGGCTAGCCGGGTGGTGCGGTGCTGGTGGTGTAAGTTGCATGTTGTACACGCACATGCAAATAGAAAAAGTGCCATATATGTTTATGTGTGTGCCATAGAAAAGCAGCAGTACTCCTCTCCCTTTTTCACTCTCTCTATACTCTCACACAGAGTGCAGTGCTACTCGCGTGTGCCCCACGCGAGCCAATTGCATTTGTTGTGCAGGCAATTGATGTATCGTTGTTGTTGTTCTTCTTCTTCTTCTCTCTCTATGTGTGCGTGTGTGTGTGTGTTCGCGTAGTAACGCACCAGGTCTGCATGAAGCACATCCACAATGCAATGTTTAAATGCAAATGATGAATGTGGGAGTTGCATAGTTGCAGTTGCATTATCGCATTCATGTCTGCTCTTCGAGATTATTTTTTTCAATTGTGTATTTAGAGCTTCGTGGCATACACACACATATGCAGTAGATTACAATATTCAAATCCACTCCTCCACACGTATATAAATAATATGCCGTATAAAAATACATTTGCATGTTCTGCTCAACGTCTTATTGCCTTTATACTCCTGCTGCATCGATATCAGTTCAGATAAAAAGTCTCGCTCAATATTCTTTGTTCCAATCCTCCATTATCCAAACATACATACAATTGCGGTCAAAATAATAAAAATACTGTATTTTATTGTGATAAGATCGACACTTCTACAAAATCGTCAATTTGAACAACAAAATGATTTCTGCAAAACGAAAAATGTTTGCTTTCTCATTTGGGTATGTTTTCATATACTATTATTTTCCAAATACTTAACGAAGGAAAATATAATCATGCATTATATCTAGTGTTCAAAAATATTATTTAGCCACAGCAAAAGCTGAGTAATCTCCAGTATTATTCGAGTACCTTTGTAATGAAAAATATAATAATATATTTAATAAAAATAAATATAAAATAAATACAGAAATAATCAATTAAGGGACTTTTGTTTGTTAATAAATCTTACAGCTATGCGGAATTTTAATATTTACTTATCTTCAATGCCGATTGCTTGTGTTTTAATAATTTTTCTATAAAACAGATGTGTGCACTTCTATTAATTTTACCGCAGCTGTTTATAAATGTTTATATTTGTGCATACACTAGCTCACCGATGTGCGATGGAAAATGGAAAATATGCAATTGCAATTAGAAGCGGGCTTCAGAACGAAAAGAATAAGAAAAATGTATTCGCATTATGTTGCAAGATGCGTGAGGCAAGGGGGATGTGTCTTACTCTCTCCCTCTCTCTTTCTCTCTCTTTATCTTTCCCTCTCCCTTTCTATCTCCCTCTCTCTTTCTCTCTCCCTCTCTCTTTCTCTCTCCCTCTCTCTTTCTCTCTCCCTCTCTCTTTCTCTCTCCCTCTCTCTTTATCTGTCCCTCTCTCTTTCTCTCTCTTTATCTTTCCCTCTCCCTTTCTATCTCCCTCTCTCTTTCTCTCTCCCTCCTCTCTCTCTTTCTGCATCTCTCTCTCTCTCTCTCTGTTTCTTTCTGCATCTCTCTGTCTCTTTCTGCATCTCTCTCTCTCTTTCTGCATCTCTCTGTCTCTTTCTGCATCTCTCTCTCTCTTTCTGCATCTCTCTCTCTTTCTCCATCTCCATCTCTCTGCCTCTCTCCATCTCCATCTCTCTGCCTCTCTCCATCTCTCTCCCTCTCTCTCTCTCTCTCTCTCTCTGTCTCTCTTTGCCTCTCTCTCTCTCTCCCTAAGCTGATCAGCTTGCCATGTCCGAGAGTATTCCATCGTTTGTTGAGGGACCCTAAGACTATACCATATACCATATGCCCTATGTGTATGATGTAGAAATGCATTTTTAATGTTTTGCTTGTAAACTGTTTATGGTTATTGCTTACAAGTAATTGTGGACCGAAACAAAGAATTTTATAATATTAATTGTTGGCAACCATTCGACATGCTGTTTTTAAATATATACCACAATCGAAGGTTGTCTCTGTGTCTGTATATATGCGAGTGTGCGTGTGTGTGGCCTCGCATAAATGCCACCAACACATAAAACTTGGCTTGGTTGCTGGCTGTTTTTAAGGAAATAACAAAAAATACGATGACTTCATCTGCTTCGACCATTCGCTTGTTTTCAGCACACACACACACACACACGCAGCGTTGGTTTTGCGTGTGTGTGTGTGTGTGTTGCACACCCCCATGCCAAGGAGGCGTTGGCGTTGCTTTTGTCATGTGTGTCATTTGGCGGCGCTTGGCTTAATCAACTAACCAACAAGAATAACAACCACAAACATGAATAAAGTGTGTTTTTAGCTCTTGTGGTTTTTGGTGGCTCTTTGAAAATGGCGCATCTTCCCCTCTCTCTCTCCCTCTCTCTCATGCCTTAAGTCTCTTCTTCTTTCCCAATCATTTTTGTATTTCAATGCCGGAAATGTTTTTTTGATTTTGGTTATTTGGCCAACTGTTTTCAATGGGCATTCCACCTACTGCTCTCTTCTTTTCACTTATGTATTGACCACTATTATTTGGGTCAATCGTACAACCTGTTTGTTTTGGCCAACTTCTCTGTCTATCTGTGTGACCCCCTGGTGTGCTGTCTTAGCTTGGCTTCCACGAAACTGTGGCTGGCGTTATGCATACATTATTATAGTCAGCTGAAACTAGTAATTGCAAATGGGTCAGAAATGAGTTAGATGTGGGTCCTTTTAGTTACAGAAAACAGTTAAGCATTCATTAAATCGGATTGAAGGCTTTCAAATTGATTGTGACTGTTGAGAGAGTGTTTTGGGTCATTTTCTGCTAGCAGCTTTATTTAAATAATGAAAGAAACAATTAATTTATTATTACATACATTTGTACATCTCTTTCACACACATATAAAGTACAACCAAATTCAAAAACTTGTTGTGGTTCTTGTTGCTGGTAGTAGTGGAGTTTTCAATCAATTATTCAGCGAGCATTTTAACTGAATATTTTACGAGCTTAATTGCTTTCAATCGATTTTCAATGATGGCCTGTCTAAGGGCGCGGTTCACTTTTTAATTTAATTGCAGCTGAAGTGCCTTGAGTGAACTACTATGCAACAATGTGACCCAAAGCATAATAAGGCGATAGCAGCAGCAGCAGCAGCAGAAGTCGTGGCAGCAGTGGCAGACGCAATAAACGAGGGAGCAATAGCAACAAAGGAGCCACATCGAATCGAATCCAATAATAATCGATAATTAGCGAAGACAACAACCAACTGTAAAACCAATTGCTGAAACTGAAACACACCAAACACAACAAATAAAAACAAAATCAAACAAACAAACGCTGAGAGAGGGAGCAGACTGAGCAACGAACGTGGGACGACGTGGACAACAAAAAAGAAACAAACAGAGAAACAGAGAGACAAAGAAACGGGCAAAAGTGCTGGACGATAGACTATAACGTAATCAACACACACAGACCACCATGCCCAGTACGGCAGGCAGTGCGGCTGGCGTCGGCGCACTGATCAACAGTGCCGGCAGCAGCGCCAGCATGGGCATCGGTGTGGATGGCGGCGGCGGCATTGGTGGCATCGGCGTCGGCGGCGGCGGTGCCAGCGTTGGCAGCGTGGCTGCTGGTGCCGGTAGCAGTGCTGTGGGCGCTGCTTCGGCTGGTACACTGATAGCGCAGAGTACAGCGGGCACCAGTGCCGCAAGTGGCACCATCACATGGGACAACAACGGCACACTGCGCTCCATCAATCCGGGCGACTGGTCGATTGAACAGTGCCTTATTTGGCAGCAGCCGCATCATCTCTACTTTCAGCTGGGCTGGGCCTTTCTCTTTCTGGCGTTTGTGGCGCCGCACGGTCCGTTTGGGTCGCTATGGATGCGCGCCACACTGCTCATCGGCTGCATCATGATGGGCATGTACGGCTACCTGATTGAGTGCACTCCGGATGTGGTCCTCTGGTCGGGCCTTGGCATCGCCATAAACTTTGTTTATTTGATTGTGGTGCTCTGCCGGCTCCGTCCGGTGCGTTTTGATCAGGAAATTGAAGCGGTAAGTCTTAACTCTTTCTGTTTATTCTTGCATACTAAACTAACACAAGCATACAATCAGAATGTACGAGGGCAGTTTAAACAGTTTGAGATGTATACATATATATTTACATATTTAGTTAGAGAGCTTTTAGCTTTAGACACATTTAGTTGAGACTAGTTTATCTCACCAAAATAATCGTCTTCCATTTATTCAGGATTGGAAACGGAAAGTAGCCTTATGGCAATAGAAACCTCGTAAATATGCTGAATGGTTCAGCAGATTGAGGTCCTACTTATGAGTTTATCAGCTGTGTGTTGAAAATTGGTAGCTAACGGCAAAAGAGTTGCTTTATGAGTCACAAACTTTTCAGACTGCCCTCGTATATATACGTATTTAGTAAACGTGAGACAATTTGTCAGTATGAAGTCGAATATAGAAATGTATCGTAGTTGGATCAAAATTCTGGCCGGAATCATTTATAGATTTGTTTGATTTGATTTAAGCTTTGCGGCTTCATTTTGTTTTTACCCAAATAAAAATTCAATTCACTTTATTTTTTTTTAACAAATTGTTTTGCATATATTTGGTTTTTTTTTTTGTTGTATTTTGTTTGATGCGTTTTTATTTTCTTTTGTATATTTTCACTTTGCTTATGTTTTTGTAGCTGTGGCCCAATGCACAACATGAAAATAAATGGACATAACTCACTTAAACAAATACAAAATTTCGATAGTTTATCATTAGCAAAAAAGAAAAAAAAATTGTTAAATTACTAAACACTCCTAATTAACAATTTGTGTGTAAATTACTGGCTACGCGGTTAAACTAAAATGTTTTCCGTATGTGTGTGTGTGTGTGTGTGCGTGCGAAAGGCGGGAGGGTGTGGGCTGATGGGCATGGGCGGGTTGAGATTTATCACAGGTTTATTAAAACAATTTGAAAATATGTAATTTTCGAGCCAATTTACTGTTCATTTAGTGTGTGTAACTTTTTCCAATTCATTTTCTATTTGGATTGCTTAAATTGGTTATTTTTCATGAATCGTAGCTGTGTGTGTGTGTGTGTGGGGGGGGGTGTGTGTGGTGAGTGTGTTTGTTATAAATACATTGGCTACGAAAGCCGCGTAGTACTTTATATTTTAATAATAAATTTGAGACAATCAGGGACAGTCAAATACAATATCAACTTTTATATGTAAGTGTGTGTGTGTGCGTGTGTGTGTGTTGGATTGGTAATGGTTTAATGGCTTAACTGCGCTACAAATTTTCTTTAACTTTATAAATTCTATTTGCATTAAATGGGTGAATACCACAAAAAAAAAAAAAAACCTGACAGCCTTTCAGGCGCTGCACGAGAATGTGCTTTTTGGCCTGGGCTGTCAAGTTGGTTGGCGTCTTAGCTAATTCGTATTTTCAATGATAGAAAATATAATTGCAGACATGTGGCCAACAGAATAATCATATTGCCAATGGCAATGCTCATGTGTATGCGCCGGAATGCCTTATGTATGCGCTGATAGTGCGGACACTCGACCAAGTCCCCTTGCAACAGGCTGCCAACCTCCTGGCCACTGCCGACGGCACCCTCGAGCCTGTACTTCTCATGCATCAGTTGAAGCATTGGCGGTGCGAGATATAAACGTATCACCACCTCAATGGCAGAAGTCACTGACAGAGCGCCCAGTTGCACACCGGCCGCCGTTGACCAGCCGCTTAGGAAGTATTTCACATAAATGATTAGCATGGTGATGCTCAGCATCGCATTGAGTGCAAAATATTTGGGAAACAATATCTGCTGGCACTGGCCAAAGGTGTGGCGAGGCAACGAGAAATATAGCGAGAGACCTGTAATACAAATTAAAATATAAACAAATTCACCGATTATTAATAAGTTAGAGATAGATAGAAAGATTTAATGTGTAATGCCAACGATGTGAATGACATTGACTCGATTTGATGATTGATGTTGATGCTGAGGCGAACGATAGTTGTAGTAGCAGCAGCAGCAGCAGCAGTGGCAATAGCGCTGGTAGCAGCAGCGACGTTAACTGGCAGCATTAAAAGCTGTTCGGTCGGAAACTTACCCGAGACAAATGTCATCCAAATTTGAGAGCCAAAGTGTGTGGCGAATGCGCCTAAAAACGCCAGCGTTGCCAGCACGCTGCCACCCATTTTTGCGGTAGCTTTGCTGCGCAGCAGTGGTGTCCCTAATGCTGCAAGTTGGCTGTCGTCCATTGTTGTCGTTGTCGTTGTGAGATCGGGTCCAACGGTCAGTAGCACAAAGGACAATATGCAAATGGCGATCAAATGCGCCGGCTGTGTGGTACTCGTCAGTATTCTGTAAGAGAGAAAGGGAAAGGAAAAGAGAGTTATTGTACTGAACGCTGGCTGTTAGATATGTTAAATATTATTTGCATATGTAAAAGTTAACAATGGTCTCTATCAGCTTTGGATTCGAAATGCATATTGACATTAACACGTGTGTCTTTCTTTCGGTTTTCTGCTGATTAGATACGCTTTGAACTTTTGCACTTGGCCACATTTACGAAACGCTGATAAGTGTCGTCGTCTACGACGCAGGCAACAATTATCTAACATCGAGTAGTTTGCAGTGAAGCTGAAGCTCGATAATTTTGTATTGGTTGTGTTGTGAGATAGTCTCGCTGTAGTGTTGCTTACGCATTTGCCGCGCTGCGCTGCGTTGCGTTGTCTTTACTCATTTTAATACCCCTTACGCATTGATCGCCAAATGGGTATGTTAAAGTACTGGCAACGTTTGCAAATTGGCAAAAAAAATAAAATTTTTGATTATATCTATTCATTTACGGAACTATTTACAATGCTGGGTATCTAAAAGCCGAATGCTGCGGATCAGGAAAGACTTTTTTTTTTTTTTGCAGTTTTTGTATTTTGCATTTTGTCATAGATCATGTGGGGAAGTGACGTTTAACGTTGAAGCGTCGTCACTGCTAAGGTTTTGTTGCTGTAGCTCTTGACAGACATTGCGGCGAATTTAGCCGAATGTGGCGTACGTGCAAAAAAGCATGCAAACATAGATATATAT
Organism: Drosophila nr. fundita; assembly: GCA_035044245.1. NCBI lineage: Eukaryota > Metazoa > Arthropoda > Insecta > Diptera > Drosophilidae > Drosophila > Drosophila nr. fundita. The sequence goes on from JAWNMG010000795.1 coordinate 272,877, forward strand.
ATATATATATATATACACACATGTTTCGCACAAAATAATTAGAGCGACAATGGCCATTAAATGAAATACAACAGACTCGCAATCTGCTGTGGGATACGTGGGAAAATTGTTCGAACAGCTGCTCTTCAAGCTGAAGCTGACAATGCGATCCAGTCGCTGCGAAAAGCCACCTCCCCAAAACCCAGAAAAAAGCTGACAGACCCGACTCTCACACAGTCAAATAGCCAGAGTGACGTTGAATGCGACTCGCTTTTTGGACTTCTGTGTGTGTGTGTTTGTTGGGTTGGAGGGAATTCTGTTGACAAGCCAAAACCACACAGATACACATAGATATACACTAGATGATAATGGTTAAGTTTGGATCGCCTCGAACTTGTGAATGAATCAGAATTATTATTGCTAAGGAAGAGGGGCGCGTTTACTTTCGGTCGATGCCCTTAGTTATTTTTAGTCTCTATAAATAACTTGTGATAGAAATAATATTGATAAAAGTAATTACGTGGGGTGAGGGCTCATACGCAACAAGGTGAATCGTTTGGATCATCAAACGATTCACCTTGCAATGCATAGCAAAACATTTACCATGAGACTTTGTGATATATTTATATATTTATAATATTCCAAAGAATAGAAAAAAAAGTGATAATTGTAAAGCTGTTAATTGGGCATCATTTTTGAGGAGTTTAGTTTCTACGATATCGAAATTTAATGAGAGATCAAATTGATAGAAATGATTTGGTAGGTGAATTTATGAATGCTCTTCAGTCGCTTAAGCTCCATTTGAAGCACGTGATTTGCGTTTTTAAGAGTGCAAATTAAGAACTTTGTTTTTCATTTTCTCGTTTGCGTAACGGAACGGACGGCAGACAGTAGAAATATGTGGGTAAACGCAAAAAGAAAACGAAAACAAAAACAATACAAATATATTCGCCTCAAAGTTCGTGAAATAATATTAATGGAATCGTAATCTTTTGCCTTCGCGTGATTGACATGATCGAGCGCCATGTTAATTCGCAGCAAGCGATAAGCAGGCGGCAGAGAGACAGGCAGACAGACAAGCAGACACACTTGTCGTAAATTGTGCATTAACATAATGTCACATGATGAAATGGGCACAGCAACGATTTAAGGAAGGAGACTCACGTGTATAGGCGGCTGCCCTGCAGCTGGACGATCAAGCAATGGCAGTGCTCAGTAAATTTGCGCGTCAATTGAGTGCCAATTGCGAGAGCATCGTCCATCGATGGCTCCATGGAGCTAAGTTTGCGCTGTTGCTGTGCGTTTAATGCAGCTGCTGTTGTTGCTGTTCCTGTTCCTGTTTCTGATGTTGTTGTTGTTTCTGTTGGTGAAACAGTTGTAACGGGGCTGCTGTGCTCAGATTCTACAGCTTCCAGTTGTTGTTGTTGTTGCTGTTGCATTTTTTTAAAACGTCCACAGAATTTGGGAATTTTTAAAATGCTGCTGTTGCTCTCAATGTTATTCTGACTGTTGACTGTTAATGAAGTTTCTGTTTTGTGTTCAACTTTTGCCTCTGCTTCTGCTGTCTCCGTCTCTGTCTCGGGCTTAGTTGTTGTATTTTGTTTAGCGGTTGGCAACTGTATTTGCTGCAATGGCTTAATTTCAAAATTAGTGCCGCTGTCGCTGCTGCTGCTGCTGCTGTCTTCATTATCGGTGTTGTTTTGTGATTGATCCTGCTGCTGCTGCTTTTGTAGCTCCTTGCGCTGCTGTTTTTCACGCTTGCGCATCGTGTATTTTACCGATTTGACGGCTTTTTGTGGCAGACCGAAGGCCATATACCGTTCGATCTGTTCACTTTCGATGCCCGAATTATGGCACATTTTTGCATTTGTATTATATAACAGCTTAACGGTTCTTTATACTTCTTCTTTTGCACTGTTTCTGTTTCTGTTTCGGTTTGCTTTTTGCAGTTGCTCGTTTTGACTTGCACTCAAAAAAAAAAACTAAATTGCAATATTTTTGGGATTTTTCTTTTGGTGTCGTTTTGGTTAGTTAATTAGTAAATTTCTGCTTGCGAGCGGCTTAGAATTTGAGCGGATAGGATTGTTGGGAATTGTGTGTTGTGTTGGTTTGGGTTAGCTTCTGGTGCTGCCACTTATGCGGCTGCGAAGTCTACGCGACGAGTTAATATGTGCGATTGAATGGCAAGCAAGGTGCCTCGTACGCTTTTATATAGTGCCTGCGCATGTGTGTGTGAGTCGCGAGTTCTTGGATGTCGCAACGATCAGCAAGTAGCGATCACCGAGCACCCAACACCGAACTCTCTTCGGCTTCCACGAATACCAAAGACGACGCTCCCACGCACGCATCGTGCACTTGATCCACATTCGTATATTGCTGGAGGTGGAGGGGGGGTTAGTAAGTTCCCCCCCTTGTTAATCGTGCCAGTCCGCGATGCACAATTTGTTACTTAAACTGTATTAACAGGCAAGCAATTTGTCACAAAGAAAGCGAAAGAGAGAGAGAGAGAAAAATAGAGAGCGAACGAACAAGATAAAGAGAGAAAGCACCTGTTACATTTTACGCTCTTAAATCGTAGACTAAGATCGTGCAATTAAATGCTTCTTGTCACGCTGCGATCGTTAAGTGCGTACTTTTATGGCCAAGCCACCTCTGGACGGACTGGGCCGTACTGTTCGCTGGGGGGATGTGAACGTGCTGTCGGCGCGACCAAATGGACGCCGTTCTATCGATAATGGGCGCCACATGCGCATAGTTTCTGCCACAGCGAGGGGGTGGGGTTGGGGGGTTGGGTTGAGAATACCTTACATAACTTACACATATACACTCATTAGACATTGCATTCTGACTATTTACATTGGTGCAAGCTTGTTGGCATTTGCATTGCTTTCTTTTAATTTAATACAACCGGCAATAGACATTTAGGAGAAAGTGGCCTTCGTGCCCTGGGCCTAAGTAATAATAAAAAAATAAAAAAAATATCCCTTTAAAATATCCCCGTTTCAATTACCCAGCAGGGGGTAATAAAAAGAAACCAAACTGTTTTGACGTCATTCGGACTCAAATCCAAAATTCCTACAATCCGGGGACTACGCTGATGAGTAAGTGATCGATGAATTAGATAAGCAATCCGCAGAAATTCGCCAAGCGTCATCATTTTGATGTTTGATATTAGCATTTATTTCGTAATTTATCTCAAATTTGTTGTACGCTTTTAGTTAAATCAAATGCTGAACACTTTGAAAAGCAAACATTAATATTTAAAACTTTTTTTTATACTTTTCGATTACTTGTTTGCTTCAATTACACACTCCTAATATGGTTAATTTATTGTTGAAGTCGGGCTTAAGAAATAATGAATAATAATTAGTTGAAGGATTTTAGCATTGCAGTTTCTTAAGTTGTTTCCGTCTTAGACTTTGTTCATTGTTTTGCTGCCACGGAGCCTCCACGTGATTGTCTATGGAACGTGATCCACATGCCAACGAGATATAAATCGAATATATTTGATCATGGATTGCTTTCTACACATTATTTTATATATGTATAAATATAAATATATAAAAAATATAACTCTACCCAAAAAACGTATCTGATTTGCGCATCTTGTTGCGCGGTCGATAGCCGCATTAGGTTGCCACGCCAACATTTTGAATTGTCGGCGGCACAGTGGCAACAAGGGGGGCAGCACAATCGACACTTTGATGAATGTCTGTCGGCCACCAAACTGCTCATTATCTAATTGCGGCAAGTTCCGTTCGAGCGCCGGACGTTGTGTCGATCGAAAGTCGAATATCTAACAACAACAACAACAGCGATCAGTCAGTCAGTGAATAAGATTTCCAAAAAGTCAGGAGCTGTTTAGCGAGGCGTTTATAGCACAGAGGTGTAATTGTGCATACAAACGCGCCATTAGTGAACTGATATGGATTCTATATGATTGTATATATTATATATATTTATATGTATTGATTCTAAAACATTTGCGTTTCTTTTTCGGCGCCTCATTATCATCATGATCAGTACTTTTTTTTTTTTTGCATTTTTGCCCACTCATCGTGCGACGGGACTTTTGTTTTTTGGGTTTGGGGAACCTTTAAAACTTGCCTCGCACACTCGTACACCTCAACGGTGGTAGTCCGGTACTCGGTGCCCGACGACCGAAGCCACATGAATCAGAACTAACTTTATTCAATTGGCCATTATTATTAAATTTAATCATATTTTTTTTGTGAATTTTGTATTTTGTTATTCTTTTTTTCATCTTTTTTGTTTCGTTTTTGTATAGTCTGACCTTTAAACAACTAATCATTTTGTTTATTTTCGCAATCTACCTCTCTCTTTCTTTCTCTTTCTGCGGCACAATGTGAGCGGACTAGATTGTTGATGGACAGAGGGGGGGCTGAAAGATTATAGTTTCTGCATATACAAAGCATTGGACGAGTGTGCCGTATGTCACGTAAATCTGGCAAAACGCAACAAAAGATTATTGAAGGCTAAAAAAAAAAGTAATACTGGATATACAAAATCACCCAAATCTTCATATGGTGTCAAATATATACGGGAACCCAATCACATTTCTTCTTAGAATACAAACCCAAAAACGTTTGACGTCAAATCGAGTTTTTTTTTTTTTTTGTGAAAAAAGTTACCCTTTTACTGTAGCGTCCAAAACCTAATCCTGCTATTGCTTAATATGACTCATTCGTTTGAAGGTCTCTGACTCACTCAACTACTATATAATTTCGATTGATATCGATTGCTAGTCATACATTATTATTATTGGATTAATCGGTGAACAGAGTTCAAGTTAATACAGGCTCGAAAAAGATAAATCCCATAAATGTAGCTATATCTATAGAACGTCAGCGATAACTGTTTATTGTTGTGTTATTAATCAATTGATTGCCAACTTATACATTCAAAAATTTTACAATTTATGCAGACGATTTCGTTTGTTATCAACTGGATTGACCAGTCAGCTGATGCAAATAAGAAGAAAAAACCATATCGCAAATGCTTCGCGTTCGCTTTGGCGTCATCAAATATTATAGGAATACTTCATTGTGCTTCCCCAAAACACCTGACAGAGATACAGATACAGACACAGACACAGACACCTTGCGTCAGCATAGCAGAATCTTCGTCAGTCTCATCACATGCCTCTCATTGTCCATGGCATAGATCCAAATGATGTCAGCTGCTTCTTGGACTCTTGCCCGATAGCAAATGTCGCGCGCTTTCGCTCAATCATTGTCGGGGGCTCGGCGCGGTTGAGGGGCGGGATTTCTGGTGTTGCTATTTCACCACGTGAGCTGGTTGCTACACCGCTGTGGGCTTAAGATGTTTGTGGTATTATGTTTACTTATGTATGCCATGAATCATGTGGACAAAGTTGGCACTAATGCAAGAGATAAGCGATCCGAAGCCTCTCTCTCTAGCTCTCTCCCTTATCTTTTATCGGCAAATTGCTGCTTGCGAGACTCGCCCACCTCTTCAACTGCCTTGGCGCTGTAATCAGCTGATTGCGTATTGCCAACTTGCTGACGAAATTGATTTAATTTAACGAAATACCTGCCATCAAATATTGTTTATTGATCGATTTAGCACATATCAAAGAAGCACTTGACGCACATTGAGTTCAAATTCCATAATGGAAATTATAAAACACGTCGACAGCTTTCCCTCCATTGTCGACCCCAGCGAGGACTACTTATCTACCACTAAGCAGATTGAGAACTCCATGAATTAATAATTCACTCCGAATTGATATCGATGAAGGTTGAACATTAACATTCTGATCAAGAGTTTATGTTGTATACATGTATATATATTTATAGTTTTTAATCGCTTCCTTCTGCAAATCGAACAAATGCATTCGATTAACATTTTGCAGCGTGTGCAATAATTATCATCCGTTATAATTGATATAGTTGGTGGTGTGCAAGCCTCGTGGCAATGATAATTGCGCCTGCAATGGCTGCTGTTGCCGACTAGTGCTCTTAAAGCAAAGAGAGAGAGAGCAAAAATGCTTGTTTCTCTTTGTTTGCCAACAGATTATCAATACAAAAGCAACGGGTTCAGTTCAATGGCTCTGGGCTCAGTTTAGCTTTGATTTGGCTGTGCCTACTGTAATCGCTACCAGTGCTATGGACATATCTCTACATATGTGCTAATAAGTAACTGTATATGTGTGTGTGTGTGTATGTAGTACGCAGAGATTTCAGGCAGGTCAGTTCAAATAAGGCCTTCTGAGTGCTGTAAATAAGCAATCCAGAAAAGAGTTAGAAAAAGTAATTATGTATTTTTACACATTTTTTATGGGTGGTATTCATATTTTGTCGGAAACTTTCAGAGCCTTAAAGGAAACGTCTTCAACCACATATACCATATATATATATATGTATGCTTGATCAGCCTCAGTAGTTGAGTCGATATAGCCATGTCGATCTGTCTATCTGTTTCTATGCAAGTTAGTCCCTTGGTTTAAAGACAACTGAATGAAATTTGGAATATCATATAGCTGTCATTCGATCGATCGCGAAATGAGTTCCGAATTAGGGGTTCGACTGCAATTGTCGAACCCATCCATTCAAGAACACATTATAATACACAGTTCGAGCTATATGTATGCTCTATTTTGTAGTTCCTATGGGAAATTGAGTAGCTATCAAGAGATGATTTCTTGTATGCTGGGCTTTTCCATTAGTTTTTTGTTTTCTGTTTTTTTTTTTTGCTTTAATCCATAGCAGGTGGAGCCCGGTTGCATTCTATTTATTTTGCTGTTGTTGTATAAATAGGCTTTCATTATGTACAATGAAAATTGACCGCCACAACGACGCGACGCTTGGAAGAATGCGTAGACTTCGACGTCGCCGCAATTTGAGTCGGGTTAGGCACCCTATCCCCCCCCTTCCCCCACCCACGGGCCAGAGCTTGCAGCAGCTATCTCACGCCACGAGTGATTGGTGCCTGAAGGCAGCGATCGCTGGCGTACGTGACTTTAGCATTAGTGGCGATGTCCGCCGAGGCGAGAGCTGTTGCTGTTGCTGTTGCTCTCTGTTGCTGTTGCAAATTGCGCGCCACATGCGGCAGCAAAGCCGGTCAGCAACAGAATCTACAACAACAACAATGGTAGCAAATAAACCTGCCCGGATTTACTCGCAGTTGAGGCTCAGCTTTTGATTATTATGTGCACATGTTTATGTGTATGTGTGTGTGTGTGTGTGTGTTGTTGCTGTTGTGTACAAAAAGAGGAAACGCAAGAAGCGAATTACACATGCCACAAATGTTAATATTGAAGCCGACTATTGAATACACTTGAGCAACCCATGATACCATAATATTATAACGACGCAAAAAACTTAATTCAATCAAAACATGTTTTTTTATGAACTGATCAAAAAGTCATCTTTCGATCGTAAGTTTCTAGTTTCTAGCATGATGTTTGAAAAAGATGATCAATTTAAAAAATGTATTTCAACTGCTAGATGATGCAGCTGAAGACGAGCTTTCCTGATGTCTACTGAAGAAGCTTAAAGCGATTAGTTTTCTACTTTTGCTATTTGCGACAATTGCCGTGCTGTAGCAAAGATGTCAAATTTTTGGCAGAGCATTGTACTCCGTTGCCATATCATGTCGCAGCCCCTCTACCGCCCCGCCGCGACCCGCATTTAGTGTCTGCAACTGCGTCAGCAAAAAAGAAAAATGAAAAATAAATAAATGTTTAAATAAACTTTTTGCTTGGCAACGAATAGCCGCAAATTGAATGCCAACTTACAATCGGCCATGTCGTTAACTGGCTAACTGGCTAACTGGCTAACAGGCTAACTGGCTAACTGGCTGACTATCCATGTGATTACGTATATCATCATCATTATCATCATCATCGTTTTCAGTTAGTAGGTGACGACCAGAACCGTAGCTCATAAACATGTTGTTATAGCTTGTTGAACCGAGTGATTAACAAGTGCAATTGCTTTCGTAGCTCACTCTCACTTGCCCAAATATTTGTCCAGTCAAAATGAGCGGGATGAAAACAAAAACAAAAACAAAAACAAAAAAACAAAATACATCAATAAACAATAAACAAGTTCAGTAGCCTTGTGATCAGCTAATCAGCTGCAACACAGTTGTCTCCAATCCACTAGATGGAAGTTTCTTAGTAATCTCAAGTGGAACACTTTGGTCTTTGGGTCCAACATTTGTTGCATGAATTGGGGAAAACTCAGAAAAAAGCCAATGAGACCAAAAATAATTACTAAGAATTAGTTTTCTGTATTAGAACTATTTTTTCGACTGATCATTCCTTTCCCAGCTGTATGATGAGTGGCCCGATATTATATATATTTTGTGCCTTAATATTCGTAATATTTTCACACGATCAACTCAAGCATTAAGTTCGGATATGTTGTTAAACAAAAAAATTGGCCATACAAGAAGTGATTGTTCGATCGGTTATTAATATAGTAATCTGATTCTGCCGGTTCTTAGATATGTACTGCCTGTAGTGAAAAGACGGATACATGCCAAGTTGCATGCAGATAGCTTTAAACTAGGGGACAAACTAGGGATTAGCTGGCTTAGAAACAGACACACAGACGGACATGATTAGATGGACTCGGCCAGTGATGCTGATCAAGAATATATATCTACTTTGTGGGGTCGGCGATGTCTCCTTCAACACATTACAATCCCCAAGACAGAATCATAGTATTCTCCACAAGGGTATGACAAGAGGACACTCACAACACCCAAAGCAAGCTAAACATTTTGTTTGAATAATACAGTTCATACCCTGCATCCATGTCAAATGTGTGAAATATATATATATATATATATCTATATATATAGCTATGACACAAATTGTTTCCATTGTGGCAAATTGTGGTTAATAAATTTTCCTTTATTGCAGGTGTATGTGGCGTTGTTCCAGCCGCTGCGCGTGACCCGGCATCAGTTCAGGAAGGTGCTCAATTGTATGAAGGTCATTAGGGCACTCAAATACCAGGAGGTCTATGCGCAGGAGAAGGTCACGAAAGTGGACAGCCTGTCGCTGGTGCTGAGCGGCAAGTAAGTGAACAGCAACTGATCGATATCAAATTGATGTAGAAATTTGAATTTGAATTGGAATTTGGATTGGAATTTGAACCCATTGCAGATTAGTTGTATCGCAGCATCAGCGGGCACTGCACATTGTGTTTCCCCATCAGTTCCTAGACTCGCCAGAGTGGTTTGGCGTCTCGACCGATGATTTTTTTCAGGTAAGCTCCAAACGTGGCTCAATGTGTCGGCTATTAACAGTGTGTGTGTTTGTTTAGGTGTCCATTATGGCCATGGAGGAGTCGCGTGTGCTCATCTGGCATCGGGACAAGCTCAAGCTTTCGATAATGGCCGAACCGTTCCTGCAAACGGTATTCGATCACATACTCGGCCGTGATGTGGTTAAAAAACTGATGCAGGTGACACAGGTGACAGCTGACAAAAGAACAAAAAAACCAAGTAAAACCTAATCCGATTTATCATGTTTATTAATGTATGTTCTGGTGCAGGTCAGCGAATCGATAGCCAGCAACGGTTTTCTGCCCTCGGGCGGCTATGCGGAGGATGCCGAGGACAAGCCCATGCTCATACTGAAGAAGAGCGTCGATGTGGGCCATGGACTGACGGCGCTCATCAATCGCCAGTTGCAGGGTGAGTTCACTAGCCAACCATCTAACTACATGCCCACATACATGCGTACATACATGCGTACATACATGCATACATACATGCATACATGCATACATACATAGATACATAGATACATAGATAGTTACATAGATGCTTAAGATCTTGAAACTCTTTTGTTCACTGCAAACGCTGTGCGTGTTTCGCCTTATGCATTTGTACATATAACGTCCTCTTGCCACATATCAGTCTCTCACTTTCACACTCTCTTCCTCTCTCTCCCCCCCTCTCTCTCTCTCTCTCTATCTCTCTCTCTCTCTCTCTCTCTCTCTCTCTCTGTGTGTGTGTCTCTCTGTCATACAAAAATTGAATCTCTGTCTCGCAACATGTCACCTGGCCCACATCTAAGAGCTGTCGCTCTTTGATCCCTTAACCCATTAACCAAACATGCCTTATGCCGCCTCAATGCTTTTGTTGCACGATTGCGCTATTCGCCATTTGGGCTTTGGGGCGCGCGCTTGTTGCATGCTACAAGACATCAAAAAACAATCTAACTTAAAAACAAGTATTTGATTTGATTTAAATTCACTTTTTATTGTTTGTTTGTTTGTTTGTTTGTTTTGTCAATTTGTTATTTGGTTTGCATTTTGTTTTACGTTTTATTTGCTTATACTTTTTATGATTGTTAACTGTACAAACGTTGATGTTTATGTTCGTTTTTTACGATTCGCTATCTAATTTTAGAAGAGCATGTTCCTTTACTTGGTCGCACGTACAAACACACTAAGCAGCAGCCGCCGCTGCCAGGTTTCGCCACCTTGGCGGACACCAATGTTGATCACTACGCCAATGCCGCTGCCGCCACCGCCGCCGCTGCTGCACTTGCTGCTGCTGCTGCTGTTAATGACGATGGCACTCAATGAACCTGAAACTGAAACTGAATCCTGATAGAAGCAACAGCACACACCACACCCATTCACATACACACACACACACACACACGCACACACACACACTATTTATATGCATATGATTTGTAGCTGCAATCAGCAATGTTGCAAGTCTGTCAGCAGCTTTATCCAAGCAAGGCATAGCAAGCATTCCAAGCATAGCAGAAAAACAGCAACAACACCAATCTCAATTTGCCAGCATTACAGAGAGCAGAAGAAGACCATCATTAAAAAAACAATCAAAAAAAAGCAGCTCAGCGACCTCAGCAGTATCTGCATCAACCGTCGAGTCATCGTTGATATATGTATAGCACATATGTGTATGTGTATGTGTATTATTATCATCATCATCATCATTCATCAGTCATCAGTCATCAAGAATCGCATCACCAGCGTCGCCAATCCACAATCCACAACGTCATCGCAAGCACTTGAATGATCATCCATCTAAACAAGGGCAGAAAGAGATATTTGTAGAGTCTAATATGTAAACATAATGAAATACTCGCTAAACTTGATCTTTAACATTTTACAACATTTTATATTTTTTTGTTTTGCCTTTGCACTTGTTTGCAAATCGTCGGAAAAGTACCCATTTTTGATACGAACAGCGATTTATTTTGAATTGTTTTTGAAATCGATTAGTTGAGGCAGGCGGTAAAATGATTTGCATGCAAGATTTGATCTTGAAATTGTTGTAAAAATAATGTGATGAAGAATTGGCACATTTTGAGCGATTGACTCCGATGATGATATTGAATTCAAATTGCAATTTTGGGATCGTGATTTACAGCCGAACAAAGTCTAGTCATGATCGTCAAGTGATCTTCACTTCGTTGTAATTAAAACTCAAAAGTAAACAAAACGCATACCGGTGACATGGCATTGATTTTGTGATCCCATAATGATCCAAGTAGGAAACCATCTAATTGGCCAATTAATCATTAATTTCCATCATTTTATCACCGACAATCGATCGCCATGTGACTGATCCCATTGCAAGAGCTGGCGTACTTGTATATATATATATCGTATATAGACATTCATTACAAATAATTTAAAGCTACAATAAGAAAGGAAGTAATAATGTTTCGACTTCCGTTTCCCATTTAATGCAACATTTTTACTGTGCAGGCACATGAGCAATTTTTGTTAACAATATGCGTTCCATTTGTTTGCCAATCATTATCGCATTAATTTTATTATAATTTTCTTATATTTTAATCATTTTTTTTTCTTTCTTGTGATTTGACACATTGTGTTAGTTTTATACTCTGATCTTGAAGTGAAAGGAGCTTAATGGTTTTGCTCAAAATTTAAATTTAGAAGAAATCAAAAAGTGAAGAAAAGTATGTCCTGGAGCCAAAAATGTCTGCTTAAACTCCACAATCACTTCCAGAATTTCATTCACTTCGATTAACACTGGAAGCAGAGTATTAAGCAGTCGGTCAATTTCGACTGCCACGTTCTTACTTGTTTGTTAATGAGATTTGTTTTTGGATCGCTGATTGATTTGCATATTAACTCGATGTCGAAACTAAACAAAATGAAGGGTACATAATATCGTAAATACTTGTTATTAATATAAACCTACCTACTAAATATATATATATATATATATATATATATATATACCTATTTAACATACTAAGCGATATGCATATATATATACGTTGTACATACAACTGTATCATACACCTAACATACTTACTATGCTAAAAGTGAAATGCGGAATCAATGTGAATGTAAACAAGCCAAAAAAGAAAAAAAAAAGAAAAAAGAAAAGTAAATGAAGTAGAACAAAAAAGAAGAAGAATTATTTGTATATATATATATAATAATATTAATATTAACAAAATGCAGAAAAATTGAAAACTTACCGAATTAAAAAGAAAAAAGTCTAGTTGATTTGTTTAACTGGTTTGATTTGTTCACATCCTTTGCTGTGGAGTTGCTTTGGTCCTTTTCGCTGGTTGGCACAGCTTGCGCAGGTTGCACGCAGGTGTCGCCAGAGTGGATGCTACGTGTATGCAGAGCACGAAAGGAGACGAGTTTTGGGCACCGCGGCTGTTTGCGTATCATTAACATTAATTTTGCGCAAATGGCATTGATTTGTTTTTTATTTTAATTCACAATTAAAATGAATAATAAATACAATAATGATCATATCGCAGCAAAAATATTTTTATATACATATATATATATATATAGATTTTGCTTTTGTTGCGATCGCAATCAATCGCAATTTGTTTTCGGTATGGCTGTGCGCCGTCGACAACAATGACGATAATGAGCTCGAAGCTATCTCTAAACACGTTGGGCATGCCCATAAATTTATAACACAAAGTGCATCCGACGTAGCCACTCCGCCCGTGGCACCACCACTCCCCCACCCCCCTCCTCTGGCGCGTTTTGGGCGCCTGTGTATGTAGGCCACGTGCTATTGTTGTGAAACAAACAAGTATGCAAACAATTGTGCTCATTTATCATTTTTAGTTTTGGCTGATGAGTTTCGATTAATTTGTTTTTTTGAATATTCACTTGGCCAACGATAATATCACTAATTCATGAACACCTTCTGTAACGGAAGCGCTTATCCATTATCATCGTATTATCAAAGCAGACTTCTTTCCAGATCCAGTCGAGTCATTTTTTTGTTATTGAGCATACAGCGGGGAGGGGCGTTCCACTCAAAGATTGTGAGTTTATCGATGGAAAAAGGGCGATAATGCTTATCATATTCTTATAGCCACTTATATAGTGTGGCCAATTGCCAATAATGTTTAATAATTGTAGTTTCACAATTGCATTAGAAATTAAATGAAAACATGTTTTGTTCGAAGAAACAGTTCCCTTGTTGCCTAGTAGTGGTATTCCCTTGTTTTCCATAAGGTAATTCCCCTAATTAGATTCATTTCTGAGGAATTACAGAGTAAATTTAAAAAATTTAACGTTGAAAAAATTCAACTAAAAAAAATTCAAACTAAGCACTCGCTTTTTATACTATATCCCATTGTGCTGCCGATCTGATGTATGTGCATATATATATATATATATATATATCTGTATAAATATATAAATTTGTTTGTGTGTGTGTGTCTCGCACTATCCTTAACATTTCAAACATGCTTGTATTTCATTAGATTTTGATTTCAATATTGTCAAACGAATTTATGAATTTTTTCCAATGATTTTCTATATTTTTTGGGTGCCTATAATTTTGTCGTATGTACTCGTAAAACGTCGTATACTACAAATATGCCTATATATATATAAATATATGTATATATATTTCTATATAAATATGTATATATATATCGCTCATAAACGTTAATCAACAACAACAACAACACCACTACAACCACCCAACCACGAACAACCACCAATGGCAACAGCTCTGCCCAGGATATCGAAGTATTATGATTGCGGTAAGTTGCATTTCCCGTTTTCTAGCCAAAATAATCAACACCAAAAAAAAACAAAAAAAAATAAAAATACAAAATAAAAAATAAATCCCTGGCCCCAAAACCCAAAAAGAGAGAGTTACCCAGCCAGCGACCATATTCAAGCGTATTTGTTTCTCCACCAATATATACATATACGTATATTTAACTATATGCCACATATATAATATATATACATATATAATTTTAACCAACTGTCTAACTACATACATACTATATACCTATCTGAATCTGTTCTGTTCGTCAGTCTGTCTGTGTCCGCATATCCATCCATGCTGTGTCCTTGGCTGTGTATGCGTGTGTTTTGGCCTAGTTACTGCAATTACATACATACAAACATAAATAAATAAATACCTCCTTAAATGTAGCTTGCATGTGTGGTTTAATTAAAAAAAAAAAGAACTTGCAACGTTTATCGGTTATTCCTTAGCATTACTGTTATCAATGCCCTGTCGATGATACACATCCACAATGCAAATACCATTGGCGTGTGTGTGTGTGTGTGTGCGTGTGTGTGTGTCTAGTGTTGTAATGTCTTGTTAGGATGGCTAAATGTATAATTTGAAGCCACCTTTTATTTCTCACATATATCTCCAACTCAAAACTTTCAAAATATATATCTAAAAGAAACAAAATCTCACACTTTTCATTGCAGCCGGTGATCCCAATTCCTGGCGTCTGGGCCGGATCGACGAGACTGATCATGAGACGGCCGTGTGAGAGCGCATCAGCATATATGTAGATGCTACATATATGTATATATCTATATGCATATACTAATATGTACTATATCCAATGTGTGTATATAGAGAGCGAGGGTAGATCGCTCCAACGTGGGACAATGTTTAGACTTGTGTTTTTGAGTATTATTAGATGTATATTTTTTTAGGCAATATGGAATTCGCGAGTACGAGTACCAAAATGCAGAGAGTACATAATGCATACATATATACTACTTACACTATATGTATGTATTTAGCAAGAGCTAATTTGAATGCGATTGATTAAGCTACAAACCCATGTTGATTGAGGAAATGTATTTTTTTATTATCTAAACATAAGAATACACAGCATATAATTAAATATAGTATTAGTTTGTATGCGTTTGGCATAGATTAAGTGTGTAACTATGTGTACTTGTGGCCATTGGATGCCTGAGCTCATTCAGAGTTCAAATTTAGCAATCGTTAATACAAATGTGGACAAACCTATTCAGTGTACTCATTCCACTCTCGATTACTACCCAGATTCGCAGCTAAATCTTAACAATTTATTTAAGTCCTTTCTTTATTTTTTTGTTACTTCAAATAGTAAAGTAATGTTGAGCTTACATTAACTCGATGAACCACATAAAATATCATAAGATGTTAACAAGAAAAAACAAGAAAATTATTTCATAAACATTTATTTCGGCTGTTCGCTATTATCGAGACTGGCACTGACTGGCAAACATCCATTCTCCAAATAGCCCTCACAAAAACTAGATTCAATCAAAATAATATTCAGGCGTGCTCCAATTTGCGAAAACCGGAAAAGCTTTCAATTTCAAAATGATTATTATTATGTATGAAGGAAACTGAAAGTCAAAAATTACTTGATTTTTTATTGATTTGAAACTTGAAAAATACATAAGCATTTTTTATGTACATACGTACCCATTTACTTTGCGGTTCAGTGGAGCTCATCCTCGCCACATAATACCTTATCGGTTCCGCCCACATCTTGTGCCTTGTCGTGCCCAACTGGATTCTGCGTCTCCGCATTTCTCTAGTAACTTTCGCCATGTTCAACAAAACGTATTAAAAACAAAAAAAAAAAACTAAAAAAAAAAAACAAAATTTTGCAAATGAGCAAATCTGTTTTTTTGCGTGGAACAATTTGGCGGCTGGGTTTGACATCTCTACAAAAAATCGAAGATTGCAGGGAACTCGCTCCAAAGGCAACCGAGCAAGTTTATTATATTATTCTAAAATTTCAATATTTTTCAATTTTTCAAAAAGTTACTATTTTGATTTGAACGTTATCCGCAAGTATTCAGCTTATGCGAAATATTCTTTTGAGTTTAAAGTGGAGATTTCTTTAATATTTGAGCTATAAATAGTTAAAATGTTTTTGATAAGTATTTGATAGTGTATTTTATACGTGGAGATGAGTAACAATTGGGCGATATACATACATACACATACATATATATAGTCAAGCCTTCGATTTCCGACTCCACTGTACAAATGTCTCATGGAAAGAGTCCATTGCATATTTCTTGGTGCTGCATGAAAATGAAAATGAAAATGAAAATGAAAATGAATTGAAGTGAATGAAGACAGGAAGTTGAAATATGATGACAAATATGCATTTAGAGACACGCCCTTAACAAAATGCCATCCCCCAGCCCACCCAAACGAGAAAAACGCCCCCATACAAAATTGTCTGAAATTTAAGTATTATATTGTTGTAATTGATTTAAAGTGTTAAATACATTAAATATTTATTGTTGTTGGCGTGAATGAATTTTTTTCAATCAAAATTAACTTTAGATTGTGTAAGCCTAGCGAAATTCAAAAACCAAAGACAACTAACAAGAGCAATGTAATAAAGTTCATAACAATAATAACATTAATAATAATATTGATAATAATATTAATAATAATAATAATAATAACATTAATAATAATATTATTAATAATGATAATAAATGAGCATAATGAGCAAGTGTTGATTAATTAAATGATTAGCTAGACATATGAAATAACGTAAATTAAATAATAATAAATAATGAAAACTTCACTGAAACCGTTAGGAAATAAAACTATAAAATATGTAAACTATTAAGCGATACATACATACATTTGACATAAGTATATTTATGCATTCAAATATAAATAAAATCCATTTCTGAGTTGCTGCTGGATGTGCAAAAGGCAATGAAAGATGTAATATTTTATAGTAGATTAACAAACAATTAGCAAACTAAAGTTGTCAGCTAAACTCTCATATTCTGTCTGAAAATCAAAAAATATATGTTTTCAGTTTAAGTTTCAATTTACACACACACGTATACATATACAAATAGGAGTATGTTCCTGCCCTCGGCTTTGATTTAGCATCCATAAGCAAATGCCTGTCTGGAGAGCGTTCAGGTGTCTGGTGCTCCGTTATTGAGGTTTCATATCGCTTGCATTCCAACCGACATTTTCCCCAAAATATTGGTTGGCTAAGACAAATTTTGGTTAACTGTTCAAATGTTGCAATATGCGATGCATACGCTCATCTTACACAAATGCATACTATATTTATCTGATAAAACAAAAACCTGCGAATCGAAATAAACAAGTTTATACCCAGCAAATAAAAACAACAATCAATAAAACAGTTAACTGTATTTCGTACCTTTGAGCATAAATAAAAGTTAGAAAGAAAAAAAAACGAATAATAATTCAATAACATTCATTCTTACATTATTTAATAGTTGATCAATATTCTTATCGAGACTGATACAAAATCGCAAATATTTTGCTTAAATTGATTGTTTTTTTGTCTCTCTCGATTCTGGAGAATGCATTGAAGGAGTTAGCTCTAGATCTGATAGATCTTAATCCTGCGAAACGAATTAGTTCTGAGCAGGTGGATTTATGTGCAAGTAACTTTAATAAACTTTTTTGTGCTTTTTTGTGCCACAGCGAAATAGGTCACATTTCAAGCTTCATTGCTGGTTGCAATGTAATGATGATATCCAAGGGTTGGGTTTCAAATTAAGTTGCGCTCTGCACAATTAACACCCAAGCTTAATGTTGTGGGATGGGGACACGTGACCACTGGACAGCTAAAAATAAAATACAAATTTAAAAAAAGACGGCCAACTGTCTCTGTGAATGAGTTTTATAATAGATACACAGACCATTGAGCAAAGGCCCAACCGCATATTAAACCCTACAATTAGCAGCAGCATCATCATCATCATTTTGCTTTGAAGTTTGCAAGGGCTCCGGAGTACTATGGGAAAATTCCAATTCCAATTCGTAACTAATGGATCCCGCTGCTTGGACGTAGATATGTGCAGTCTCCAAAACCCGATTGTTCACACAGACGGACTCAGCTGATCCGGACTAAGAGTATATACGTATATATACTATGAGGTCGAACATGCTTTCATTTACAATCATACAATTTTTAATCTTTTGGGTTTAGGGCATAAAAAGCTGATATTATTGGCAGACCCTTGCAGAGCTCAGTCCACCTGCAGACACCTCAATTTCATGTATTCGGAGTATTCGCTCTCAGTTACTTCCGATTGGAACAATTTCACTTTCTTTTTCAACTTTTTGAATGTACCATTACGTAATCGAATACCGTTAAAAAGTTGAGGAAATTATGGAAATATGCTTTACGTGCCAGCATCAGAACGGGCACCTAAATTCTTTAGCGGTTTGACATCCAGATTCTAATTATTCCACAAATACAGACAACTGACCAGCAGATCTGCATTGCAGTCCGCAAAGTGCGCTGCTTTTAGTTCCTCGAAGCAATTATTATTTTTTTGCCATAAAATGTGTGGCTGTCATCCTATGGTGCAGAAGTGCAAACTAATTTGTTCTAAGCATGCCTCAGTTTATGAACGACTGCAGCGAGCTGATAGGATTGTCCCACTGACCGCACTCTCCATCTCTTTAGCCCAGTGGTTGTCTGTCCTCTCTGTCGTCGTCGGTCTGTTTTACTGACTGATTTCTGCTGCCCCAAGCAAACAAAGTTTTAACTGCTGCTGGGCAAAAGTTGGATGCACCAGATGCAAATGCTATGTAAAAAATGTCAGATAATAAACAGAATTGGCTTAAAAACGGGAAGAGGAACCAGTAAAAAGTGGGATGTAACCCACTTAATAATACTCTGAACCACTGTAATCACAGTGTAATACACAGACAGAATTTTTGAAATGTGCACTTTGATACTTTGTTGCATACTAAGCAAGCCGGCATCCAGTGGGCGTGGCATCGCGAACATAACACTTTGTGCAAGGAAAAAATGTTTAAAGGGCACAGAACCAATATACCTTTCCAACTGGGATATCAGAGTGCTTTAAGTCTAGCGAAAAGTTTTGCAGCGCAAAGTTGCTAAAAGGATCTGAAACTAGCAAAGAACAATATCCTCGGTGGGGACATAATAGAGAAAAGTCATAATAAAACCGTACTTTGATGAGGTTGCGGTGCATCTGACTGCATTGTTCCAACTTGCAGCATAGTTGATTATATTGTAGTTGATTGCATTTGGTTAAAACTCAGCTCAGCTCTCAATTATTGTGCCCTTCGAGGAGAGAATATATTGAAGATGTGCAAATAATAAAGTAATGAGTGGTCCCAAATTGGAAGCAAGTTTGTGAGGCATTTGTGTGTGTGCGTTCAATCTAATTTGTTTTGCAAATAAGTTCCATTTATTTGAACATTTTGCAGCATGTGATTTGCTTAGCAAAACACCAGCGTGGCAGGTGCAAGCGAATGCCAGGCAATTGCATGTGGCATGTTGAAATAGCTGTGTGGTGGTGCGCCTTGGCTTCCGCTCCACTTACAGCTGAAGAGCGCGCTGCAAAAATAAAAATTGCCCATTGGAAGGGCGGCATCAACTTTGGATTTGTTGCTGGTTGGCAATGCCTTAAAGCAGTTATCGTTAATAAACCAGTTACAGTTGGGCCGGACGTGAATTAGTAGGACAGTCAGTCAGTCAGCCAGTCAGCCAGTCAGTCAGTTCGTCAGTCCGTCAGTCGATGGCTGAAACAGTTTATCCGGTGCGACACGCACTTAATCTCATTGGGTCTGTGAATTGTGGCAGCATTGTGAGCTGAAGATGTGCATGTTGCATGGGCTGGTTGAAGTCGTATTTGCTTAGTTATGAGTTATTGTTTGTTAATTGTTATCGCTTCGTTGCCTCTTGTTGTGAGTGGGTCAGTCGCGGAGGCACTGAAGCGTGCCACGTGAACCCAGTGAACCGACCGTCTCCTGCCCCACACCCACAAGCACTTTGGTCAACAACCCAAAGAGCTCATCAATTTATACACAAATGAGTACAGCTGTGTGTGTGTGTGTTTGTGTGTGTGTGTGTGCTTGTGTGTGTGTGTGTGTGTGTGTGTCTGTTTGTGGTAAACGTGTGACGGTGTTGTGTATTTAACAGGAATGTCCAAAGCCAATGAACGCTCTAACCAATATCTTGTACAATAACTATTGCCAAATATCTGAAAAGTTTCTTGTACCGTTAAAGATTTAACAACATTAATTCAATGGGAATGAAGATAAACAAAGATACTAGATAAAATGTGTACTTAGTTCAAGACTCTTTTCGCATAGCCAACGAAAAGCGGCAAGCGACTGCAGCAAGGATTGCACAGTATTTTGTAGGGGGAAACATTATTGCGGAAAGTATGTTGCCACATGCAGCTTGTTATTTAATATCTGACGTGTTGCACAATATTTCAGTCACTTGCGGGGATTCAATTAATTGAACGGGCTGCAGCCAATGCAAAGGAGGCAAGTTTTGTAGCAAAGTGCAACTAAACTAAAGCAACAGCCGTTATTATTGCCCCTTTTGTTGCACACACACGCATAGACATGGACACAGGCATACTCATGCATAAGTAAATAGCTCATAAAGCGACCGGAAGTCACTTTCAGCTAACATCGGAAGTTGCAAATATCTGTTGTTTGTTGCTGCTGCTGCTGCTGCTGTTGGTGTGTTGTTGTTGTTTTGTATATGTTGATGCGTACGAGCGAAAGGTAGCAACATGAGGGCGTCGACGTCACCGTTGCCATCGCCGTCGCCGTCGCCGTCAGGTCAGCCAAAAACAAGCATCGGCTGGCTGACACTCGGGCATGCCCACAGCCGAGTCCTGACTCGTGTTGTCGCTGCTGCTGCTGCTGTTGCTGCTGCTGCTGCTGTTGCTGCTGTTGCTGCTACTGCTAGTGCTGCTGGCATCCTTGCTGGCGACATTTTTAGTTAATGAAGAGTTCTTGAACGCGTCACAACGACAGCAGCTGACTGAATTTTTCATTGCTTTCGTTTTTTAGCGCGCATTTTAAATAAACCGCAAAAGCATACGTCAAATATTTTGAGATTTTTTTAATGTTTGCCAATTTTTTGAAGTGTACAATTTAAAAGCTTAAATCGTTGTGTGTAAAATGCGTGATCATCCAGCGGTGCCCAATGTATTTCGTGTGGCCTCATCGCACAGCATTAATAGCATGGGCGTAACGGCAACACCTCACAGCAATAACCAACAGCGACATCAGGGCAGCAGCAACATCAATTACAGCAGGAGCAACAGCTTCGAGCAACATCAGCAGCAGGGTCAAACAGCACAGGCGGAATGGCAACAGAAACAGCAATTGGCAAGGCATCAGTTAACTACCAGTGCGTCCATTGAGTACCCTCATCAATCCGTGCAGCCACAGCAATCGCCATATGCAACACTGCCACGCGGCAGCAGCAATGGTCAGCGACGTGAACAGCAACAACATCAGCAATCACAACATCAGCAATCACAAAAACTGCCAACGGGCGTCATCAATACAATATCTGGCAGCATTCTATCAACTGGCTATAGCTTAAGCGCAGATAGCTTAAGTGACTTGCAGTTTAGCAATGTGCACAACAACAGCAACATCAACAGCCACAGCAACAATAACGATCAACGACAGCAACAGCAACAGCAACAACATCAACAACGACAACAACAGCGACAGGTGGTATCGTTGGGCGTGTACAAGGCTGCCGAGCAACAACAGCAGCGGATACCACCACCAACAACAGCAACAACAACAACAACACCAACTAACAATGGTGTCCTAAACAGTCAAAGTGGATTCCATAACATGGCCAACGTTGGAGGCGGTTACCTGTGGCTATTGACACCTGTCGCGGCTAGGTGGGTACACGAACATACTTCACTCTCAAAACTCTTTGATTAAATTCACAGCAGCAACTTTTGAGCTGCTCAGCAATGCATTGTTAAGGGCCATAAAAAACTCACATATTCAGCAATTCTTTTGTAAACATTCCAAATAGTTCTGAGCATTCTGAAATCGAGCTGAAGCTGACAGAGTTAGCCAGATACATATATATACGTATATATAAGTAAATATCCTCCCTTTACTTTTATCCTGTTTATCACCAGATTCGGCCATCCGGCGAGCATATAATTTTGTTAGGGAAATGAAATCACAGCAAAGTGGACTTAATTTGCTTGATAGAAACTGACGTTGCCACTTGCACTCGTAGTTGCAACAGCAGCCCATTCATTTTCCGCCTCATCATTTACCTGTTCAGCGTCAATTTTCCTTAATGCAACCTGACACAATTTAAAACTCTGCATTTTGTCGTGCTTCATTCTGTATTTAAAAAAAAAGCCACGCCCTTTAATGCAATTACTAACTTAATTTAAATTTTGGTCCATTGGTCCGCTGACGTTGTTTGGATGGATGTTGCCCACCTTCTCATAATTAAATATACTCACATATAGATAGGTAAAGTAAGTATTTTTTGCATGCAACTTTTAAATGTTTATTATGGAAATGCATATGCTAAGAGCCTTATGCCTATGACCTACAGTGTCTCCCAGCTTAATTAGACCAGTGTCAAGTAAAAAATGTATTTGTCTGCCATAAGCTAATTATTCAATATTTTTCAAAAATTCCAAAGACCTATGGTAGGTATATATATTAACCACCATATGCATAAACTGAGGTTTCCCCACATGCTAGGATTATGTGAAAAAGTACCCTATTTCTTGGTCTCTGCTTATTTGAAACAGGTATGAACACCTGGGTGCCATAAAACCCGGATTTATAGGAAATTTATCCAAGAAACATGAAAAAGCAACAAGTATTGTTTTCCTGTATATCCCAATTCAGCTGTGTGTTTCAGACATTACTCTACGGCAAAAGTAACACACTTAATTGTTAGTTTTTTTGACTTCTGCTCTCGCCAGAAAGTTAAACAAAGTTGGCTATTTTGAAGTCAATCCGCTTTCTGACAGACGCCTACATTTCACACCACTTTATTTTGTGTGTGTGTGTCGATGGGGCGTGTTATTATTGCCTGGAATATGCATGGGATAAAACTGAGACCTGGCTATCTCTTGCAGCATTTCGGTGGCAATTGTTATCGCCGCTCTGGCAGGGCCCCAGTGGCTTTTCACAGAGGAGAAAGTGCCCAATATCAATTACAATGGCACGGCCAACTTCAAGGCACAGGACGATGGTGCCTATATAACCAAATATACCAAATCCAGTCTCTGGATATTGTGCACAACACTGCCAGGTAAGTGTGTGTGTGTGTGTGTGTGTGATTGGAATGGAATGCTCGCCACCCAAGATATTGTTTGACGCCATGACAACAGCAGAGATTAAATGGAGCACAATCACTGCATCCAATCATGCTGTCCATCAGTAAGTCAGTTTGTCTGTCAAACCAGCAATCAATCACAACAAATAAACGGAGCAACTGCAGCCAATTAAAGCGAAAGTGTGGCAACTGACCTCATTTATTTCGCTGACAGCACCCAAAACTTATCCCATGGAAACATGTGTGCATATACCCACACACACACACACAAACACACACACATACACAGTATGAAGAGATAAATTTTAATCCTTTTTTTTTAAGGCCTAGATGTGGACACATTCAATTGCGTTAAAATTGATTACTTCCCAGAGGAAGGCTATCAACCGGATCCGCAGGACTCAACGCCGGCCATACCATGTATGTAATCAGTTCCGCCTAGATATTAGTTAATAGACTGATGATACCCGCCAGGGATATACACTGTATCCACACCGAGAAAGTATTCCCAGTAACTGCACTTGAATATTTGAGAGCAGCCAATATGGCCGATGGGAGATTCTTGATTCTTGATTCAGGGCCAACCTTTTGAGTTTATTGCCAATCTTCTGTAGTATTTCAATAGTATTTTATCTGATTTTATGGCCTGATCTCTCCAGCTTAAAAAAAAATTGAATTAATCGTTTCTTTGAATTTGTTGTAAGCTAAATATTTAATTAATCCCAAAGCCTGTTAATATTTGAATATCTAAGTAAATATTTTATATTTGTATACACACATATTTACGGGAAAGAGGGTGTCGAATTTGGAACCCCCTACTTATGCCGCCTTCGACACTGGTTCAAGTGATGCAGAGGGGCATTTTGTGCTGAAATAGTTCCACAGAAACACAATGTTAAATTGAAATGCATCCAATTAATTTATTTCTTGTGCATATTATATTCAGCCTCAATTAAAGCAAAACTTTTAATTGGATTTTTTGTTTTTGGAACAGTGTCTGCTTTGTTTTAATTGAATTTCATATTATATTACTTGCCATTGCTATTTGTGTTTTATTTGTATTTATTTTATTTGCAGTGCGCCATTTCACATCTTATTAAAACGATTTATAAATTTCAATTTGCGGTGGCAATTGGCAACAATTTCCCATATATTTTAAAGTCGCCTCGGGTAACAATTTCACATATAAAAACAAAAAATTTAACTTCGAGTTAATAAGTTTTATTTTTGGTTTTGTGCCCCAACAATGTTGCCACGGGCCAAAACACCTTTTGTTTGATTAGCTTCCAAATCGTTTACCAGCCGTTGAATCAGATCTAATGGTCGAAAAATAGGCAATAAATTACTGCAAAAATGTTTGTGGAAAATGAGGGAGAACAGTGAAGGAAAAGAAGGCAATGAATGGTAGTGCTTAGAGCATGGTAAAAGTTTTTATTTAACTGTTGTTTTCCCATTGCCAGATACGGTGACCAAGTCGTCCCCCATCTTTTTGACCTCCGGCATCTTTCTGCTCATCAGCTTCATTGTCTTTCTGATACCCACGTGTTCCCATCAAAACAATGTCTACTACTTTAGTGCCGGAATACTCTTCATCGTTAGCGGTAAGCCAAAAAAAAAACAAAACAACAACAACAATAATAATAATAATAATATATTATAAACAATTTTAAAATTATTTATATTATTAATATTTATATTTATTTATATTTGAGGTATTTTTATCTTTGTTTAACTGCTGTGTGCAGGTCTCATCATGCTAGTCGGACTGATTGCCTACATATCCATTTTGAAGGCTGAGATTGGCTCCAAGCTGCGACCGCGCTCGACATTGCAGCCGCCACTCATCAAGGTTACCTATGGACAGAGTTTCTTTCTATTTGTCTTTGGATTCATTGCCACCGAGTTTGTTGGCGTGCTCAACATCTTCCTCTACATTCATCTACAAGAACTGAGCTACTACAGCGTAAGTATCGCTGGGTGGTGGATGGTGGGTGGTAGGCGTGTGAGTGTGACTCTGTGCAGATGTTGCCAGTGACTGCATCCGCCGCTGCAAAGATGCAAGCAAAACGGGACAAGACCATCTTTCAGTTCATCTTGGGTGGCGACTATTGCATTACCCATAGCTGCCACTTCCGGCTGACAGCGAAATGGCAAAAGCCGAAACGAAATTAATAATATGAACTGCCTTGGTTGGTTGCCCCCTGGTGCACTTGGCATCCCCAAACTTCTGTTTCATAATTCAAAATAAAAAAAAAAAAAAAAACTATTTCCATATGCCATAATTTGCCTTCGCCCTCGAGGAAGCATCTTATATTCAAAAAAGTAATTTTTCGTGGGTTTCGTTTCTTTTTTTGTCAATGCCGCTTTTATTTTACATGAACTTTCACCTATGTTGGACAGCGACTGCCCTGCTTCAGTGTGGTCAACATGCAGGCCATGATAAAGGATGGCCAGCATGACCGTGCCCTTCACAGTCATTCCTACAAACGGTATAATCAGTCACAGGGCACGCCGGTAGCAGGATCTCCGGAGGCGGTGGCATTTTCTATGCCGTTGCATGAACAACAGCTGGGAAAACAGCAGCAAAGGCATAGCCAGCAGCAGACGCGCCAAAAGCCGCTGCGGCCAAGCAATGGACGACTGCATCAGGTGCATGATGCGGGACGTGGACCCAGTCAGACGCAGACGCTGCCTGGCGCCTACGCGTGCCGCAAGCATCCCAATGCCAACGGTTTCGGCTCTAATACGAATCTCTATTTGCACAACGATGTGGAGCGTCACTTCTACTTTGAAAAGCCAGTGGCTTCCAACTGTAATCTGCACTCGCGCAGCTTTGCCAAGTCACTTAATCAGCTGTGTATGGAGCCAGCTATGCTGGACCCGGCCACGGCGCCGGCTAACCAACGACCAGTGCACCCAGCTGCCATGTTTGCCGATCTGCCCCAGGAGTTTCCGCTGACGCGCTCCATTTCGACCACGACGGACATCTACAACACGGCGGCATTACCCAAGACGCATATGCAGCACAAACATCGACGCAACATGGCCACTAACACCCAGACGCAGAAGCCGCGCGATAACGAAGAGGAGCAGGCTCGCCTATGTGGTCTGAAGCGTGGCCTGCGCAAGACCAAGGACGAATTCTTTCAGGAGTTTTGCAAGCGCGCCGGCATACGCAATAAGCCCAAGAATATCTACTACATCCCCAGCGAGGAAGCAGACGATGTGCCCCAGACTCAGTTGCAGTCACAGCTGCCACAAACGTCAAAGAAACACCGGAGCCACAATGGGGATAGCAACGATGCTGATAGCGATGAGCATGGATTTCAAGAATTTCGCTCGGGTCCTGCATTCGACGAAGATCATCTTTTCGTCGTGACTGGTAAGTTGGCAAAGTATTAACATACAACCATATAAATTGATGTATTGTTTCTCTTCCTCTGCAGATCACGGTCAACCTGTGCATCCTCATGGCATGCCCGCCTCCATGTGCTTGGATCCGATGTTGCCGTCGTTACGCAAACTCAACTCAAATCTCTCGCTGCACACACAATCGTCGAATATGTGGTCATGGCCGGAACAGCATCGCCTTGCGTCGGAGCACAACCAGAGCCGGACGTTGCCACGATCATTCATGCGGCAACCAGCGGGCAGTCAGGATAGCCTGGGTTCACAGCTAAGCAGCTACAGTCCCGTCCAACAGCGCTTTTCGCAGATGATGCAGCACCAGCACCAACAGCATCAGCTGCATCCACAGAGTCGCTATTTGTCCACGCTGACGCTGCCGCTTCATGGCGAGGAGTCACAGATCAAGGCTCAGCCACAGCCACAGCCACAGGCTGTGCAGTGGCCAACTGCGATACCATCCTCGCCATCCAATTACGTCCATGGCTATCCACATCCGCAGCCGCTTTACACGCCTGCCATTGCCGTGCCAGTCTCTATTAGCAGCAACACATCTCATCCGGCCAAATTCCAGCGTGCGTACGCCTTCGACGATGCCCAGCGTCGCGGCAGCCTGGCCATCGGGGAAGCCTTCGATCTAGACGAGATGGAGCGCGAGCGCCGACGCTCTCATGCAAGCCTCTTTGGTGGCACTGGCATAGCCCAGAAGCGGGAGCAATACGATCTCATTAATGGCACTGCAGTTTAGGCCACTATTCGATCATAAATGATGGCTAACAGTGAACGTCTAGACTAGCATATTATCTTTGGTGTAGTTGTTGTCCACCTAGACACCATCCATCGACTCATCGATGCGTCGATTATGGCTCGGAGAGAGCGAATCCCCTTTAAAACCGAATTTAAATCATAGAGTCTAGTTGGCAAAAGCCAAGGATTACATTTCGATGCATAAAATAATGTTTGTAGAACAAATCTCTGACATCATAGGTTAAATATATATATTCATATTCTTGATCAACATCAATCGATGCCAGCTATCCGTCAGTGAGTGTCTATACGTCTCGATGTCTTCAAAAACGAGATATCAAAAAATAATCGGTTCTTGAAATGCATATTTGAATTTAGATAGATTGACCAGGTTTACTCCGGTCAGCAAGATAGGTTTATTTGCCTGATTATTTTCGCAGAGTCTATAAGTCTCGATTTTAAGTTACTGCTGTATTCCGGATTATTTGGTATAGATATGTATGTACATAGATTAGTCCTAATGCTCTATATAAATGTTTGATGTACGATATTCACGAGTTTGATGTAATCTCTATGTTATAGTGATGGACTGGCGAGCAATTTGACAGATAGACAGATTGGACATATGTACATATCGGCGTGCGCGGCCGGCAAAGCAATCGTCAGTTGTCATAGGGACCATCACAGGTTCATGCGTCTCCAGAATTCTAGGCTGTGTGACAATGCCGAGCTGGAGGATGTCAGCGATGTGGTTGAGGCATTGTCCACCAACTGTGCGTACACTTCACGTAGAACAGTGGGTCGGGTGCCCAGGCTCCTTGAATTTCCCATTGGTGGGGTGTCTGCGATACCGCTTAGCGTGTTCAGCTGCCCAGTAGTGGGAGCTGCATCAGTTCGACTGCTGGGAGCCGTATGCGGTCGCTGACACAGCGCACTGGTTGAGCAGGTGGCATTCAGTTTAACTGTAGGTGCGCTCCAAGGACGCGTTGCCGGCCCTGTAACGAGATGGTTCTGGTACTGGGCTTGACCTTCTGCTTGGCTAGCAAAGAGCTGCTGCATTTTGGCCATGGAACGCTGCAGTTTGCTGGCAGGCGGTGTTAACGGCCTATCGTCGCCAAAGACGACATCGTCGCTCATCGGAATCGTGTCTGCGAGGGATGTAACCGTATCACTGCTGAGCAAATCCATGTCAGCGTCGAACAGTGGCAGCTGTGATTCGGCAGTAAGCAGCTGAAGGCTAGGGTGCTTGCCGACACGCGCCAATGTGGCTTCCACACGACTCAGGAGCTGCTGCGCCTCATCCTGCACCTGGCCGACAAGCATCTTATTTGGCAGCTCCCGCTCCAGTTCCTGTGCCGCTGGTGGGGAATCCGATAATGTAGCCTGCAGCTCAGCGAAGAGTTGGCGCCGTGCAACGGCAATGGCATTGGTGAATTGATATCTCTCAGGACCTAGTTCGGCAGCACTGTATACAGGTGAGGCCACTGATGGCAATAACATTTGTGTTGGCTCTTGGACATCCTCGTGCCTCGCCATCCGTCGCTGCCACTTCTGGCAGCTGTCCAGTGTGCGATGAATATGCTGCTGCTCACGGGCACAGCTGGTGCGCGTGTTGATCTTCTCTGTGTGGGCACGCGCACGATCCATGTAACCCAGAAAGCTCTGCTCCAGCAGATCGCTCTCCTGTTCCAGCTGTTGCATGCGGTTCCTGCGGGCATTAATTGGGTTAATTAGCTATCTGCATGGAAATATTATGGTGTGTGATATATTTACTTGGCGTTAAGCAGTGCTTCATTGAAGCAGGGCACGTAGGCCGGTGAGCGAACACTTGCCAAGATGTGTGCTTTGTCCCTAGCTTTGGTATTGGAGGTCAAAGGGTGCAGTTGTGACTTGGGCGACTCAACCACAGTCGATGGAGCAGTAGCAGGGGCAGTTGCAAGAGTAGGAGCAGTAACAGGAGCAGTTGCAGGGGCTGTGGCAGAAGCTGGAGCAGGGACTGGGTCAGTTGCAGGAGCGGTGAATACTGCAGTGACTGGATCAGTGACTGTAGCAGTGACTGGAGCAGTCACTGAAGCAGTGACTGGAGCACTGACTGAAGCAGTGACTGGAGCAGTGACTGGATCAGAGACTGGAGCAGTGACTGGAACAGTGAATGGAGCAGTGACTGGAGCAGTGACTGGGACAGTGACTGGAGCAGTGACAGTAGTAGGACCAGTAACAGGAGCAGTGTAAGGTGCATTGACTGGAGCAGTGACAGAAGCAGTGACAGAAGTAGGAGCAGTAACAGGAGCAGCGTAAGGAACATTGATAGAAGCAGGGGCAGGAGCATTGACTGGAGCAGTGACAGAAGCAGGGGTAGGAGCAATGCGAGGAGTAGTGGTAGTTGCAAGACTAGTTGCAAGAGTGCCAGGAGCATTGATTGGAGCAGTGGCAGGAGCATTGGCAGAAGCAGGAGCAGGGGTAGGAGCAATGGGAGGAGCAGCTTCAGCCGACTCCTGCACTTTGTCAGTGTCTAATGCGAGAAGGGGCGGTGGTGGCTGAGGTAAAGCCGCCTTCGGTGTTGGGAGTGCCAATTTTGATCTCGAACTCAATGCCGAAGTTGATCTCGATTTTGATTTTGATTTTGTTTGGGAGCTGGAGGGTTTGATCTCGGTTTCCCTCCACGCTGGCTGAATGCGCACTGCCTGCTGGGCGGCAATTTCAGTTTGTAGTATCTTACCCGCCAGCAGGTGATGGCGTGCCTCATGGTGTTCCAACAGATGAAAGATCTTCTGTACCATTTCACCCATTTCCGGCGAATGCGAGTCGCCCTCCACATGCTGGCACAACGTCTGCAGGATGCAATATGTGAAGATTAATTCGATTAATTGGGATTTGTGCTCTTGGTAATGGGGTATTTACTTACGCGCCAGGAGCTCTGCCGGAGACTGAGGTAGATTAGCTCGACATGGTGACGCAGCTTCACCTTGTAGAGCTCATCAAGTCGCTGCTTTCGTAGCATTAGCGCTTTGTTAAGTGACAGCTCGACGCGATCCAGGAAGACGCGACCACTGTTGCTGTGCAGCATCTCATAGATCCATTGCACGTAGCTACGCGATTTCGCTGGACCTGCTGCTGGTGTCGGATTGGTGATATATTTCGAGGATTGCTGCCTGCAGTCTGTGCTAGTGGATGCATGCCTCGGACTCGGCCCCTTCGTTTGGGTGGTTTGGGTAACCGTTTTCATTGTGCATGGCACTTGTGTTTGGGTAGCGGTGTCCTGGAGCTGTTGCGTCTTCGGCTTGATCGATAACTTGCCCTCTTGCTTGCCCATAAAATGTCCATGGGAGAAGCCTTCGCGGTAGCCTTGCTTATAACCATGACGCCTGCCCACAAGACACTCCTGCTCCATGGACAAATTAAGCACATTGGTCAGCGCTTGGACGCAATCAGCGAGCTCACCCATCAATGCCCGACAGCGCTTCAGCGTGACACGCATGGATGACGAGGGCTGCTGCATCTGCTTATTGAATTTTTGTATGGTTTGGTGCACAACTGCCAAGGTGGCCACCTGCTCCGCATGCAAATGCGGCAACTCTGGCACTGATGCAGACCCGACCGGCAATTCAATTGGGCCCACTGAGGAGAGCACACTAGTGTCATCTAGCTTGTCCTGCTTCGGTGCCTCCTGAACTGGCAGTTGTGTTACTATCTGTCCAGGCCCCAGCGATCGTCCAGCACGTATGAAACGCTGCCGATCTGCCAGCTCCTGTTGCAGTAGCTGTTTAAAGGCCTTTGTCGAGATGACTTCGATGGGTGGCGCACAGGACTTTCTGAGGTTGCCGATGTGATGTGTTAACTGGGCCATCTGCTGACCCAAGTCTTTAAGCGACTGTGAGGTACGAGGCCCAATGAACACAGTGCGTCCATCGGCGGCAACAATTAGCTCATCGGCCTGATACAGCTGACTAGTGCCCATTTCTGTGCTGATCTCCAAGCACGCCAATGGCTCCGTTTGTACGGCCTCCGTTTTACTTTGCCTCGTCTGACGATCGAACTCAAGCAGGGCTTTAAGCAGAATCAGGAGCAGGGATTGTTGTGGCTGTTCGCCATACAGATGCAGCACCGCCTCTCCCTTGCTTGATTGTTCAGCTGCTTGCTTGCCCATCACTGCGGTAAGCAGCTGCTGCAGTTCTTCCCGATTAAACCGGAAGTCTGTGCGACCCTCAAACTTTGGCAGCGTATGGCGATGCGGCATCTCGCTGCAGAACACGGACAGCGTATAATGACAATTCTGCTCGTAGAGAAATTCGGCGACGAGCGTATGCAGCGCCAGCATTATTGGAGATGGCAACAAACAATTGGATTGTCGGCCCATCTGTGCTGCAGTCGCCGATGCCCGGTTTAGCAGCTTACCTAGACGTAAGCGGAATTAAGCGAAATTAATGAGTGGATCGGCGATGATATCTACCAATGTGAGACACTTACCCAGTGAGGTGCTGTTGAAGCTGTTAATTAACTCCACGCGGAGATGCGTATGCATTTGGTCCTCGATGCCCTCCTGTGACATCCATTTTCGAAACTGCCGCTCAAAGTCCGGCTCCGACAGTTGTGCTAAATGTTCTATCTGCAGTCTCAGCTGCGAAGTATCCGCATAATTGGTTTCGGGCTCAACTGAAAAGGTTTCGTTATTTGCTTTGGCAACTTGCACTTTAAGCTTTATGGGTTGCTTAGCAGCTTTTGCTGCTGGCTGCTGTTTCTCTTTTTCTTTGCTTGACTTTTGTATCGGCGCTGTTTTTGGTGTAGTCGATTTCGACGTTTGCGTCTGCGTCTGCGTCAGCGTCGTCGACGTTGGTCCCCGTAATGGCGCATTTCTTTTCTGTTGGACTTTCGCTTCTCTCTCCTTTCTGGCCGCTTCGTGTTTGAGCTCGCGCTCACACGACGGCTGAGATTGCCTCTGTCTTTGACTTAGCTTTATTGACAGTTCTTCTTCTCTGCTGCGCTGGCGTACGTTTGTTAGTCTACAGCTGCTGGCAGCATTTTTGACAGCACCAGCGACAGCAGTTTGTATTTGATTTGGTTTCATTTCGACATGCAATTTTGTGCTCATTTGCCAATAAACAATTTTATTTTGTAACTCTGCACATTTTAATTATTGACTTTTTATGTGTGTTTTTTTGCTATTGATGTTGCTTAGTCAACAATGCTTCAGGCGCCTTACCACCGATTGGTTTCGTTCTCCGTTAGGAGACCAACTTTGACAACAGTGGCACCGCTGCCTGTGTTGCAGGACACGAACTGGTTACCTGTGCGCGCTCAACCGAAACGATGCAGGTGCAGACGTAGATGCGATATTCCAGTTATTCATGGCAATACTTGTTGCAGACTAATATTGTTGAACTATTGTACATTTGCATGCACATGTTTATGTATGCATTTCATACGGTATGCCCAACAGAGTAATTGTTTTGATAACTCAGACGAATAAGTGTGTTTGAATTACAAATGCAACACAGGCTACTACAACGTTTGTGCTTACAGACAAAAGCTGCCTGCGTAATCAGTCAAATTATGTATCGCCATCGATGTTAAATTAAGCCAAACTAGACACGAAATTATTTCCCAACTACCTAGAAAGACGGCAGCATAAAGGTTAATGTTTATAAATACTTACAGAGTTACATATTTTAATGCTGCTTATTTCTTATACAAATAAATACATTTGATGTACAAACGCAATACAATTTACTTAAATGTTTGTGCTCACAGACAAAAGCTGTTTGCGTTATCAATCGATATATTGTATATCGCTTTCAATGCGCAAAAACAAACCAAAATGAATGCGAATTTATTTCAACAACTACATCTATCAATTACGTTGAAAGCCACACTCTTAAATGCAGCCTTTTCTTCGCCCACCAAGGTAAAAGCTATATATTGTCAATAAAATTTAATAAATTTTGATAACATTTGTGGTGATAGACAAAAGCAGGCTGCGCTGTCAGAACATATCGTATATCGGCCTTATGCCGATAGTGCATTGTCAAAACAAATAAACACGCATTTTCTACAACACAATGAAAACTAAAGCAGACTTTAATCCATAAAGTTAAGTTGCTAATTATAGTTGCTTTGTTCACTGATAATAATTAAACAAAGAAATTATTAAGAACGCTTCTCCAAGGTAAATATACCCAAAGTTATTGTGTTGAGGCACCTTCTTGAATGCTGCTCCTTTGTGACGTGTCTCTATTTAATTTCACAATTTCGAAACTAACATTAAAGCGCTCAGTCATCTTCAGCAGCAGAAGCCTCACATTCGCTATCATGTCGCACATAGACAACATTTTCAATCAGGTTCGCGCACGTCTACTGGCCCAAAGCGTTAAGCTATGGGAGGAGCCGTACTATTCCGAAGGCCTGGGCAGCATTGAGGCATCCATTGAAGTGAGTTAATCTACATATGTACATACGACATATACTAATAAAATTTCAAATAGCGCCTGGCTGATGAATTTAGCGAACATCTGGGCATTGACTCCTCGCGCTGCAAGTGTGTGCTCACCGAGTTGCAGGATAATGCACTACGCAAGCTGAAGGCACGTCAGGAGTTCAGCGAAACTGGATTGGCCACATTCAAGGTGCGCCGCGTTGACAATCGCAATGGCACGACCAACATACTGGACATCAAGTGCGACCTCAATGAATTGGGCTCCACACTGCAACAGGCGATTGCCAGCAAACTGCAGATCGACAACGCCAATCACGTCAAGTGCATCTCCGCGGGCCGCATTGTCTCGCCCCATGCAACTCTGGCTGCACAGAACCTGAAAAACAATCAGCAACTCATCGTCATCATTGGCCAATGCGACAATCAAAGCGGCGCCATGCACGATCGCATTAGCAAGATTAAATCGGATGTTGCGACGGTGGTTGCATCCCAAAACCAGCTAATAGAGGTAGGTGGACTGCGAACTTCAAGTTGTCGACATCCATTTACGCTTGGTTGAACATTTCGCCCTGCTGCTGCGATTTCAGTATAGTTCTTTAAAGATCGACAGTAATCGATATCCATAAACAAAAAGCAAGACTTTCAAGAAAATAACTCGTCCCTTAGCAATGATGTAGTTATACGATTTGTCCGGTATTCGCTGGGGACGATATCATAAGGATTTATATATTTCAAGATAGCTTTAAAGTACACGTAAGTGCATAAAAATCAGTTATGCTGACCGAAAGTACCCAGTATCACCACTCAATAAGTGTAGACCATTTTCATATATAAATATAATGATTTAATGTGTGTTTGTCTATCGTTTAGATGGAGGATCAGGATGGAAATCCGGTATTTCTGCCGCCAAACGAGAATCGCGCACTTCTTACGGGCATGGGCTACTGTGAGAAGGCACGCGCCGAAATGAATCGTGATAATTATGAGGAGGCGCTGCTGCTGCTGCTCGAAGCGGATGAGCAGTTCAATGCTTGCGATAGTAAGTTCCTCGAATCTGTCGACAACTATGCCCTGCTCAATTTGGATATTGTGTGGTGCTATCTGTGCCTTAAGAATGTCTCACAACTGCCGGATGCCGATCGCCGGTTAAGCATCTGCGATCGCAGCTTTCGGCGCAGCTATGGCGAGAACTACTCGCGACTGTATGCGCTTAAGGGTCGCGTCTGTCCGGAGCGCGCGCTCATTATGCGACTACATCTTCTCCAAGGTGTTGTGTTGTTCCATCGCAATCTACGTGATGCAGCCTATGAGCGTTTCGAGGCCGCCGCCGCTGTGCTCTCCGAGCTGAAGGTCAACGACGAGCAGCTGCTTTTGCTGGTTGAGATGGGATTTGAGGTGGGCGAAGCGCGCCTCGCTTTGCGCTCAAGTGCAGGAAACGTGGAGCGTGCGTTGCAGTGGATACAGCAGCGAAAGCAACAGCTCTCCGATGCTCGCAAGCAGTCGAAAGGAGAGCGTGCCATGCATCGACGCTATGCCAAGCAGGCGACCAAGGATAGCGACTGGGTTAATCCCCGAAGCGTTTGTACCCTCACCGAAATGGGCTTTAATCGTCGTCTAGCTGCCGAAGCGTTACGACGCACAGAAAACGATGTGCCTCGCGCAGTAAGTAACTTGGCTGCCTCACAAAGCTTAAAATCTTATCTGATCCTAACATGCTTAATTCGTCTAGGTGGAACTGCTGCAAGACGGCTCCGCTGAGCTGAGTGCAACGTTACCCAAAGAGAGCAGCGCTGACGCTGTCCAGCTATCTGTACTATTGCAGTTGGGCTTCAAGGAACCGGCGGCGCGTGCCGCTCTCGAGAGCACGTACAACAACTTGGAGCAGGCAACCGATTTTCTGCTGAAGGCCATTGAAAGCGAGGAAGAGTTGCTGCAGACTGTTGATCTTGTGACAAAGCTGGCTAGCAGCAATGCTAACTGCATTGATGTGGCATCCACTTCACAGGCGAGGGCACCGTCAGGGTCCCTCGTAGAAGCCGTGCTGAAAAAATCGAAAGCCGAGATCGAGGCATTTCAGGCGTACAAGCGTTTGCACGCCGATCTGACGCACGGTGATCAGGACTATTTGAATTTGCCGCTGCTGCAGGAGGAGCAGCTGCTCGCCGAGTATCGTAATCTGCTCGAGCAGTAAACGGCAGTTGACTGCTGCAGCTGTTTGTTGCTAGTGTTTAAGTCATTGAATTTAATTATATTTGTTACGACACGCCATATAAAAACCGGTTTATATTTTGTATATAACTGTAATCATGACTTGTGTATTGCAAATCGGCTACTTATAATAACACTTAAGTGCCGTTCGTCTAACTACTTCAAATCCCCGCCAGTTGTCAGTTGCCAGTTTCCCATACTCGTGCCCATCGGCCACAGATCAGTCAACTGGGCAATCGTGCACGTCTCATCGGCTTGACAAATAGTCATCAGATGTCAGATGTACATACCTACATATACTCATGTATGTGGACTGTAAATGTAATTGGCTCAATTAAATTGCTCGTGTGTGTGTGTGTGTTGTCGCAAAACTTGGCGTCTTTGATGAGTTTTGATTATGTTGATGATGCTTGTGTTTTAAGGATATCATTTACAAGCGCCGGAGAAAAACTCGTAGTTCTAAAGTCACACGACCACACAATGTACCCAATTAGCCCAGAGCCGATAAAGAGCAGGCACACCGACAAGGTTAAGAAACTCCAAATGGATAAATTCAGCGATAAAGTCAAATCCAGGTCTTTTGATTCGAGCGCTGGTGATAAAAAGAAGTCAACATCAGGGAAAAGTGAGGCCGAAAAAATGCCTTTGAGTTAGGATGATGGACAATCAAACCGAAAACATGCTGGAACGACAAAGATAAACGAAACACATGAGTGTCCATCCATCTCAGAAGGTAGTCACAGTGCCAAAGATTCCTCGAACACCGAACACACGTCACTCGATCGTGGGGTTATCCCAGCGGGTTATGATCCACCTGGTTATGAGCCGTGTGTAGTGGATATCCTTCTGCTTAAGGACATGAACTTGGCAGCGTTCGAAGTTTATTCAAGGAGCGGGAGCTGCATGCCGCTCACATTTTTTTTCTAATCCTTATTCGCCTTCTACCTCCAGCTGTCAATCTGCTAAGCTGCCCGACCTTGTGATGGTGCTTTATATTCAATTTAATTGTAATTAAGTTGAAAACATTTTTCACTTTTTGCGTGTTTTGCAGTCTGACAAATGCTGTTTTTTAATCTTATTCAGCTTTGCAAACTTTAAAATCCATTAGTCGATTGTTTTAATCGGATATGTAAGGATAATTAAACAATCGAATGAATTACATCACCTAGATAATAATCAACGAAGCGAAGCCGTGATATTTATATGGAACGAGTGATATTCCTGCCTCTAAATACTTAAAATGCTGCAATTAAATCATTAAATTAATACAATAAATATACATTTTTATTGCGTATTCTATATTTTTTTGTACATATGTGTAGTAAAAGACTTTAAACTTATTGAAAATCAAAATAATTTCAGCTTTCTAGCTATTACGGCTTGGGATAAAAGCTAGAAAGCTGAAATTGCGGAGTAGTTTCAGTTTTAAGATGATAGTGATCAAGGAATTTAGGAAAAATTCTTTCCGCTAGCTCATCCAATTGGGCTTAAGTCTTTCTGAAAGGTTT
Source organism: Drosophila nr. fundita (assembly GCA_035044245.1). Taxonomy (NCBI): domain Eukaryota; kingdom Metazoa; phylum Arthropoda; class Insecta; order Diptera; family Drosophilidae; genus Drosophila; species Drosophila nr. fundita. The sequence goes on from JAWNMG010000795.1 coordinate 310,558, forward strand.
TTGCGAAGACTTATTAGCGACGGCTTTTGGATTGAAAATTTATGAATAGATAATTTCAATTGAAATTTAAATTTTGAACCAACCGTGTTCTGTGTATATTTATACATATATTCAAAGCTTCTGTCGCTAGCTCTCATTAGATTAGCACGTTTTCAGAGAACATGCGAAAATGTTTAGATCAACTCTGCCATCAATTCCCATCACGAAAATTTTGAATATTATCTCTTTGTTGACAAAAGTTAACCTTCAACCCGCCCAAACTTCAAATTTTAATCTTCCAGCTTTAGAATGGACTCAAAATTGCGAGCATTTATTAATGTACATATTTTGTATGTTTTTTCTTTGGAATAACTTAAATTGCTGATTATTATCGCTTAACGCGTTTAGTTTTATTAAACAATTATAAATGTAGGCTGTAATTTATATACCCTTTACCATTTACTTTAAGTATAGATGGAAGGGGTATAATAAATATGCATCAATGACCGTTTAATATAGGGGTAATTATATTTACTATTGATCAGCGTCAATAGTCGATTTCCAGAGCACACACATTGATTTGTAATTAAGATGAAAGATAAGCAGCAAAAAAAAAAACGGTTCGAACCAGTTTTTTTTAGCTTTGGGTTCGGTTTGTGAATTTCTTTTTGGTTGATTGTTCAAGGAGGCTGAGAATTTATGTTAGGACGGACTACAGGCTATCTGTGAGTCGGTCATTTCCACTTGCATTTGCTTTGTTCTGGCTTTAATATTCCAATCTTTTTCGTACTTTTTAATGACTTTGGCAATTATGCGCAACTGATACGCAACGAAGCACAACTTTTGTCATGTTATTTAGTTTAGAATGGGTCTACTTTGGATTTCTGGTACGAAGGGCAATTGTTTGTCCGGCCGAGTCCAACTGAAATTTTTCCAATTGCCATTTTTGGCAATTAATAATTATTGTTTTTATCAAAATTAGACAGCCAAAAAACTTTTCGACATTAGTTGCTATGATATCATGGTTGTTATTATAAAGTTGGGTTTGGCCAACCCATTCCTTGCAAAACATAATTTGCAAGACCCCAATTGATGATGATGCTGATTGGGGAATCGGTCGAATCCCACTTCAAACCACAACAAGCAAAATTATTATTATTATGTTCATTATATTGAAGTACGTTTATTTTGATGACTAAGTGCTAAAACAATAATATAAAAAAATTAGTTGAATTTGGACAGCGGCAAATTTTTTTGTAATTTTTAATGTCTCTGATGCTTGAAAACTTGTATTTCACACTCAGTGAGCATAAAATTCCAAATCAAATTTGTAATTATATTTTGTTATTCTATGTTTACTGTCCAGTCTGTTGGCGTTAGCAGGAATCGTAGTCTGGAAAGAATGCATTTACATTTTTATGAAATACTGTGCCTCTCCTGTAAAATGGTCATCCGGTTGTCCTTCTTTTGCCGTGGAGGTGGCGGTTCCAACTCATTCATTCAGATTGATGGCAGAATTTGTTGGTAAACCAGTCCTCTTCTCGGCATATAGCGTAATCAGTCTGACTTTCAAGCGATTGGCTTAATTATCGGGGAGGTCCAGTTAAACTTTGCAGTATACAAGAACCTGCGAAAGACTTTGTCCTCGAGGCGTTCAAGAGGCGGAGATTTGCATACGCGTAATTCGTAATTCGAATGCTTCATGGGATCGGATGTTAAAACTTCGATTGTCCTCATTACATCTGCTTGTTGCAATATACATACTTACATACATGCATACGTGTGAGGAATGCGTATTTCCAATACTAATTGATATCGATATGATATCGATAAGTGTATGCCTATTGGATTTCTGCAATGAATATTGAACATGGAATGAGTATTGGTTGTTGAAAATAAAGACTCACAACTTGAAATATATACTCACTCATGGCTGTGTCGGACAAAGTGTTGAGATTTGGGTGGCATCGCGTCCGCTGTTAAGGATAAAGTCACCAAACATGGAAGGTAGATCGCAGGTAACCACATTTATATTAGAGTGTTAGGCAGTCGATGATATGCCATTGCAGTGTTTTTTCTGTGTTTTTTTTTGCTATTTAATTAACGTAATAAAATGAACTTTTTTTTCTTTTTTTATTGGCTTAAAACTTTAATCAATTTGTTTCGCCCGTTTTGCAGCTGTTTTCGAATTGTAGTTAGCTGTTTCGCAGCTTTTTTTATAAGTCACATGGAAATTATATATATTTATAAGTACATATGCAGATATATGAACTGAATGTGAAACTGACTGCCGAGTAGTTTAGGGATCGTTGTTCAAACTTATTTTAACAGATCTACATATAATGCAAATCCTTTTCGGAATAGGTAGATGGCTAATTAAATCTAGGGAATGTCATTGAATTAGGAACAATGTCAAATTGATAAAGATCGCTTATACCACAGTCAAATTAAGTTCCAAGTCATTAACGTTTTTGTACAACACGCCTGACTTGCGCTTCCCGATAAACGATGACTTTTAGTTTTATTTCTTTTAGTGAGGGGGTTGCCGTGGTTGGGGGGGGGGGGGAGGTGTGTGTTGGCATGGAGTTAAATAAATATAGAAAAACGAATAAATATGTGTGTTTGTGTCGAATCAGCGTGAAGAATCGTAATACCATACATTATTTGGCAATAGAACGGCTTAAATATATGAAATTTACGTATAGGAAATTGTACTGCAATTAAAGCCATATGACATCAAAATTACCTGCTATGTGGAAAACTTTGGTGTTTTCCTTATATTGTTTTTGGTTTTTGGGCCTGAACTCTGGGCCCACAAATATGTGTACATATGTGTGTACGAATGAGTAGAGAAGCTGCACGCAACATGTACAGTTAGAAAAAATTACGAAAGAATTTGGCTATAGCGTGGTGGGAAAGAGGAGAGGGGTGATGAGGCGATCGAATTATTAAGCGACTACGATCCGAAACATTGCGTTGCGGCATCGATGGGACTGGGACTGGGCCTGGTGAGTAGTGGCTGTGGATGTGGATGTGGCTGTTGTTGTTGCTGTTGTTGTTGCTGTTGCCGTGCTGTTAGCCGATCGTCGTTGAAATTGTTGTTGAATCGTCGCGGCGCCGCAGCAGCGGAATAAAATAATTTCCGTAAGCGCGCTGTGTGAAGCTCAGTTCAATTGCGGCAAGCGTTGTCAACGGACGTCTATCCACAGTCACTGCGCATTTTTTAAAATTGCAACTACCACACTACGCGATATTTTAAAAAGAAACAGAAGCACAAACAGACGAAGCAGCAGCAGCAGCAGTAGCCGAAGCAGAAAACGCAGAAGTAGAAGGAGACGCACCAGCCGGATTACAGCAAAAAGAAGAGAACAGCAGTAAAGAATAATAACAAGAAAACAAAAACAACAAGAGGAAAACTGAAGTTCGTTTGTGTGTGCGTGTGTGTGTGTGTGCGTCAAGTAACAGCAAAAGCGATCAAAACAAAACTCAAATTACTGAAAGTAAAACTTGGTGTGGCTCTCTCAAGCCGAAAAGCGAAAACCAATACCCGAAATACGAAATTGCCATTAATAACAAAAATTGACAAAAGAGAGAAAACAAAAAAATAGGAAAGAAAAATAAATAATAAAAACGAGCTCTAGTCGTTGCTTATTTTTATTTTTATTTTGTTTTTGTTTCTGTTTCATTTACTGAGTTTTTGTGTTTTATGTGCTTGTGTGAAGGGGAGAGACGAAATCGAAGCGACTTCTTTGGAGTAGCAAGTGCAACGAGGTTAGTCAGTCAATTCAATTAAATCCAATTCATCATTAATTGCACCTAATACCCGTTTAATTCCAAACTCATACAAAATGTGGTAACACCTAGTTACCAAAAATAAACAATAATCCGTAAACGGTAAAAGTGTTAAAGTAGGTGGTGGAATGGAGAGACGTAAATTGTCGACGTTGCAAAGACGAAGTTTTGATTACAAGCTTTGCGTAAAGATCGTCCGTCGGCATGTCCTCAGCTCGACAGCTGTTTTTAATCGCTTACGCTTTCGACTCACTGCTATCTACTCACTTTCTGCTGCTTTTGTTGTTACTAGTTTCTTGGCACGCTGCACTAGGTGCAGTTGTTGTTGTTGTTGTTGCTGTTTTTGGTATTATTTTTGTTGCCATTGTTCGGCAATTGAGTTGTTGTCTTATTATTCCATCCGTGAAGGGCCGCTCGTCAGACTTGGCAACAATAGAAATAGCTCACGAAGAAACAAAAACAACAATTTTACAACGACTTGCAAAAGTGAAAACTAATCGAATAGTGCCCAAATAGCGAATCACTTTAGTTGCCAATTAATCAAATCAAAAAAGTTGAAAACAAAAGCTTCTCAGTTGCATACCGACTCGAGGTTTATAAGGTGTATATGTATGTATGTATACATACATTATATACATACATACATACTGGTACTTCAATTGTGCATTCAAATTATTGGCACTTTTAACTAGAAAGATATACAAATTCTACACAATGCTACTTCAAGAAAGATATACAAATTCTACATAAAATGCCACTTCAATATTATGTAATTTTTTGTTAAAGCTATCTAGTTAAAAGTGTAAATAATTTGGATTAACAATTAACGTGCCAACGTAATGTATGAAAATTATTTATGTATCTGAAACGCTTATACATCTGCGTATACGTTCGAATGTATAAATTTTGTATATATAGTAAAATATTCAAACTGCTACGTACCTGAAATAATCTCTTTACCGCTACTAAATTCTGTTCAGTGTTTTTCGAAGGAATTTCAAACAAAAACATATTCTAGTCTAGCCATTCTTAGCCGCTTAATTATCATTATACTTGATTATTACTTTCATAATTTTTCAACCGGTTAAAGCTCGGACTCGTATCTGAAATCAACTCGTCGCGTCGGTCTGCATATATCAATTATATAACCATTTAGATATGTCACAGATCTACTTATACTTATAATCAACATCCTAACCAGTTTTGAGCTACTTTGGACCAGGCTTAAGGGCTGAAATGCTTAGTTAATGTACATATCTACAATTACCTACACATTGAATACATTTTTAAATGAGGTTATCACACACAATCCAACACACTCGTAAATGTGAAACAAAGTTAATTTTATTAACAAGCTTTAGCAACTTTGTCGTCAGTGTAATAAAACATCTAAATGCACCTCTGTAACTTCATATTCTTGTTAGTATAATTTCTGATTATTGTGCTTAAACACAGAATATGGAAACATCTTTTAGTATTTTGTATCTTTGGCATATTTCAATTACTCTCAGCTAAATAGCAACAACAACAGCATCAGCGACAGTAGCCCTCTCGTATCAAACAGTTGCTTGTTTATATTTGAAGGTAGTCGGACTTAATTGCATTGCAAGTGTTGCACGTTGACCTTGCAAGTTGCTGAGCAGGCTAAAAGCAGAGAATAAAAAAAAATCTCGCCATCATTTCCTATGCATTCAGTTTCGAGTTTATAAATAAATAAATGCGATAAACGTATGCAAAAAGCCGGTATTTGGTTACTCACGAATACTCATATTATATATAAATAGCCAACGATGCGTCTCGGTTCGATAAGGCCATGACCAACAATTCTTGCCAACTCAAGCTTGTGTCGGCGGCAACATCGTCTAATTGTAAGATGCCTAAGCAGAGCTGCAAGCATACTACTACTGCTCATATATACAATTTATATATGCAGATCAGTGCCCGAATCAGTAAGTCAAAACAAAGTCACACTTTGAGAGTTCAGAGTTCAGGTACATACATACATGTACATATGTGTGTATATATTGGGACTGACAGCCGTGTAAATTTAATTGGACATAATCAAAAAAAAAAAAAAACATTTTAATATGAAGGTGAGCTCGCTTATTCGGGAAGGGGGCGAGTTGGCTTGCTAATTCCCAATGACTACACAAATTAAACAATATTAATTTGTGTGTTTTTTTTTTCACTGGCAGTATCCAGTTTTGGCTTTGCGCCCTAGCTGCGTAATAAATATATAAAGCATATGCTTGAGTATGTAAAATTTCGAACTCTTCATCATATATGTATGTATCGAATATACGATGCAAAATTCGATGAAAGGCACTCGTGTTTTACGGTGCTAAAAACTGTACACAGCCTAACGGGACCTTGTTTACGCATTTCATAACGATGCTTCTCATTCTGGCACTGTTATGATGTGTGGGAATGCAACTTCCGTTAGTTTTTTGCGTTATATGGATTTTTCTCTGAAAGGGATAATAAAGAATCAGAAGCAGATTAGTTGCTTACAAAAATTTGGAATGTGAAAGGGAAAAACACTTTCACCTGAGGAAATAGCTAACGTCGTGGCTGACAATGATACCAGATTGAGCAACAGGCAAATATCAATTAAATTACGTCGATCGCCATCAGTAATTGTCAATGTGTTAAAGTTAATACAAAACTAACACCCGTAATCCAATTACCTGACTTCCAAAATGTTGTTGAATCGATTTTTGAGATTATAAACAAATCTGGAGGCTGAACACATTATTAATTTCTTATTTCTATGCCATTTCTATCTGGTAGATTAATTTTAATGTCAGTGCCTTTAATCTAACTTCGCACTTTTATTTGACATGTAGAACAAATTTAAAAAATTTATTATAGTGAAAAACCTAATTGAATTTCGCAAAGTGTATATATATACATGGATAAATAGCTAGCTAAGTATTTCCCATTCAAACTTTGACCCGTTTTTCCACTAATTGCTGCTTGCATTTGTCAAAAACGTGCTAATTGAAAGTTACTGAAAAAATGTCTGATTCGCAGTTTCTGGTGTTTATACTTGGGTAAATAAATTTGTTTTGTTTGTAAAGATGACGGCTAACTCGCCATAATCAGCAGAATTGACATTGTGCGGCGATTTTCAAATCATTTGCTTTTATTCATGTTTGATTTTGATTTATCGCACGTACTTCTTAAAAATTACTGTCGTTTTCGATATTTTTGCATCAACTGTAATCTTATTTTGTTTTTAAATGTTTTTTTGTAATCTGTTGTAATCTGATTTTGATTTTTAATGCTTTTTTTTTTGCTTTATTTTAACTCTGTTTTCAGTTGAATAATAGATAGCAATATATGTTTAGCAAATTTGTTAACTATAGAGTGGCATGATGAACTTTTCAAATTGTCATGCTTTCCTTGTACTAAAATTGATTTGAATTCATTTAGATTGGCAACCGTTGAACATTGCTTGCAGATATAGATCAGATTCAGATCTTCTCAGGTTTGAGTGCGAGCAAGAATATCAGGCAAATGGAACATAAAAGAATCGGAATTTGTATATGTGGTTATGCCAGCAGAATTACTCATTTTCAAACATATAAACTATAAATTCTTGATCAGAAACAATAGCCAAGTCAATTGGCTTCTCGGCATAGTATTGTTCATCTGAAGAATTTTCATTAAGCTCTATTTAGATTACTTGTCGAATGGCTAAATGAAGCACCTATCTAGTGGACTTGGTGTACTTGATATGCACAGACTATCCCTGTGGGCGTGATGTGGACTGTGCAGCTGAGGAAAAACTCAAAAATATTTGTTGCTTTTCCAGGAGGCTAATTTTGACATCTAGTTTTGTTGCTCGCATAACAAATTTGGTTGAGCTCGTTGTTTTTCCACGGGGTCAAGAAAAGGGAGCAGTATCCGAATACGGTAGCACAATGGGCTGAGTGAGTTGGCTTCATTGGCCAACAGCCGAGTCAGCTGGCTTAACCAATTGTTGGTTGTGGCATTCGTCGAAGTGAATGCACTGCACAAAACTAGCGTATGGTTCGAGCCGACAACTCTCTTTGTCTAGGCCTTTGTACGTGCCTGGCCTGGCTAATTGCAGGTGTGATCTTTCGCACAGATATGTATGTACATACATGTATGTATATATGTATGTATATAATGTTGTACAATGAATTCGGGTTGCGTTTCTTCCGCATGCAAATTGTTTTGTGGCAAGTGCGTGTTGTGGGTGGGCTTGCGGTAGAGTTGAGGCGTTTTTGGCCCGTGTAAATAAATAATAATCCCACTAATATGTTAACTGCTCTGCTGTTGTTGACTCTGCTGTACATTTGCTGTACCAAACAGAAAGAAAGAAGCAAAACAAAATCGAACTCTGAATTCCTATCTTTGTCTTTCTGATTCTGACCTATGCCATTAAATCTTGCATTTCATTTTGATTGCCTTATAAGTGCATTTTAATTGGAACTATCAGTGGGAATCTTACTTAGAGTCGCAGTAGTTCAAATAGTTTCCGACTGATAGTGGAGTCGAGTGAGTAAACATCAGTCTAAAGCCACATTCATTGCTACTAAACGAGTCTATTCATTTAAGTAATCGGGCCAAGTCGATCGCCAGCTCATTAATAGATCAATGAAATGCACAACAGTGTCATAATAATGTCATAAGCTACTTGTGTCGCTTGAATGAGAGCAACAGCTCTCATCTGTGTCGCAAATACACACACTCAGACTCACATACATTCACATGGACCAATGCACTCAATGTGCGATTTGAATGTTCGATAAACTGGTTCAGAGATCGGCAGACACAAGTCAGATTAACTGGCACATTATGAACCGAGTTATGAAGCTATAAATTATTATGCATTTTGCATAGCAATATAATAAATCTGATTTGTATGTGCGTGTATGCGAGTATAACATCTGAGTTCTCCATCCCTACACAAGTAAGATCCGTTCGTAGCTCAAGATTTATATATATATATCAAGGAGGCTTCCAGTAGGTCAACTTTGATAATGTTCAGTGGAAGACCTCAAGTCTAGGTGCCAATTATAATCATACAATCAATGCAGTAGCAAAGACTCACAATTACGACTGGTTTCTGATTCAGATATCTCCAAGTTCGATATGTATTTAGTCATGATACCTATTTGATTTAGTCTTTAGCCTAGAATAGGCCAATGAAATGGCATTGAAACAGAAGTTTGTTTGGAGCTGCGAAACTGTTGCTTATTTGGCTACTTGCAACACCTCACAAGGCACAGCAACACTCTCTCACATAGTCAACACCATTTTCACACTCTCCATTTTCACTGTTGAAATTGGCTGTGCAGTGCATAGAGGGAAAGAGCACTCATTTGACCTTTGTGTGGCATTCTGTGCCTGTGAAACGCCTTTTGAAATATCAATTAAATTAAAATCAGTGAAGAAAATCGCAACCAGTTGAAGTAAAAAGTCACAAGTCATGCTTTGTTTACAAAGCCTAACTGGTTTTGTATTTACGTTCACATCGAAGTCTATGGAAACCTTTCGCATTGTTCTGGCAAAACTTAAGTGTCATGTGGCTTACGAATGAGCGCATCATTAAAAGAACCGGCCACCGGAGTCTCGAACTGAATACGTTTGAAAATGTCAAATAGAATCATTGAGTGTTCAAGGTGAGCTGCAAACAGTTCACAAGTTGAATTAGCGGATATGATTTAATAAAACAATGAAACATACATGTACACATACACATATATATATATATATATGTATATATATATATTCTGTTAATGCACATTGAGGAAGTCAACCAGTTTGGTGCAGTGCTAAGTCCAAGTCTAAGCCGACAAATCCGTGACATTATTCGCATTCTCGCTGTCGTGACAACGGAGCGATAAGGCATCCAAACATGGCCAATAAACAAAATCTAAGGTTTCACACGTCAAGCGTAATTTTCGCAAATACTTGAAAAATCTATTAACGCCTACCGTTTTTGTGGGGCCAACGAAGTCGGTCTGGGCCGACCTGCTCATCAATAGCAAAAGGGGCCCAGTTGGCATTTAACAGGCCCAATAGCAATAGTAATTTTATGGCGCCTCTTTTTAGCAGCTTTAACTACTTTAACGTTAACGCTCCGTTAACAACTTAAGCGTTTTGTGAACCGGTCTCAATAATATTCGACAGTTGTTCGATATGGTGCCGATGGAAATTTGTACCAAATCGTTTATGTATAAATAAAGCCTTAATTTATATTGTATTTTTCTTCATTATCGACTGATTTTGAAAACGTATTCAATATCATCGAATATTTATTATATCTGTATTTAATTGTACAAATTATATGCGCATCGGTCATCAATCACTAAGCCTCATTAAAGACATGCTAAATTCATGTGTACTAAAAATACTTGTTTTAATACACATGCACATTATTCGTTGTAGTTGATTGATTATCCATAAAATAAATTCAAAATTAGCATCGAAAACCAAATCGCCATTAACGCAAAATTCTAATTAAATTTGCTTGCTTATTTGAAATGGACGTAGTCTGGCTTTGGGTTCACGTCGACCTGTTTTAACCGGTCACATGAGTGAATCGAATGTGAACGACTTCGTAATTGTTTTATCTCAAAGTATTATAATAGAGCTTCTAAAGTCAGATTTGAAAGATTCGGTTGTGTTACCCGACCGAAAAATAAATACATAGCTGAAAATCTACCTGGTGCAGGACAGAAAAATACATGCCATTTACACATGTGGCACTACCACCTCTCGTAGGCACTCCTAAAATACATTCTCACACATACATAGATTTATATAGATTTTAATAAGTGAACCTCTTATGTATTGCAGGGAAAATTAACAGCTAAAAAATGTGCCAATGATTCAGTACGCCGTCGAATCAACAGAGCGTAACTGAGGATACCTCAAACTGCAGTTTGCAAGTTGTTGCAAGTTGCCCCTGCAACAATGTCGTTCCGGAAGAGTGAAGTAAAGGCCCTGTTGCGCAAGGATGTGCTTGTGCGCTGGCGCCAGAAGGGTTTGACATTGACGCAGATCGTATTCCCCGTGCTGATCTTCCTGATGCTCTATCTCATACGGCTCAAGTATGGCTCCGAAAAGGTGGATGCCTGTCAGTTCCCCACACGGCTGCTACCCACCAAGAATCAAGTAGTGCCCAGCTCCTTCTCCTATATCTGTAGCATAGAGAACAAGTGTCTGAGCACCGATCCCTACGAAGAGTACTCCAAATGGCAGGCAGCACCGTAAGTCTAAGAGTAACTGGATATCAGATTGCACATTTAATTTAAACTAATGATCTTCATCTTTTGTTCGAAGTTTGCATAACGTGATCGATGTCGTAAACGCTTTTGTCACCGATGATCGCCTGCACAATGCGGTCTTGGAACTGCCGGAGAAGGCGAACTTTGTGAATGCCGTGACCACGTTGGTCACCAGTAAACATTTTGATCTCATTCGCAGTGAGTGGTGGCTTTCAGCTATGGCCAGCAAGAGTAGTCCGCAATTAATATTCGGTCTTCCGCAGATAACATTGGCGAAATTATTTCACTTGTGCCGGAAATTGAGCGCCTGATGAACTATAATTTTGATATTTCAAAACTGTTTTCAAGTAAGTTGACATTTGCTCTTGTGCTTCTTATCAAAGTCAACTGGATATGTCTCTCTCTTGTAGATCGGGAGACGTTCGTTAAACTGGGCGTTTTGCTGTGCGGCCACCCCTTCCCGAGCACGGAGAGCATACCTTTGGTCAACGACATTCTCTACTCCGAGGATTTTAGCGAGGTCAACGACGATGAGCTGCAGGCCATGCCGAGTAAGCTCCTCTCCATCATTGATTCACCTCGTACCTCGCTTACATTTTTTTTATTTCTCATAGCCAAGTACTGCAAGCGTTTATATTTGGATGTTACCTCGACGAACCAGGGCAAGCTCACTTGGAACTTCGTCAAGCCCATTATACAGGGCAAAATTCTGTATACGCCATCCAATGCGGATACTGAAAGCATTGTTAAGTTTGTAAGAGATCGCCGCGCATTTATTTGATCAATAGATCTGCTCACTATTGTGTGTCTCGTGTCTCTTGTCTAGGCCAACGGCACTTTCGAGGAGATGGATCGGCTGAAGAAATTGTCCAAAGCTACTGCCGCTGTACTTGGCAATCTACGCACGAATGTCACCTTCCAGGAGGCGTTTGACAATCTGCTCAAGCTGGCACGTTCACCGCTGGTCAAGAGTCTCATTGGCGATGACTTTGATATTGAGGAGATTGAGCGCATAATGAACTATGTGCGCAGCAACAAACTCATCTACGAGGTACTCACTACCATCAGCGACCTGCTGGAATGTCTCTCCGTGGATCGCTTTGTGCCGGTGGAGAATGTGGAGCAACTGCAGCATCGCGCCTACAAGCTGAACGAGCAGCGTCTCTTCATGGCCGCCTTAAACTTTGAGAGCGTGGCGGGTGAGCATATAACCTACAGACTGCACATGGATACGGATAATACGCAGCCCACTTTCGAGAATAAGAATCGGTTCTGGTTTCCGGGACCAGCGGCCAGTATGCTGGTAGATCTCAAGTATCATCGCGGCTTTGTACAGCTTATGCAGATGGTTGACCTGGGCATCATTAAGCATAAGCGTCAAGAGCTGGGTCCCGTCGAGGAGCCCGAATGGGATCGACCCGCTCGTCCCTTGATCAGCGTACAGCACGTGGACGATGAGCATGATCTCTTTGATGATGAGGATGACTTTGATCAAGATGTGGATAGCAATGTCGAACGGACGACATACCCTCCAGAGGCTACAACTCTCAGTGGGCAGGATGCGGAGACTACCATAGAACAGGAGACTACCCCAGAACAGGAATCCACTATATCTACCATAAGCCCTGCACTTATGTTACTCGGCAACAGCGAGACGACGGATGAACCGGGCGAGCGCGTGCGACGCCAAGAACTCTTTGATGAGCAGAAGGAGGCGGATACTCGAGAGAGTGGAGCTCGCTTTAAGCGGCAAGGTCTCTTGGATCTGCTGAGCAGCTTTGGCAGCGGCAGTGATGAGTCGCAGGGCATGAAATTTAATGTGGACGATATGCAATTCTATACCAAACAATTTCCCTATCCCGCCTATGTCAGTGATGAGTAAGTTTACCAGAATTTAAGATGGACTCGCCACTTTATTAGATAATCCTTACAGCTTCAAGCGTGGTCTCTACCTAGCCCAAGCTGTTCAGGTGGCATACTGTCTGGGCCTGGTCATAGCCGTCGCCATTTGTGTGCGGGAGCGTATCTGGATGCGTGAAAGCCGTAATAGCATGGTGAGTTCATCCAGGTTCTTATCCAAGCTGCCATATACATATATAATGCTCTTTCAGCTGATGCGCTCAATGGGCTTGCATGCACACTCAGAACTGGTTGCGTGGATTCTGATGAGCTTCATGGAACTCTTTGCGATCTTTGTACTGATCAGCATTGTCCTCTACTCGGGCGGTATTCTTGCCTTTACCAACTGGTTCTTTATGATGTTCTACTGCCTAGTGTTTGGCGCGTGTCTGATATCGTTCTGGTAAGGGCTTTTCAGGGATTCAGGTATCGATTGTGGCTGGCAGTTTATCTAACTTTTTGAATTCTACAGCTACATGTGCTCGAACTTCTTTATTTCGGCCAACATCGGTGCTGTCGCCACATCGTTGCTGTTCTTTATCACACTCTGTCCGTATATCATAGTGCTGCTCTTTGATGCGAAGCTCAATTTGCTGGAGAACTTCTTGGTTGATCTCTCCTTTACGACGGCCTTTGCCAAGGGTTGGAGCGAGCTTATGCGCATGGAACTGCAGGAACAGGGCCTGACACTTGGCCAATTGTTCCACCTGGGACCGGCTGGTAGCGAGTGCGCCCTGGCATTCCTCATGTTCATACTCGACGCGATGCTATATGCGGCCATTGGCTTTGGCTATCAGCGCTATAAGAAGAGTGAGTCCGCTTATCTGGTAATCGGATCGAGCCGAATCGAATTTAATCTGATTTTGTTTTTGCTAGACAACTATAGCTTCGTGCGGGTAACTCGCGCACAGCTGGATGCCAAGCTTGGCGCCTCGCTGAGCAGCGTGACTAAGATGTATGGCAACAAGTATGCCATCTCGAATCTCAGTTTGGATTTTGCTCGCAATCAAGTGAGCTGCCTGCTTGGACGCAATGGTGCTGGCAAGAGCACACTGATTAAGCTGCTCACGGGCCAGACGGTCCAGACAACCGGCCAGGTGCTCCTTGCCGGTGAGCACAATGTGGGCGTCTGCTGGCAGGACAATATTCTAATACCTAAACTGACTGCCCGTGAACATCTGGAGCTCTATGCTCAGCTCAAGCTGGATGCGTCGAATAGTCGCGAGCAAGCGATGGCTGAGAAAGAGGTGCGTCAAACTCTGGATAGCCTCAACTTTGGCAAGCATGAGAACTACTATGCTTATCAGCTATCCGGTGGCTACAGGCGGCGTCTGTGTGTGGCCCTTGCCTTCATTGCCTCGCCCACTGTTGTTATTCTGGACGAGCCTTGCAATGGGGTGGATGCCAAGGCGCGAAAGGATATATGGCATCTGATCGAGCAACTGCGTCAGGGACGCGCCGTCATCTTTGCCACACACTTCCTCGACGAGGCAAAGCACCTCAGCGATGCACTCTTCACCATGCGCAATGTAAGTTGTAATTTGATTTTCCTTGGTTTACCTCAATTTCTAAAACTGTATCTTCATCTTCATCACAGGGTCGCATTGTGGGCCAGCACAGTCGTGAATCACTGCATCGCCTTTGCACCTCGGATTACAACATCGAGATGCACTGTGCGGATGCAAATGCATCTGCTGCCATTGTGCAGCAAGCCCAGAAACTGCTAAGCAACAGCCATCCGTTGACCGGCAAGCAGCCAGCGGATTTGATCATCAGCGCCAGCTACGCGGAAAACCTGACGCCTAGTGCGGTGCAGTTTCTGGAGCTATTGCAGACGCAGGAGGCAGCTGGCACCATAAGTGACCTGGCACTTAGTAGCTCCTGTAGCCTCGAGCAGGAATTCGAGCAGCTGAATAGCATCGCTGACGCATCGCTCAACTTGCAAGTAGCGACGAACACGTCAAGCATTGTCACTGGACCCGCTGATGTTTCAGAAGAGTCACCTGGTTTCTGGACACAGTTCTCGCTGTTGTTGGGCAAGCGGCGACGTCATCTGATGCGTAACTATCGCCTGCTCCTCTACGTGCTACTGCTGCCCGCTATATTCGAGCTGTGCGCCATGTGGTTTGTCAGCTACCGTGTGGAGGATGATTTTGACACCGTGCTCCCCCTTAGTCGGGATCTCTATCCGCACACTACGCAAATGTTGAGCCAGGAGCGATTGACGCGATTCACAGATCACCTCAATGACAATCTGATGACGGACTGCGACAAGGATTTCGAATGCAGTGAGTTCAATAGCTCGCGGCACGCCTTCCACTGGGTACTGAATAGTTTGGACGAGTATCGGGGCCGCCGCTATGGCGGCTATGGTCTCAATGGCACCGGCGCCACCGTCTGGTATAACAACAAAGGCTACCATTCCATGGTTGCGTGGCTTAATGATTTGAACACTCATCTACTGCGCACCTCGCTCAATAGCACGGACTACGACATTCGAGTGCTGAATGAGCCCTGGAAACTGGGCTTTGCGGAGCTGAGCACTACCTCAGTGCTGCGACAGGCTGGTGATTCCTGCATGGTCTTCATACTGTTGATCGCATTTGGTCTGGTTGTCGCTGCCGGCTCCGTTTATTTGGTCAACGAGCGCATCAATGGCGAGAAGCTACAGCAGCGTCTAAGCGGTGTCAGCGCTGCCACCTACTGGCTGGTGGCCTTCCTCTGGGACTATCTCATCATGGTGCTGGCCTTGGTCGTTTGCCTCATCATTGTGCTCATCTTTAATATGCCCGTTTTTGTGGACCGCCAGCAACTGGCTGGCATTGTGGGCTTGTCCCTAATGTTCAGGTATGCTGCGATATCACATGCATTTCATAACCTGAATTTATTTTCCTTCCTTTTTTTACAGTTTTGCCTGCGTGCCCGCCGTGCATGTGGCGGAGAAGATCTTCAGCGACTCGAGCATCGCAATTGTGTCCATTTTTTGCGCCAACATAATTATACCATTGAGCACGATGGCCATCGTGCTGATCTTGGGTGTTGTGGGCGACGGTGCCAGCTGGGACAGTTGGCGTCATGGCCTGAACAATGCTTTCCTTATATTTCCGCAGCATGCGCTGGGCGATGGCTTGCTGGAGCTGTGCAAGAACTACATGGCCGCTGTGGTCTTCAAGCGCTACGACATTGACTCCTACAAGATGCCATTGGCCAGTAATCTGCTGAGTCGTCACTTCGCCGCCTTGGCCATTGTTGGCATTTTGTGCGTGTTGCTTAACCTGCTCATCGAGCTCCATCTGCTAAGTCGCATGTGGCATCAGGTGACGAGCTTCTTCGATTGGCAGTACCGGCAAGAGCTGCACAAGCTGGGCCAGCTCAAGCTCGTCACCATACAGAGCATCATGAAGAGCTGCGTCAGCGCCGGCGAGGCTCTTCGTGTCGACAATCTTTGGCTCGCCTACCGACGCGGACGATACGCGGTGCGCCAGGTGCACTTCGCCGTACACCACGGCGAATGCTTTGGGCTGCTTGGCAAGAACGGAGCCGGCAAATCGACCATTTTCAAGCTACTCACAGGTCAGCTGCTGCCGAATGTGGGACAAATCTACTTTGAGCATGTAAGTTGCCAAGCAGTTAATATATTGTAATCAAATAAATTTACCGTTCAATGCCCACAGCCCAGCATTTCGTACTGTCCGCAGAGCAATCCACTGGATCCGCTGCTGACTGTGAAGGAGTGCATCCAGCTCTATGGTCAGCTGCGTGGCATCAAGCAACTGGATCAGCTGTTGGATCGCATTCTGGATACGTACGAGTTGCGCAACTATCGGGATGTGCAGGTGAAGAAACTGAGTGGCGGCAATCGACGCAAACTGACGGTGGCTATCAGCTGCTGCGGTTACACGCCCACCATATTGATGGATGAGCCCACTAGTGATATGGATCCGGTGACGCGTTCCTTTATCTATCGCACCATTGAGCAGCTGCTGGCGGCTCGTCGTGCCGTGTTGCTGACCTCACACTCCATTTCGGAGATCGAGCACTTGTGCCAGCGCGTGGCTGTGCTTAAGGATGGCCAAATCGTGGCCAGCAACAGTCCGGCTCAGCTGAAGGTCCAGCATGGTGGCTACTATGCCATCAGTTGCTTCTGTGCGCCCATTCAGCAGTCGGCGCTGGCCAAGATGCTGCCCCAACGTCTACCTAGTTCCTGTGACCTGCAGCACCATTCGCATAGCTTGCGATTCCTCGTCAAGATACGTCAGCAGGCAAACAGCTCGAATGGTTCGTCTGGGTCGTCTTTCAAGCAGCCGACGCTCGCAGAGCTCTTTGATACGGTGCGGAATATGGCTGCCAGTCTTCAGGTGCCGGTCAACTTTGCGATCAGTCGCTGTCGCTTCGATGCGGTCTTTGAGCGGATCCTCGACAACAGCGAGGCAACAACAAATGGCACCAGCGACCTGCCCTCAAAGTCAGCAGCTGTCAGCGGTACCCTGGAAACGGGCTACGTGCACTGCGGCTTCGAGGAGACCATGACCTGAATCAGATATACCACAAATCATTTTTATGTGCAATGCTGTCCGTCTGTAAGTTCATCTTCATAAACATCATTTTATTTGATACTTTTCCGCAGTTTCCAAAATAGTGAAACAAAAACATGGAATTTAGTTTACCAGTAACCGCCACCACCTCTTGAACGAAAAACTATATTTTACCGTTTTAAAGTCATTGGCCAAGACTACGATTCGTACAATAACCAATCTCATTACCAAGAAAGATCATTTGAAGTTGTATTCCATAGGATTGGAATATTCCAAACTCGACGTTTTTACTTAATTTTTTTTTTTTTTTTTTTTTTAGTATTAATATTAGTTTTATAATTATTTTATAGTCGAATTGTTTTACTATTTTATGTTTATATTATGTTTATATCGTAGGAAAATTACTGTGTTATAAATTAGGACGCTTTGTTCCAGTGATAGGTTAACGGTAAATGTTGGTTCAGGTTTCCAGATTTCTTCGGTTTCGGTTTCGAGGGCATCTTGAATCATTATGTGTAAATGATTTCAAACTATTTACAATTACGTTATTTATGTACTTATCTTATGTATATTACAAGTCTTAACAATCGCCGTTGAGTGCAATGAAGCGGTTCCTGTCTACACATGGGTGTGTTAGCTTCCGTTTGGAACCTTCTGAATGCTAATAATAAGTACTTATGCCAGTATGTCTAGTTAACTACCTACTATATAATCTGAATGTTAAATGATAATGCTTGATGTGGTTGTAATTGCAATAATTATATAGTTATAAAGTGGAGTCCAGGGGTTGAATGCATTTTATATTTGTGTTAAATAAATCAAATTTAGCTGTGTATAATAATCATGTACATCAGCGGATTGTGATCAAATATAGTCACACATTTTCTGGTAATTTGCTGTTTTTCTCTAATCCTCATTAATATCAAACATATTTTCTCTTCTGTGTATTATACTTCTATGCACCATTAATGGATTGAGAAAAAAAAAATGTCCGGATTAGGTCAAAGAAAATCGTACAAAATCGATAAGGACTATTCGAATTTTAATCGGCCTACGAATAACCCTTATCGCAGGATAACAGGATGCCAATATTAAAATGGACGAGATACGTTAACAACTAGGATAAATAATTGTTCTTCTTATAGGTAAGTGGTAACATCTCCGCTGTTTCCTTTCCTATATAATTTGTATTTTTTTCAGCTGGTTTCCCTAATGTCAATATATATTTTTTTTCTATCTTATAATTAACTAACAAATATTATCGCGACGACAGAAAACGGTTCAAAGGCAAGAAAAGTGAGCCGTTGAAGTGGAAACCTTGCGAGCTAAATGTTAAATATTAATTAAGAAGTTGAAAGCGCCAGAATTGCAAGAGCACAGGTCTATAGAAAAATGTAATTATGCCAAATGGTGTTACATTAACTAAATCTCAACATGAAAGCCGGACTGGTCACCGTAGACCGAACTTCATTTCCATAATCTGTGTGAGTGTGCATGAAGCTGTGTGTGTGTGTGTGTGTCTGTGTTTTTGTATGAGAGCGTGTCTGTGTTGGTGTGTGTGTGTTATTTCAATGGGAGCTTTTGAGGTTTTTTTTTTGGTTTTTGTATTGTTGGCCCAAAAGAGTAACTGGGTATGGATCGGCCGACGATGGGCTTGGAGCTATGCAATATCATGGAACAACTCCCGCACCAAAGCGTTTTGCATATTTTCTATTTGAGTTGCCGGCTGCGGTGCAAATGGGTTGTTGGGTCGGGGCATGGTAAAGCCGAAATTATTTTTCAAAGGATTAAATTAAATTCCATTTGGCTTGGGTGAAAAAAAAAAAACAACAACTTTGAAATGCCCAGGTAACACAAGCACCAGAATTTAAATCAGCCAAAAAACAACCGAATTAAAAATGTTTGTAAAATTTGCTCACGTACTGAACCTGTAACGTAATTAATATGCACAGATTGAGTGGTTGTGTGGGGGTGTGGAGGTGTGGAGGTGTGTGGTTGTGTACAACTGCAGTCGGATGAGTGTAGCTGGGAACTGTTGCTATATCCTGTCAAAGATGTAATGTATTTACGGCATTTCTTGGCAGCGAACAATAATGTCCAGCATAATTATGTGTTCCTTATGACATATGAAACAATTAGTTCGGGAAGAAAAGTTGTCTTCAGCATGGGAAATATAGCTCAGATATAATTTGAAAAAGGGCAAAGATTCAACTCCATTTACTATAAATGTAAAAACTTTTTCGTGTTGTTCCGATAATTACCGGTTGGAGAAGTCTGATATGTTTGGATGGCGGGGAATCGGAGAGCATTCGCATTACCTTCATTTTAAGATAAGTTGCCCAAAGAACTCAATTAGTCTTTGCACTGTCACGCCCATTTAAGCTGACGACCTCCTGCGCCACAGCAAGTATCTGCTGGCTACTCGATTAAGGTGGGGTGGGGGAATGGGGGGTGGGTCATGGAAGTGCATTTTGCTTGGTATTAACTTTGTTTCGCCTTGCACTAAAAGTTCTGAGCCAAGCGCGCTGATGAGAAAGTTCGGAAAAGGTGCGAAGCCCAGCGGGTGTCCCGCAGCTCTTCTTACACTTTATCTTTACATCCTAGCTCATTCCAGCTCGTTGCTCCTCTCTCTCTCTCTATATATATATATATATATAGTTTTTTATATATATATATATATTAGTTCCTGTGTGCATGGCAAAAACGACTGCTACAAACAAACAAAAAGTAACTCTGCCCTCCAGCAAGCAATAAGCATCCACGGACAGCACTCGACGCTGCAACTGTCAAGGAAATTTCAAAATAGCGTGAAAATGTAAGCGAAAAGTAAAGTTAATTGTTGTCCGTTGGCCATTCAAGAAGAACCACACACACACACACACACACACAGTCTAGCACACACCCACAAGTTTATAAATAATGCAATCTGTCTAGTAAGCAAAAAGTTTACAAATAAGCTGAGGTAACAAACTAATGGCAATCAGTGAAGTCATCCTGTTTGTTTTGACTGTTGGCCACTAAATTATTCAGCACTTAAGTGGCAAGAAGCAACCTTAACAACTGACATAAGGTAATAACTTATTAAAACAAGAGAATGCTGTACCGCATTACAAATACCATATGATGGATGTTGGAAACAAGTATTATTATTATTTAAGCTGTGTTTTTTGGTGTAACAACTCAACTTGGGCTCCAACCCAGAGCAAGAGGTGCTCACACTCAAAAAGTCATCTTGCATGATGCACAGTATCAATCCGTTTTGGAAACATTGAATGCGACTTTTGCAAAATGTTTGAAATTTTTTATTTTGTCATCTCGACAGTGCTTTGTTTATTTTGTTCAATGCCTGGAAATGCCTCATAGTTCTGGACGCTTCGACGATTTCTCTTTCAACACGTTGCACAATCGGTGACAAAATTACAATTCCTTTGCCAAGGGCATAAGAAGAGAAAAACAAAAACTAATAATCATAAATGTGATTTGTTTTTCCTGCTCTCTATTGTCCTTTTGCCTATGCGCCACATTCGCTTCCGGCTGGCCGGCAGGGGCCACACAAATTACTTAAAGATAAACGAGCCGCAGTGAAGCCATTGATAAAGAGCTGGACCTGGAGAAGGTTCAAAGACAGAGGAAACGGGCTCACGGCACCCATGCATTATATTCGCTTCCCCTCAACTTCAAGTTTCGTCTTGCCACATTCAACACATGGCGCTTTCTTTGAGTGATGAAGTATCGCCCGGTCGCCTGACCAGTTTTGGCCCCATCCTGGCCCACTTACTCACCCTTGCCCTCTTTCCCACTGTGTGCCCGTGCCCGTTAACGTCTCCGGTCGAGTCGCCGGTTTCTGACATAAGGCTCTCTGAATTGTACGAAGCGGATTTTTGGCAAGTGATAAAATGTTTTATGTGCTCGAGTGTCTGATAACAATAAATAACGCCATCAGCGGAACCAGGCGGAAACCGTGCGAGTAGTAAAGCAACCAACTTGCCAACCAGGAGACCGGGCGACCAAGCAACGGGGCGACCATTGGACAAACCGACAGCGGCGGGAACATGTAAACAAATTGGTGCTCAAAGCCCTTTGACTGGTCTCTATTGTCGGTGCCAAGGAGGCATTGATTCTGCGTAGCATCGAATCAAATTTGCGGCAAGTTGTTTGTTTAGGCTTCGGCTGATAACCCAGGGCGTTCACCACGCTGAACCCGAGCGACATTGTTTTTCTTCCTCTCAATTTATTTTGGCCCTATTTAGTATTTTAATGATGAATTGTAATCAGCATAAATTTGCGGCCCAGCGTTTATATTGTTGGTCTATTAATCATCCCGCCCTTTGTTTGTCGCCATTACACATACCCCCAACCGCCAAGAACTAAGCCCCTCATCCAAATCCTGAGCCCACCCAATTTTCCAAATGCAGATTATGAAGTCTAAAGTATTTGACTAGTTTGCGAAATGTGTGCGTATCAGGTTTTTGGCAGATTTTTAATAACATTTTTAAAAGACTTCCGGAGTGGCATAATGGCTGCACAATTTACTGAAATCGGCCATATATTCAAATACTCCGCTCGATACATGCGTGGATTCGGTTAGCGATTTTGTCATACTGGGTTGAGGTTTCCATAAAATCAATCATATATTCGATGCAATCAAAAACAGCAGCAATCAACTCCACAAGGGAAATAATCAATTTACTTTATCATCAAACGATTTGTGAAGCTGTTCCGCAATATTAAATGCTCCGTAAATAAATAAAAAATGTATTTAGAAGCAACATTTTTTATCTGTTTTTTTTTTTAAAAATTATTTTTGTATAATTCATGCAGGCAGCGCAGAGATATTGCAATGACGTTTGATAGTACTGGAAGTAATTCGATTTATTGAAAAAATATCCGCATATGTGGCAAGCAGTTTATTTTTGTTGATTACTCAAGTTGATTTAATATTCATTTACATGGACAAGGCCACACATCGGTGTTTGTCGCAACTGCAACTGGCTTCAACAGCTGTCAAAACGGGCAAATGCACTGGCAAGCCCCAAACAATTCCTGGTTCTTAACTGAGGCGAACCCTGCTAAAAAGAAGTTTTGTGCAAATGCAAAAGAGACAACTTCAAGCAAGAAGTTGCGCCAGCTACCGCTGAGATGTTCTCCGTTCGGGAGGAGCCTTAGCCCTATTATGATAAACGATGGTGAATCTCTCGCTGCTCACTGCTCACTGCTGCCACTGTGCCAATCATTGCCACTGGGAAGAATGATGCTCTTCAACAGGCAATGCTGGCGGGCCTTCAGCAAATTTATACAGTTTTTGATGGAACTTGTAAGGGTCCCCGCCATGGATGCTGTAGTAATATGCACAACTTATTGGGTCGACTAAATGCCAAATCTAGATATTTACACACACACACACACACACACACACACCCACACACACACCCACACAAATGCAAATACTCGTAGTTATCCATTTACATGTACTTTCAGAAGCTTAAAACCTTTTTAGTATATTTGTAATGAGTACAGTGTATGTAAGAGATTGAGAGAGAGCGAAAGAGAGCGAGAGAGAGAGAGAGGGTGAGAGAGAGAGAGCGGGTGAGAGCGAGAAAAAGACTGAAACATATTGCATGCATAAGTGCAGTCTGCATTTGCGATGCACATTCCATCGTATGTAAATCAAATAAATTCACTATTTATTCCATTATGTAGAGCTCGAGGCAAACCGGAGGTGGCGCCACGGGGCAGTGCACAATTGCACTTTGCATTTTGCGGGCTTAACACAACGGCAAAAGTTGATGCCACGATAGACGGGAAGTCTATCACACGAATGCTACAAAGCTGCAAACCTGCATGCATACATGCATACATGCATACATACATATATACATACATACATACATGCATACATACATACATACATACATATTTCTAGATATGTATGAATATGTGTGTACATAAAAAACACATTACACATAAGCAACAACATTATTGATATTTGATTAAAGGCAGCAGCACTAGATGTAATAGCAACAGGCACAGTTTGCATGGCAAACAGTGTGCACTTCTAGCCAAGCAGGCATGCACAGGATACAGACACACACACACACACACTCAGACAAATACACACACGCACTGAAGGACTTCCTACCATGCACATTTCGTGGCACTGATATTCCAATAATTCCTTGCACCTCATTACGAGCCACCAAAACGTTTGGCAAGCAACATCAAAAACACATACATACATACATGTATGTATGTAAATTAATCATGTGTTTCTGGAATTTATTAAGAATAAATGTTTTTAGTTATTTATGTATTCGTTTTAGGCTCAAAACTAAGCTGTGTTTGTTGCTTGAGAGGTTTGTCTTTTTGATAATCGAACTTGTTTTGCGCTCGATTTTCTACACTCAGCCTGCAACGGCTTGGGTTCCATTTGCTACGTGTGTGATTTATGGTAGGTGCAGACTTATTTATGCCCTGGTCGAGATCTGTCGGTTGGAGCACTCTTAATTCGTATACCCTGCACCCATTTATGTAAAATGCGTATCATGAAGTGTGCATTTAAAGACTGACCCGATTCGATCCAACTTTAGCAGGCTGTCCCAACTTTTGCAGGACACCTGCGTAAATCTGTGTCTGGGTTTGAGTGTGTGCGTGCGCCTGTGTGTGCACATGTGTGTGTGTGTGTGACAGAAGGTGGATGGAGTAAGACTCCACTGGGAGTTTTTGGAACGGTTCATGTGGGCTTTGGGCTTTTGGCTTTGCACCGAAAATTTTCATCGATTTAATTTATATGCAAAATATTTAAATTTTATTGCCGTTTTGCATATGGCTCGGCAACGGCCCATGTGCGATGCCATGTCCATAAATTATGCAGTTTGTGCCCATTGAAATCGAAATTTAAGCATGGAGCACGGCCAGAGAAAGTGCGGTCCAGTCCCATGTTATTTGTTGTCTATGCTCCTAATGTTTTATATGTTTATCGCTTATGGTATTGTTTTTGCCAGACTCAAACACAATCCCAAAATGAAACCGGAAAGTGTGCTCAATTTACACTTCGCAGCTGGGTGTGTTTTGAGGTTTGCTCAAAGAGCTGTGAGCACTTTAGCATTAAATGACCTTTCTATGTTAATTGTTTTCGAAACTCAAGGAAAGAACTTATTTTTTTTTTGTATCTATCTAATGGCAAATTGTCTTGACGACTTGAGTTAAACTTATTAACAAGGATCAGTTGCAGCTGCAAGTGCCTCATCGTCATAAGCGCAAACATCACGCAATGGGAAAGAGATGTCTACGGGTCCTTTCTCTTGGTCATTGCCAAAAGTGTCAGCTGAGTACCTCGTTGAAAGTTTGGATGCAAAAACGTTGGCTAAAACTTTGCTCATTTTTCACTACCCAAACGCCCTCAAGTGGGCATGTCATAATTATGCTGATTGTTGATTGCCAAGCAAGGAATTAATTTAGCGCTGCAGCGGAAGCAGCAGCGGCAAGAACTCCAAGACTTATGCCACGCAGTTGGACGAAACTGTTGCCACTTGGCGCACAGTCAAAATGTTGCATGCAGCAACAAAAAGCATCAGCCAAATTGTCAACAGCCATACATCCTGGTGTGACACTTGCACTGTCTCCGCTTTTTGCTGCTCGAGCAGCAGTTGGTATTTGGCCCAGGTCCTTGCTTTGCTCTTGGTCCTCGTCTTAATCTAATTAGCAAGTTACTAGGCCAAGTTTTCATTTACATTTCTCAGCTCGATTGCAGCAAGTTTGCGAGTTGGCCAAATTAGTCCTTGGTGTTGGCAGTGCTCCTTTATTTGCCCAATCAGCCCAGACCAAAAGTCCCCGTTGGAATAAATGCAATATTTTTTTCAAACATATCTGAGGAGCTTAATTTTTGTGAATTTTTAGCATGGTATAATCTTATAAAATCTAACAATCCTAAATAATCATAACTAAATAGAGCCCAGACGATATGAATAATTGGTCACTGTCTCTAATCTAGAATCTGGAAAGCCATTTTTTAAATTGCTCATCCCGATGTATGGTGAATAGTTGTCATAGTATTGACTTAAATGTCACTCAATCAACATCAATCGTAATCCAATAGTTTTAATTGTTTGAAAATGTCGCACAACATGGATATGTTTAGGAATATGTTATAAAATGGGAGTATGACATGAAAACGCAATTGCAATTCCAAATCGCAGTTCGATTCTAGTTGGGTTACCGTCAACTAATTTCCGCACCATCGACACGATGCCAAATCTGAGCGAACATCAAATTGAAACGACAAAACGGCGCATGAAATCAAATCGATCAATGGAATGCTGCAGCTCAGCTGGGGTGCAACCGTCAGACGCCATGCTTTTCATTTTGGGGGCAGCAACAGGAACAGCAAAAGCAACAGCAAAAGCAACAGAAGTCAGCATTATTATGGCTGGATGACATTTTATCGCATTTTATCGCATTTTATTAGCAGTCACGAGCTGCGAGTCCAATTCGATTTTACAATTCGTCGCACTTCATTTGCAAATTTGCGAGTGCGACGGTATTTGCGTCCGTTCCAATAAAACGCTGAGTGTTGAATGTTGAATTTCTTTTGCTGCCGTAACCTTTTGTAACCTTTTGCCAATCGCAATGTTCACGAGGTCAGGTCAAACCAAACCCGGCCCGGCCCGGCCCGGCCCGGCCCGGCCCGGCCCGGCCTGGCGACGTGGCATTGCATGTTGACCTAACTACACTCCCAGCCATACCATCGGGTGGGGTGGGGGAGGTGTTTGTGTTAGACATCGACTGCCTAACGACCCCAACGATTGTTATCGCATGCCCCTCAATTGCTAATAGCTTTTCAATTATTTATAAGATTTTACTATCGTGTTAAAAGACGCTTGTCACTTGTTTGCAAAAGCCGGAAATCTTAACAAATTATTGAACGGGTTTCACGGGTTTCAACAAAGCTTTTCATTCTCATCTATCTGACGTCCTGGTGTATATATGTATATAAATCTTTCTGTTTGGGATCTTTTATGAGCTCATAACTTAAGTGCAGGTCCGTACAAACTTAAATGTGTCGATGAACCGTTCTGATTAATTAAGTGCAATGCGTTGTTCAAATAATACCCATGTTGAAAGCGAAAAATGAGCACCAGGAATACGCACGGAGAGATGAAACCATCCACTTGCACAGCGAGAGCCGAATGGAAGCAAATGCAACAGCAACAAATGCAACAGCAACAAATGCAACAGCAACAAATGCAACAGCAGCAGCAGCAGTAAGTTGGGTGATATGTGGAGGAATAAGTAATGAGAATGCGCTGTCTAGCAACTCCCCAGTGGAAAATGTTGCACTAAGTTCAGCGATTATGTGACACTTACTTGGATGCCGAGAACGCTTCCCATCATATGCAAAGTGCGCTTACATCGCAGCTTATTTGGGTGTGCACGGGCATGGCCGCATTTCCAAAGAGGCTGACTTAAGCAGCGTCTTGAGTGCGATTTAAAAACTGTCCACGATTTAAAGTAAGGGCACACTCTTACTCCGATAAAAGAGCTTCTTTCTATGCACTGAACCCATTTCAAATGGGTATAAAGGGTGCAATGAATGAGCATTTAACAGACAGGATTAAGGAATATTTAGTTTTGATTGGAGATTTCAAATTTAGACTATAAGTTCTCGTTACTTCTAGTTGATGTATTTCATATATTCTCAAGTTCATATTTATATTTGAGGGTGCAAAACTTTTTAAAGTTCAGAAAATAAAACTAGAATATATTTAACAGCTGGATTCAGATTCTATAATAGTCGAATGCATTCGACTATAGCATTCTTGCTTATTTGTTTTTTTGATGTTATGCTTTTAAAACCAATTAATAATCCATTAATAATATTAACTCGAAACTTTATTTTGTTAATTATAATTAAACGTAATAGGAATTTGGTTGTTATTTAATTTATTGTGAGCTTGCAATTGCATTTCGTTGCATTTTTTTTGTATAATCGGTTTTTGTGACACGATACATAATTAAAAAAACGATTATTTTCTTTAATGTATTAATGATTAAATGTTGTTTGACATTTCCACAGAACGACCTGGAGAGCTCGTAGCGACTCATTTGGAATTATAATTAGCATTCCACTCGGGGAAAATGACTGATTCGATATAGCCACGTCCGTGAATATTCTTTATGTGGTCGGCAATGGCACCTTCTGCCTGTTGCACACCTTTGCACTATTTAACTAATTTTTAATTTGTGCAGGTTAAAAAACGCTTGGCTCAAGTATATCCATGGAATGTCGTAAATACGCGTGGCATTCACAGAAAAGAGGCAGAGCAACACAAGCTGTGGACCTGCAGACCCGAACCTAAACAGTGATCCGGGCCGAGTTTGGCCATTGGGCGGAATGTGAGACGAGCGGGGCGACAACATCTGCTGCCGTGCATAGTGCACGGAGAATATGTTACACCTATACCTACACCCACACCCACACGCACACTCATGAAATGGTGTAAGCTCCAAAAATGAAAAAAAAGGAAGGGCTGAGGCGGAACTGCTGTGCTTGTTAAGATGAAGCTATCCGGAAGGGTCCTCGCTGCGGGTCTGCTCTGACACCGGGTTTGACTCTGGATCTACCTGCGGTTCGGGTCGCCGTCTTCGGTATACACGCAAGTTATGGGTAAATGCAAATTAAATTTTCACCGACGAGCAGCCAAACAACAACGAAACGCACAAATCAAGTCCTTTGAATTTGTAAGGCCCGAAAGGGGGGAAAAATTTGAGTTGTCTTCTTCTTCTTTATTATCTTCTTTTTTTGGGATTTCAGTTCATGTTGTTGTCGTTGTTGTTGTTGTTGTTGTTGCAGTGGCCTTTTTGTACCCTGTACCCATTAAAAAGGAGTCATTGGATGTGGTGAAGATGTATGAGCATCAGACGGAGACGTTCCCAGAATATCTTCATCAGAATGACCAGCCGAGTGAACCTATTCTACCTGTCGCTAGAATATTTCGATTATAATTTGATACACATAGATTCCCAATATTTTTGAAAATGCTTTTTAAATTGGAGATACTTAATTGGGGGAATATGCATACACCAATTGCAACTAGCTTACATTACTAGGAAAAGGCACACTTACTTCATGAGGTATCAGGGTATCTCGTAGTCGGGAACACTTGGCTGGAGTCCGCTCACTTGTTTATTTTATTATTGCTTAAATTTACGCCAAGAGCAATAAAATATTTTAATGGCCACATAAAACGCTGCAGCATTTGAAAATAAAATCATGAACACAGGACTTACAGCCAGGCACTGTTCTCTCGACTTGAAAGCGGGACTTGTGTGGGGCAGAGGCAAGATAGAGAAAGAGTGAGTGGTGGGGGGGGGGGGGGGGTGTTATGTTTGCACAAATCTGAAACGTGTTTCAGCTTGCTTTTCAGCCCTGGCTGCTGTTGTTATTGTTTTGTCTTGTTTTGATGGCTTTCATAGACAAGCGAAAACAATTTGCCAAATGAAAACGCGTTGCGAATTTTTCACGCGTATTTTACGCGCTTGCGAAAATTTATTTGCAAGACTCATGAACATAAACAGTAGCAATTTAAAAGTCCAACGGCTAATAAATTATTAGTTTGTTTAGTGTTTTAGTGTTTTCCAGAAATTCAATTAATTCGAACAGGCGACCCAATCATGCCAAAAACCCCCAGACCCCCTACAATCCGCCCATCCGTAAGATATCACCTGCAGCATTCGGTCGTGTTCTCAGCCCCCGTCCTCGACGCTCGCCCCTGCCAGCGTTGCACCTTGTAAACACTGAGCCAATTAAACGCTCATTAAGTGCGCATTCAGCATGCGGAAAGGGCGACCGCTGAGTGGAAATGAGGACGAGGACAGAGACGAGGACGAGGACGGAGACAACGATGAGGATGAGTACAAGGGCAAACCGTTTCACTGTCTCGAGTTAATTTTAAAGTA
Organism: Drosophila nr. fundita; assembly: GCA_035044245.1. Lineage (NCBI taxonomy): Eukaryota > Metazoa > Arthropoda > Insecta > Diptera > Drosophilidae > Drosophila > Drosophila nr. fundita. The sequence continues at coordinate 339,983 of JAWNMG010000795.1, forward strand.
CTCTTTATGGCGCGGTCAGGTGAAGAGCCGCTGGGCAGACGAGGGCATAACTGCAGAGCCAGCCACCAACAACAGTTAAATATTTGAAAAAAGTTGCAAGCGTTTTGCATTTTTTATGCTCATTATATTTTGAGCACAGCTCTTTTTGACCCTTTCGTAATAAATACAGTTTTCACGCTTCCGCCTATTTGTTAAATCTTTGGTTCGCTCGATTAGCCATGACTTTTGTATGTCTATGGTCTAAAATAGTTTTATCCGGGGCATCCTTGCAACACATGTCTTAACATCTTACATTTGAATACCCCCAAAGGGGGTAGAATCATAGAATCATCATAGAATCATATTTACAATGTTTTCAAAAGCTCTGGTTTTTGAAAATACAGACTCAAAACTTTCCAAGGCCATAACTTTGTCAAAAGAGAACCTATTTTCCAAAAGCAGTTCCTTTTGGTCATGGTTTGACCCGTACATGATGCATTCAAATTGGGAAACGCTATTTGAACTCGAAATGCATGTTAAAATTATACCCTCGAAAAATGGTCTTTGGGGGGAGGGTCTGAAATGCAATTAACAGATTAATAATGTTATTATTATTATCACATTAATATTATTAGTAATGTTCCCACTACTTCTAGTGGTCTTGTCCATTTCACAGGCTTATTGAGTTCACATGTTATGGCTGTGAACCTCATCGAATCTAATTGAAATCGAGTAACAAATGCCACTTTTTTCGGATGAGGCCCATTATTCAAATGTGTCCAAATATCGTTACGTAACGTCCAACTTGTACATGACTTCATGCAATTGGCAGCAATGCTGGTTCCATTTACATGCAGACGGCCATTTCCATTTCACTCCGCTGTCGTTAGACGTTTCAGTTGCAGTTGCAACCAATGGCCAATGTCGCAAATTAAAATTTATTTTCAGACGATTCTTATTTAAAGGTCTCTTGCAACGAGCTGCTGCCGCATACGCAGACCGGCTGGACACCGAGTATGCCATAAAAAAGTAAAAGAGAGACGGGCAGATAGGCAAGCATTCAGCGAGCTGGACGGGATCGAGGCCAGGCGCAGCTTTGTGTTCGCTTTCCGTTGCTATTATTATTGTTGTCACATTTATGCACGTTTAATGGCAGCGACAATCGACCAGAAAATGTTCTTAGCCTTGGCCAGCAGTAGCCCCGCCTGCGCCCACAATGCTGAATGATAAAAACAATTACGAGTACAACGACGACGACAACAACAGCAACAACTTGCAACTCAGCCTATCTCTCTCTCTCTCTCACTCTCTCTCCTTCTCTCTCTCTTCCCTTATTGGCAACACATTTTCCGCATCATTCTGGCCGCCAACTCTTTTGGTCATTTTGGTTGGACCATATTGAAAAGTTATTGTTGAAGGAAAAACCCATTTGGATATTGTTTGTCATACTTGGACGGTTGTCGTTTCTCAACCGATTTTCTCAGTTCTTTTGCCCCCCACAGTTTCATCCATTGGCAGTCCCCGCTTGCCACAGTTGTGAGTTTTCAATAAATGACTTATACCACAGGCCAACTACTGTCCATGTTCATATGTGCAGGCGGACAGACGGACTCTTCCACTCCACTGGCACATTCAGTTGAAGATAGCCGTTGGAGCTGCTCGTATTGCCATTGGACACTGTCGTTGCCATTTGTTTGTGCTTTTAACGAGAACAGCTGTGCATACCAAGTGAAAATCACTTTTAAAAACATGAAGGAGCGGCTATCGTAGGCACCCCGAAGATTTCATGGCCCAGCAGACCAGCGTCCACCTGCTCTCCTCTAAATTAAATACGAATTTAAGAGACCGAATGATTGTGGCAATCAGATGTTTATGTTATGTTGCATATATGCTCTCACACTCTTCATTAGGGAGTTCGCAATGGATATTGTGGGAATATACTAGTTGTTCGATATAGAGATCATATCCATCAAAATACAAGGATATATTCCAATGAATACATCTTTGGAACTAGGAGACAGAGTTCGATATTCAAAGTTGATAGTGAGAAGTTAAGTTTCTAATAAGAATAAATACAAGTGAAAGTCTACTTTTCACGAGAAAATTCAACAACATACCTAATACAATCCTTGGGACCCGAGAAACCCTCTCAAATCTTCGGGATTTGCCGGGTCTGGACGAAGAATTTGTGCTGTGCCCATTGCTAGATCGAATACATACTAAGTTCGAGTTCGATATACATACTATAGTCAAAGCGGGTGTTAACTGAGCTCTGCTGAGCTTTTGTTTTCCTATGAATGGGTCCGTAATCCAAATGGATGCATATACATACATACATCCCACAAATGTACATATCAGTGCCGCAACTACAGGTTAAATTGTCGGTCATTCTTTAGTCTGTGCCCACCGAAATAGTGAGATCGAATAAAATGTACATACCTATATTAACATACATATCTGTATGTGTGTATGCGACACAAACTATTTCATCAATGGGCCTGTACCGGTACGGGTTGTACAGGGTAAGTACCACAAACACTGCACACAATCGATTGTTGCTATTCCCCTGTCTATTCTCCTTCCCACTCGCTCATTCTCATTCTCTCTGTCTGTCTCTAAATCTAGCTCTCCCAACAGCTTACGTTCTCTGTGCCCATTAACTTAACTGACAAGCTTACTGACCACACATCTGACGATGCTCTTTTTGCTGGCTAATGAAAACATTTGGTTGGCAAACACCGACAATACGAGAAGTTATTAAAATATTTTTCTACTCGTATTTGGGCCTCTGCATGACATTTACACGCACTCTGACAAGCAGACAACAAGCCTACACACACAAACACACACACACACACACACACACACATAAGCGAGCGGCTGCAAATCCTGATGCAGATACACAGCCACAAATTCATATACATATGCACAGAGCCTGATGGGATAAATGGGCATATTTGAAGGTGGGCAGCCAATGTCTATACCTGCTGGAATTCGGGCACATATGGAGTCCAATTGCTGTGCAGTGGGGGTGGGGTGGGGTGGGGTGGGCACTGAGGGGATGCTGTTGTTATTTGTTCGCTTTAATGTGCAGCCTATTTACCTGTGTTTCCCCTGTGTTTGTGGGCGTGTGGGTTGTGCAGAAATACTGAATTCCTTTGTTGATATTTAAAGTGATTTTATTCGACGAATTAAATGTGTGCATTTGTTTGTCATTTATAGTTATTGCTGCTTAACTATGGACTCACACAAAAATAGTTATAAATATAAAATTATTGATATTATTAAGACAGAAAACACAAGTTTAACTATTTACTAAACGTGGATGTTGCAGACATCGTCAGTTGGACAAATATGGCTGAATGAATCACAATCAAGAAATTTGAGCATACATTTGTGGTTAATAGTTGAATTATTATGTGACAACAGGCTTAATATATTATTGACTGCCACATCTACGTCTAGGTGCACATTGGGTAGGCTCAAGCTAAAGGTGCTTGGATGCAAGCTTCATTTCCCTCTCCAGCTGTAACTGTTTCTATAATCATTTTCTGTTTAACATACAAAAAAAGAAAACGGAAAGCAAACAATCTATTTTTCTCCTCGCTGTGCAAATTGACCCGGTTAGGCAAATAGCGCCCCCAGGGATGTGAGTCTTAGCAGCGTTCGTCACATTTCGTATATTATATGTTGTTTGATTAAATATTTGTTGTAGATAGGTTTAGCGACCCAAAGTTAAGCTTGTGTTGTCGAGCAGCTTAAATTAAAGTTGCCGCTCAAGCGTTTTGTGAGCGATAAAAATCGCACCCGAACGTGACAATCGACACAAGTCGCGCCGCGTCGGCAGCGTCGGCAGCGTTAAAGGCTAGAGCAAACAAAGCCAATGCAACGGGAGAGTGCCGGGTGGCCTCTCCCAGGATGAGAAGTGGCATTAAGTGAAGCCTGCCTGCTTGCCTGTTGTGTATTGTGCTGTTTATATTGTGCGTGCGCATGATGCCACCCACTTGTTTACCTTTCGAGAGAAGCATGAGTCCTTAAAGCTGCCAGCTGTCTGCTGTCTGGTGTCTGGTGTCTGCTGAATCCTGCTGGATTAAAGCCACCCGTCCGTGGGATACACAAATTGCCATGCATAATGCCAGCTCGGTCCCAGGCACGAAAAATCTCGAACAGATTTATTCATTTGCGGCTCGAGTTACGAGCTGCAGCATATGAAATATTTAGGTATTGCCCGGATTGTTGGTCTTTGGTTAAGCATGGACTCGATGCCAAGGTAAAACAAAGCTTCTGCCGGTTGACCCACTCAAGCTCAAAACTCCATCACGTTGCGCCCTCCATCCACCGCTCCGCCCGTCATTTGATGTTGCCACCGCCACAGACCCGATCGTCCAAATTCAACAATTTGCACTCAATTGCAATTTCCGTGCCGTGTCGCTGGCGTTGGCATTGCCAACGCCATTTCCATTGGTACGTGGCCGCCTGCATCCGCTTGCCAATGGGTTAGGACCGGCGGCTGCCCCACTTGCCACTCTCTAAGCCCGCGTTCCTCGCAGCACGTACGGCGTGAACTGCCCTGGCAAATGGGAAATGCGCAGAAATTTGTTCAGCCATTTATTGTCTGTTGTTAGCTGTTGGTTGTTGGCATTTTGTTGTTTTTTTTTCCTCTGTTGCTACATTTTCTATTTTTTTTATTTTTTTTTTGTATTAATATAAAACGTGACAGCAGATTCTTTTAGCATCTGCAGTTCTTATGTCTAGGCCTCAACTGCCTACGGCTGATCAAAGAAACCTGATTGGCCAGAATGGATCCTACTTGACGATTTGCCAAATGTGATGACCCTAGCAGCAACCCAGTCAAGAGTATGATATCAATATCGAGGGTATAAATAATGTTGTCACAAAATATGTCAAGGAGACAAGTTTCGATCAGCATTTGAAGAAAGTTTTATTTCACAGAGTTGACTCTGTGTTTCTCATCAATGCTTTTAAGGCCAGCTTAAAAATCGTTTCCGGCCCAGAGCCACATTAACAAATTTCAGTTTGAGTGGAAGTGAGTGTGAGCGGAAGACAGAGAGAGAGAGCGAGAGAAGCATGGATTACGACAGGAAGACCAAGGAGGTGATGCGCCAGCTCAAGCAACAGATTGCCCTAGCCAATGTCCAGGAGCTGTTGGCCACCGTCAGCTGCAAGTGCTTCGAGAAGTGCGTAACGAAGCCACGCGACCATCTGGGTGATCCGGAAGCGAACTGCATCAACATGTGCATGGATCGTTTCCTTGAATCATTTCGCCTTTGCGCGCACACTTATGGGCAGCGTCTCCGACGCGAGCACAGCCACCAGCGTGGTTAAGATTGGGACTCGGACTCGGGTATTGGCACTCCTCTTCAAAAGCAGTTGTTTGGATTTTATTCGGCCTTTATTCTATTGCTGGTCCAAATAAATACGTTGAATAATAATATAAGCCAGTCGTCCCAGATATCGGAGCGTTTATTTACTTATAATATATTATTGAAACTTATTCAATTTTCATTCATCTGTTCGTCCTATTTGCCTCCAATCTTAAAAAGATATGTGTGTGTGGCATGGCTCAGGCAAACATATATGTACATATATGTACATATATACATATGTACATGGGATCCGAAATACTTTCTTCTGCCTGTTACATACTTTTTCACAACTTCATTAACCTTTTTTTTAGCCATTTCAGTTGATTTTCATTTAATGATCCCCAGCCCGCTTTTACGGATGAATTCAATAGTTTACACATTCTGCAAGAGCACACTTAAACACAGAGAGTTCAGCATTTTTTTACTCCTCTGGGGCAGCTGCTTTTTGAATGGTCGCCTTTGAATTGAGTTCGTTCGCATTAATATCAGGACCTGGCATTCAGTGCAGAACTTTGCGTTTGTCCGGGCTGCCACTAGAAACGGGATTTTACTCTTTTTCGCCAGCCGCCGCTTTGTCTGCGGCGTTGAATGGCCAGCGTACCGACTCTGGAGTGACTCTAGGCCCAATTTCTGGTGACCATTTGGTATTTTGGCGCTGTCTGCCTTTCAGCCTCTCCGGCAATCGCATTTGAAAGCTGCCACATCCACATTGAAGGCTGAATGCCTAATGTGAAATGTGCACACATTTTATGTACATCGCGACACGCCATAAACACACTCAAGCGAGGTGTAACTAAAACATTGAATTATATACATATATGCATAAGCACTATTTGATCTATCTGATCTCTTAGATAAGTTGCATGTCATATGCAAATCTCATCCTCTACCAATCAGCTTATTTTGCCGGGTCATTAGAGCAAATAATCAGACAAGGCTTCGATAAAGGCTTGTAATCTTATAGATTTAATTCCGTTTTTATTTGACGTGTAAAACATTTATAGAACAAACTTAAATTTAAAAAAATTTATTTTACATTGTATAAGGAAAAATTCATGTGGCTTGTATGCATTTGTACGATAATCATGCGAAAGACATGCGTTTCCCAACATTAACAAGAGTGAAGAGAAGAACATGAATTTTCAGCGTACTATGCACAGATTGTTGCTATGAAGGCTATAGGATATAGTAAGCAGATATAGATAATTTTTGGTCAAAAATGTTTTTCATACTCATCTTTAGACCAATTGTTTCTATGAAAGCCATATCATTTAGTAATCTTGGCAGGTCGTCTTAATTTATTTTGGAATCTGAAGCCTTCAACCCAAGTAATCAACCGAATCCATCAATATTGTTGGCAATTTTTACTATCTTAAATGAACCAATTGGAACACACGAAAGGTCGAAATTGATTATATATTAAGTATTGTTATTGTCGGTGGTGTGTGTGTGTTGCACAAATGGGATCTGATTACACGTAAAGTGCTATGGAAAAAATTCGATCAAGTAAATTGAGTTAACACTTCAAGGAGCATCTCAAGCAAACCAACAAAACATTTGCGGCAACACGTAGCACGCTATTTGCTTGGTCCCTCAAACTGTGTGTCTTTGTGCATTTTGTATTTTGTTGCATATTGAAGAGGCACGAATAGTGCTTTTTGAGTTGAGGATGGATACGAGTACACTTAATGCTATCTGTCAATATTAAATGTTTTGACAATTATTGCTGCATTAATTTATGAATTGAATTGAATTTCATATTCGTATCTTGGCGAATAAAAATGTTTTATATAGTTCCAATAGGCTGACGATATCAGGATACAGTGCCCAATCAGGACAACAACCACAAAGGCACTTATATCCGCAAGATTCCAGCGCTGAAAGATGAGAAGGATGGTGATCAGGCTGCTTTTAGCACACAAACATCGCGTCCCACTACGTCGCTCAGCAAGAGTGATTCGATGGTGATTGCCGAGAATACCTCCGCTCTCGTGGACATTCTTGAGAAGCTGACCATGAACACCAACGAGAGCGATGAGCCCAAGGAGCGCTCAAGGGCATCAATGAGATTGAGTTCAGTGTGACGACCGCTTATAAGGGCACAACCCGCTACAAGTGCTACTTATTCCGCTGGAAGCACAACGATAAGGTTGTCATTTCGGATGTTGATAGCACCATCACCAAGTCGGATGTCTTGGGTCACGTTGGGTCCAATTGGACGTCGCACAGCTCTTCTCCAAAATTGAACAGAATGGCTACAAGCTGCTCTATCTATCGGCACGTGTCATTGGCTAGTCGCGCGTGACACTCGAATATTTACGCTCAATCCGGCAGGGCAATGTGAGGCTACCAGATGGCCTATTGCTGCTGAGCCCGACATCGTTGATCTCGGCTTTCCATCGCTAGGTGATTGAAAAGAAGCCGGAACAATTCGGACATGCGTGATGTATTCCCCGCCGGCTATGGCAATCGCATTAATGATGTGTGGGCATATCGAGCCGTCGGCATACCCATCATGCGCATCTTCACCATCAACACCAAGGGCGAGCTGAGGCATGAGCTGCCCGAAACATTCCAGTCATCGTACTGCAGCAAGCCAAGCATGACGAAGTGGACGTCGAGTTCTCCATACTCCATACTGGCGCGATCCCATACTCGATTTGCCCGAACTGGAGACGGCTCTGGTACCACCCAATAAAACCGAATCGTCCACACTTCGACCCATTCCAGAGAACTGAATAATCAATAAGCATACATAAATACATAATAAACCAATAAATAATCAGATATTGGAGTGAAGCTTTCCATCGTGTTATTTATTTCGCAAAATAATCTTTTCATTTCGCACAATTTATGTTAAAAAACAACAAAAAATAGATCAACTTGGTCTAAATGATTTATTGAAATTCATACACAATACATTTTATTTATACAATGATTAAGTTACATTTGAAGTCCTGCCAAACAAACCAGAGAAAGTGATTTTTGCATTATATATTTCGTTAATTAGATTTTGGTCTTTCTATATGTACATGTATATATTTGATTTGAATATGAGAATTTATCAACGCAAAGGATTTTTAGTAATTTATTTTTTATCTCTGATAATAAAAATGTGAACTGCTTGAAACTGAAAATTCCTGAGCAACGACTTCATACATAATAATATTATTATTATTATGAACATGCATATTGTGGTTTTTAATGTATGATTATTATTATTACATTACTACGGTTTTGTAATGATCAGTCAAACGACTATATACATAATTGACTTTACCTAGCCCAAATATGTACATATACACATATATGATGTTTTAAATGAATATCACTTGCTTTAAAACATTTCAATAAATCAAAATCTGAAATATATAGTTACATGACTAGAGCTTATCTCGTTTACTTAGCGTTTCGAACAGTCCGATAAGCTTAGCGCGTGTAACTTCGACCTCTTCCGTGTACAACGGCAGGAAAAATCTGAGGGAACCGGAGCAATTCACATGTTCAATCAGACGATCGAGCATGCATACGACGCGAATGCCGGATTCGAAGTCATTCGCGAGTTCGGCGATACATATATAGTTAAATACTGCATTAGGCATACCCACGACATTTTTAATGCTGTTGTACAGCTCCCATGAGTTGCTCCAATTCGGGCCGTCATTCGATGAATAGCAATAGAATGCGTTATTTGGCCGCGACGCAACCAGCAGAGACCAATAGACGCCGTCGAGTTCGTCCAGCAATCCATCATTCACTGCAAAGAATATGAATGATTTGGAAAGGGCCAAGCGCTCATCGATAAGCGCCACTTCCTGCTGCATCCTGTCCATGTGGGGCAAGCACTGGGACAGTTCTGGTGTCACTAATGCAAAGGTGAAGTTCTTCATGTGATAAAGCTTGTCTAGATAATCCATATAAAAGCTAATCACAGCATCGTTCAGAGGATTTGGACCCATCAGCAGCTGCACATCGCTCCTGCGCAGAAAGTTGTTGCGTATGGCAAGTACAACGGGATCGTTGTCTGCCGTGGCAGCAACTTCATCAGCTTGAACAGCGACCTCTGAAGTGACGGCTGTGGCTGCGACTTTGGTTGGCTCAGCAGTTGTGGTAGCGATGCCACCAGCTTCTGCAGCGACCTCTGAAGTTTCGGCTGTGGCAGCAGCTCCGCGAAGTCTGGCAACCAACACACCTGCCGAGTTGCGTTTCATTTTTCGTATTTTTCGAGATGAGTAACTAAACTAAAATAGATAACATTGAACACGTGCTACTGTCTAATAATCTCTGAATTGGGAATACTTACATGAAAAGTATTTTGTATGCACTTCAATTGTAGTGTACGTAACAACAAGTAAACTCAAAATTGATTGAGCTCTGACTGATTCGGTTGCAAATGATTCTGAATAAGTCTTTTTTTGCCTGCCAATTTTTGACGCGGCGGGAACATTCGATTTTTTCATATATCGATTAGTTGTCCGATAGTTACACTTACTATTCGGTATGAGTAAACATACCGGTTGTTGGGAGTTAGTCAACACTACTTTCTCGATAGAAGAAAATAAAGTCAGAATTCTCGAGTTGAGAGAATCCGAAGGAGAGAGTGTTACCTGTGTCGCTGTCTTCTCTCCTTTCTTCTCTTTTTCTGGCCACTACCGCCGTGACATTCGATCGACCTCATTTATCTCGAACATTGGCTTTCTTATATTATTATGTACTATTATTTATGTACGTCTCTTGAGCGCGCGAGCTCTCTCTCTCTCTCTCTCTCTTAAGCTCAAACCTGGCGGCTACTACCTTTTCGATTACGGGCAGCCCCAACTATCGATAACATCGGCCCCGCCGCAACAAGAGAGAGAGAGACAGACAGATAGACGCACATGGCTGCAATTCGGCTATTGAACTTGAACAAAAATATGCCTACATAACAACAATAAGGATCATCTGTCAGTGAAATTATATTTTAAATTACAGTTCTATAAATGTTATGAACACGATTCTCATGCCGACGCACTTTATGACTGTATTGAAGTTGAACAAAGGCGCAATTACCCATTTGCCTGCCTCATATATGACATGGCATGCATTGCATGCATTGTTTAGAAAATGATTTGCGGTTTCAATTTTTCGCACACACACACACACACATACAGTTAGGAGCTGCAAAAAGTTATGCATTGTTGCCATACTTTGTCGTCGTCGTTGTCTTTGCCTTATTTTTGTGGGTTTGCAGCGCAGGCTCGGCGAACGCCCAAAACTCAACTCGAACTCAAACTTAAGTTCCCAGCCTGTAGGCAAACTATGCAGCAAGTGAAACGCCACCGCAAACCGCATGCAGCTCCGACTATTGCAACTGCTGTCGCTGTCTGTCGCCTGCTGCCTGCTGCCTGCTACTGCTGCAGCTACTGATACTACTACTACTGCTCCTTTTGCTGCCTGTTTTTCATGTCCTGATCATTTTATGTTGCATGAGTCGAGGCGACAAAACAAAGCAAATCCCGCTCGGTTCAACATTTCAACTGCTTGGAAATTCATGCTCCTTCCATGCTCCCGGCTACCCACCCATCTTTCATTCCCATCATTTGACTGTCTGCCGCCGTCCATTCCTCCTTGTGCCGTCTGCCGTTTGTTCTTTCGAATTCGAGTATTTGCCATGTCATGTACTACTATGTTCTATGTAACCAGTTCTCTCTCTTCCTAAGCTCTAGAAAAGGCCACAACACGCTCATTGAACCTACTTCTGCTCCTCTTGACAAAAGTTACATCAAAAGTTCAGCCCAAACCCCACAGAAACTACATTTTTAATTGAAACTCACGTGTGGCAAATTTGTCACGATTTGAATGCGGGTTGAGGGCATTTTATTTAATATTAAAACTGGCCATTGCCTTAAATCAATTAAAATTGCTTTCGAAATTTATTACCTGCAAAACGTGCGTTTTATTCTTTAGCATGCCGCCTTCTTTGAGTGCATCAATTACGAGAACCAACGAACTTTGTTGCAACTGCAACAGAAAGTTTCTGCATAGCCGACTCTGAAATTGAACCAGTCGATGGGCGCAGGGGCGCAGGGCCACAGGCCGCGGAAATCAGGACGAAGTCGAAAGCAACGAGCCCAAAGTTGACAAATTTTTACAACAGTAAAAGTTGAGGTAAGTTGTGCACTAAAGTTAAAAGTTTTGCTGCTCAAGATACACAGGCACACACACACTCAGCTAACACACAAAGGCAAACGCAAGAGCGCGCACACACACACGCACACACACATACAGAATAATTTACTAGTGCATGCACACACACACACACACACACACAGACAACATTCTCACTCGCTCCGCACACCTTACGAATGGACACAAAACAAACTTGTGCAAATTCCTCGTTTAACTGTTGCGAAATTTCAACTTGAGGTGTGAACTTTTCAAAGATCTCTTTCTGTTTGATTGCTTAGAATGTGTCCGCTAAATTTGTGATGCAATTAAAAAGATATTTTGAACTGTTTCTACATTTTTTCCATTTCGATTTGGATACACAGATGCCAAACTGGTCATTCTCGCATACTGAAGGTTAATTAAATTGGTGTAGATTTGGATGAGGCGGAGGCTAGTTCAACATCTGCGCAGGATATACTGTACAAAAATAAAACGTTGTTTTGTCATCAATCTGCATCTGATTGTGTAGACAGTGCAGCGGGACCAGCTGCAACTGCAACCAACTTTTGTAATATTTTTCAAGATTCTTCAGGTAATGAATCAATCAATCAATTATTTTCAAAGCTGATCGCGCCGTATGCCTTAAATTAAGACTACTGTGTACGACACTTTTGTCGCCTGGACGGACTGCGTACTCTTGCAGCAACATGTCAGTGGTACCGGCAACTGGGACTCAAATGCGTTGCCCATGGCGTGGCAGTTGCCGTTGCTCTTTCCATGTGTCGCTGGCATTCAACTAAATTTACTTGCGGCAGCAACTGAAATCTGTGTAGAGCTTGGGGCAGGACAGTGTATGTCTAGGGAAGGGGATACTAAGGCTAAGAGGGTAGCGATGTGGAAGGGAAATAACTGCAGTTTGTTTTGTACATTTTGTACCTGTTATGCAGCAGCCCTTTATTCAGACTAAGGCACAGCAGATGCTACTCATTCAATTCTACCGCGCAGAGTGAAAAATTCTTAACATTTTCTAATCGAATCAGGTTCTTAATCAGTTCATAATATTTTTATGTAAAATGCGTGCATATCGGACTTTAGGTTTTAAAAAGTTTTCACAGAATAAGGGCTAGTTAGCTGAATCATCTGTGGCAAACTATACGATCCTTAAATATTCTAGAATTCATTGAAAATAATACTATTTAATTAAGTTTAAAAAATACATTATTAACAATGACTACCATTTTAGCAATTTCTCTTTTCATACAAGTAAATGTGAAAATATAGGAACTGGTCGAAAACAAAGTATTTTAGCATTAGCAAGAAACTTAACAACTTGTTAACTTAAAAAACATTTTAGATAGTTTGTGAGATTCTGTTAAAGGCTCTGAGCTCAAGAAAAACCACTAGGAAATATGGCACACATAACTTTTCAAGCATTCGGTTCTTATTATTTTACAGAATTGAAGTATATAGTGCTGGAAAAGCTTAAAAATTGTGTTTGACGAAAAATATGTTCATATGGAGAGTGTATTTTCAAAATGTTTGAAAGCAGTTGGTATTGAAATATATTTGAGGATGTCATTATATAGACGAAAGTTAAACATTAAAATTAACAATTAAATTTCCCCCAAATTTGGCACCCTTAATTCATGTAGAGAATTTGTGTTTGTTCTCTCTGCGTTTAGTTGTTATGGCCGCTCTAAGGGACGGGCTCGTGGTCATTTGGCCTTGATTTATTTGGCTCACGCTCCCAACGCATGTTAACAAGCGACAGCGACACATGTGCTTGTAGATGGCCGCTAACCGCTGGTTACTGGCCCCCTTGGCCAAGGCAGCTCATTTTGGCGGCCTACTTAAGTGGGCAATACCTTTTGGTTTTGAGCCACTGTAATGGCACATAAAACTTAATTAGTTTTTTTCTTTTGTGTGTTGCAGCTGACGACCAAATTGTCGTTGCTTTTGTTGTTGTTCTACTTGTAATTGTTAAAGTTGCTACTCCTGGTCAGCATAGTTCGTGCCTCTTGGCCATTTTTATCATTTGCACTTAATTAATTAGGTTGTAACGCGTTCATTGCCCAAGAGCAACAGCCACAGTAACGTACAACAGCAAACAGGAAACAACAACTATCTTAGGCACGCCAAAGATTATATACTCTTGCAAAACGGAGTCCATCTGCTCACAATGAAACCTTGTTATTAATTAAAAAAAAAATAGGGCCATTTCTATTGGAGCTATATGTTATAGTCTGTCTGGCTTTAATTGAAATTTGCACGATTTTTAGACTGTTTTCAATTAATCATGAAATTTATGTATTGCCAGGCAAGCAAAATTCGCTTGACAAGGGTCTCTTGTCTCCGGCGTACCGACGATAGCTGGACTGTCGTGTTTTTCCTGTTCTCAAAAAAAAATTTAAAAAATTGCTTGTCACGCAAAGTTAAACTCCATTTGCCGAACACAAAATGAAATTTGTGGCATTAAGTGGAAGCCACACATGGGGATTGAAATCAAAGTCAGCACAGACTGGCAAAGTCGAACTACTTTTGTGTGTGAATGAATACTAAGTAATTGTATAACCTCTCGAATTTAAGAAATTAATTACTTCAAATACAAATCTTGAAATACAATACAGTTAAATTACAAAAATTAGTTACGTCGAATCAGCCGGATTGATTTAAATGTTAAGGCAAGATGGAAGATGACAAATTTCTGTTGCTTTTTTTAGAGGCTTTTAATTCAGCTCAAAACATAAATGTTTATTGCTTCCGTAAATATTTAGCATCTTAAAGCCAATTCCAATCAAGCTTGTTAACTGAATACCCAGACTGCACATTTGCAGTGCCTTTCCCCAGTTGCCAGTTGATGAACCAGTCTCTGTGCTTGTTCATCTTGGGGACAAGCGCGTGTCTGGTTGGATATGATTCCATGTAATTGGATTGGATCAGCCAGAAATGTACATAAAAGTTGATCAACTTACTTGTCGCTACTGCTTCTCCCTTGGCTGGTAAAAAAAAACCGTTGCGCGCAAAACAAATTATGTGCGGGCCGGAGGGCGTAGGGTGAAGGGCGTGTCTGTTATCGACCTGGCCTGCGACAAGTATGTGTAATATCAATAAAATTAGGCCGTTGTGCCCTGGAACAGCCACCGGCATAGTCGGAGACGTGGAGGATACTGAAGGGCGTAAGTGTACAATCATAAAGCGCGACAGCGACTGTGCCAAACAATAAGCTGAAAGCCTCTTACATGTATTTTTATGTGCACCTCGTCCCAATCATTTCAAGCTGCCTCTTCAAGTCGCCCAGTCGCCTAATGCGACTTGAAAAGTCAACGACATCCGACGCTGGGCAGAAGGAACAACCTCTTTGGCGTCGGCGTTGGCGGCGACGTTGGCTTTCACGTTGGCGTCGGCTTTAGCTTTGGCTTGTAAATGCGGCGCGTTATTGTTTTGCCGTCAAGCAGGCAGCCCCTTACCAATATACCTTTCGCCTCATCCCGCAGGCCAGGCACACACGGGGCAAAAGTGCCAACAGCAACACCAACACGATGTAAATGTGGTTGGCTACGGGAACGGAACGTTGCAAGGTGGAAGGGGGAATGTTGAAGGTGGAAGAATGGTGCAACCGTCGCCAACGCCAACGTCAACGTTGCCGCTGGTGCTGCTGCTGCTGTTGTTGTTGTTGTTGTTGTTGTTGTCGCTCGAGTGCTGCTTAAATATGAAAAACTAACTCGTTGCTGCTTTTCAAATTTTCCTGCACTTGACACTAAATTCACTTTGGCCAAGTAGGTGCTCCGTGTACTTCAAGCGTACTTTCGCTGGCAACAACAACAGCAGCAACAACGTTGTTGCATTATCCAACACTGGCGGCAGCAACAGCAGCAGCAGGACTCGCTCTCAATGTGTAGTAGTCGCTGCCACTGCCACAGATGTGGCTGTATGTGAACTCCTCCTGCCACCCGCTCTACCATCCCGTCTCCTCATTTAAGCATCTCGTGGTGCACTCTATGCAGGTGCTTGCAGCACAATGTACATACTCGTATATTTATTTTATTACTTAAATAAATTACAAAATGGTTGTCGGTTAACCAAAGCCAAATGGCCATCTCGTTGCTGTTGGCATTACCCTGGCATTGCCTGCACTACTACTAGCTGAGGATCTTGACGCATAATATATTGTTCGATTGCTAGTCCTGCTGGCTAGTCGGAATGTGCATCTCTTACTGCAAGGGCAACAGCAAAATAACCTGCTGCCAGCCACTGAAATAGAGCCACAACAAGTGGGTTCGTTGTTGTAGTTACCTTGGATCGGATGCACTTACACACTTTGTAAAAAGCCACAAACCGTTTATTGATAGAGATGTGTGCAGTTTTTATACTCTGATCCCGAAGGCATTCGTCTCTCCAAGTTGGATGCTTGAAACTTTAATAAATGCACGTATGCATATAGCCGAGTCGGACAATGTGGAGGTGTGAGCAAATCGATAAGCCATATAGTATACATTTCACAGCTCAAGTCGCACAGTTTGCCGGTAGCCGGCCCTGGCTTTAAAATGCATTTGCATAACTTCACCTTTTCGCACATTTTGGGGCAAAGGGTAAGAAATGGGTGAGAAACCGATAGTTAGGATTTAATGAATAACTTTTGCTCAGGGAGAGGCGAGCGCAATCTTCCAACAGCCTGATTCCGTTCCTTGGGCATTTGTAACATGATATCCTCTTAACTGCTCCTCTCCATTGCCCTCACTTGTGGGATGTATGGATCCCAGATGCCCCCTTTCGTCTTTAAAACCATTACTGTTGTGCTTGGGTGTTGCTTAAATGCTGCGAATCTATCAAAGCAGCCTGAATAAAATATGTAGAATTCAAATATTTACCATCATAAAAAGGAAAAAAAACAAACTTTTGCTTGGTACAAGAAATGTTTGTTTATTTGTAAGTTGATTTGTGAGTCCTGGTACACACGCTCTATGCTTTGCAGAAATTTCTATGTGTAGCGATTTCGCTTATACGAGGTGTGTTCAAAAAGTATCGCGAATTTAGAATTTTCGCGGGTTACGTATATTCGAATTTCGATTTTTTTGTAGCGTTATGTTGGTACTCATGTCTCTCACTTATGCCGACAAGCTCGGCCATTTTGAATGTTCACTTAATTGTTGACAGCTGCTTTGCTTGCACGTATATTGGTTCATATGATAACTAAATTTGGCTCATCATTCGCCGCAATTGGTGCCTTAATTCGAGCGATCTTCTTCTTGCACTTCTTCTGCATGATTAGTAATCGAATGTCAAGCTTATACCTACCAGTGTCATCTACTCGTAAAAGAGCCCATTGAAAGAAAAGGCAATTTGTTGTCTGGCTTTCAATTCTTACGTCTTTCTATTTACAAATTAAATGAGTTTTTCTTGTGTTCTGACTGTTGGATTTGATTTGATTTGATTTGATTTGAATTTTGATTCGTATTTATATTAAGTATATGTTTAATATGAACTGTATGTAATTGGATTCCGTATTATCATTATTATTTTGTTTGTATTGTGCAATCATCGTCATATATGTGTGTGTATGTATGCATCAGTACAAGTCTGAATATGTTTTGTATTTGCATTTGTAATTGTATTTCGTAATTGAATTTGTATTTATTTCTATATATGTTCGTTATATGTAAGTATTGTTCTCCTATTTGGTAATTGAAAACCCTCCATTTGATTATACATATGTTGGTAAAAGCATGTAAAGCATAGTTATAAATGGGACATTGAAAGAAACTATTGCAAAAGTTCGCTGCTCCGATTATATCAGCTCCACATTTTTCGCAGTTGCTCACTTGCCGTAGTAGTTGCCGGGCGGCTGGGTTGGGTAACTCTTGGCGCCACCGGAGGAGTAGCCATCACTGCTGGAACCGCCGCCACGGGACGACGATGGATTCTCGCTGAAGAGACCGCCAAAGTTCTTAGAGTTGAAGATCTCGCCTAGGCCGCTGCCACCACCACGATTGGCAGCGTTATTGCCGCCTCCGCCGCCGCTGAGCAGGGTGCCCAGGAAGCTGCTAGCGCCACCACCGCCGCCGCCGCCGCCGGAATTGCCGCCGCCACCGGAGAGCACGGAGCCAAACAGGCCACCGAGCAGATTGCTGCCAGCTGATGAGCCGCCAGATGAGCCGCCGCCTCCGCCTCCACCGGAGTAGCCGCCGCTTGGCTGATAGGCGTTGTTGCCACCGCCCTGACCATTGCCGCCATTGGCGCCACCTCCCTGCAACTGCTTGGCAATTTGGCCTGCAATGATACCAGAAACCGCTTGACTCACCGCCGGATTTGAAAAGAAGTTGGAAAAGAATCCGCCGCCCTGCTTATCCTTGGGCTTCTGGCCGCCGCCGCCATTGTCATAGCCAGGCGCGTTCGGAGTATAGCCGGGCGAGGGCTGATAGCCGCCTGGGGCAGGCTGATAGCCTCCCGGAGCTGGCTGATAGCCGCCTGGAGCTGGCTGATAGCCCCCCTGTGGGTTGTTGCCACCTTGTGGATTATAGCCGCCGTACGGATTGTAGCCACCACCGCCATTGTTATTGCTCGGAAGCGAGGGATAGAGACTATGCCCGCCAGCCGAGAAGCCACCACCATATCCACCGGAGCTGCCGCCCTGGTTACCAGCTGCATCCGGCATAGGCGCGCTCGGCGCATTTGGCGCAAACGAGTTGTGGGTGTTGCCGGTGTTCACTTTACGTCAGAGTCAGTGTCAGCGTAGCAGCAGAGCAGCAGAGCAGCAGCAGCAAGCAATTAATGTTAGCCACAAAAGCGTTAAATAAAACGAAAAACAAAAATAAAAGAGAAACACAAAATACATTTAGACAAAAACAAAAAAAAAAATAAATATGTTTATATATATATACATATACAAAATGACAAAATGAAATCAAAGCGTATTAATTTTGTGACCGGAAGTGGGTTGGAAAGTGAGCGGGGGGAAGGGGTTCAGTAAGGTGGAGAGTCTTTTGGTATGCGCTTGTCTTTGATTTACTTAGCTTAGTTTCATTACAGTTGCTCGTTTCCTCATTTTGATAAATGTACTATCCATATGCCTACAATTGATGAATTTCTCGATAGCGATAACGACATCGTTATCATACATATATCGATTTTGTTTAATAGCTTAGTCTTTATAAGTCTTCTCTGCCGTATGGTTTAGTAAATGTTTTCGTTAAATGCTTAAACTTTTTAAGTATATTTGTTGTATGATTATATAATATATATACACATACACATATATTGTGTACACCGATACATATTATGCACTTGCAAACGCAAAGTCCCCGCCAATTGGAATACCCTTTCCGTTTTTCATTTCATTTACCATGACTAATTAACGGTATTATTAGTTTTTTATACTTCATTACTACATAGTTGCATGCTTTTCGTTTTTTTTTTTTCTTTTTCATTTTTCTTTTTTTGGTTACGCCAGGGTTAGGTTAAAATATAGTTGGATCAAATGCTTTAGTTAGTTTTTAATACTGTTTACATTGGGTTCCACTCAAAAAAATGTGTGTGTAATTGTGTGCCAGTAAATAAATGGGAAAACAATAGCAACTGTGCGCTAAATGTTTGTACGGACGGAGTAAATATACTTATATACGTATGTATATATAAATGTATGTACTTTTTTTTATTCATAAATTCGTGTCACAAGAAAATAAATGATACAACCAATTAAAACACGTATAGGATAAATAAACACATACAACTCAATATTACA
Source organism: Drosophila nr. fundita (assembly GCA_035044245.1). Lineage (NCBI taxonomy): Eukaryota > Metazoa > Arthropoda > Insecta > Diptera > Drosophilidae > Drosophila > Drosophila nr. fundita. The sequence continues at coordinate 359,234 of JAWNMG010000795.1, forward strand.
AATCATACAAATTAAATGGAACTTTAGCTATTAAACAAAAGACAATTGCAAAATGTTTGTTCACATCATTGCAACATTAGATTGAATGATGTAGAAACTATGTCTATGAGAGTTGCATACAAAGAAGGATATTCTTGACAAAGATAGGCATAAATATCTATATCTATTAACAAGACCAGCTTTATCATAGATTATGCACAAAACTATCAGTTGCTTGTGTTCCCGCAGCCGGTAGCAAGTTGCGCCATGAGTTGCATGTTGCATTTAAAAATGCCGTTTCCTGTGGTGAGTTTGATTCAAGATTTCGTTGACACTTTGGCTCTTAATTGATTTTCAAGTATATACGTAAGCATATTTGTATATATTCCTTATATTCGTTATATACCTATATTGCCACCATTTAGAAAACATCAGAGTATTACACAGTCGGTTACATCCGATTGCAACGCTCTTACATGTTTTTCTTATTTTAGTATGGTTGTATCTTAAATTTGCAATGCTTGCAACTATTTTTCAGCTGTAGTTTGATTCAAATTTTGTATTTTCTTTTTTCTACTTCTTCGCTTAGTTAAATCATTAAAAACTTTTGCAAGTTGTAGGCAATTCTCCCGCCTTACCGGCACTTGTTAAAAAAAACTTTTATTATTACATTTATTTCTGTACTTTGTGCACTTCTATTTTTTATTTATTTTTTTCTGTTTTTTTTTTGTTTGTTTTTTGTTTGTTTTTTTTTTTGTTTTTGTTTTTGTTTAGCATTCAGCTCTTCATTTATTTTATTCACTTGTTTTGGTTTTTTTTCATTACATGTTTTCGGCCTAAAAGTGAGCTTGTTATGCACTTGGATTGACATGCGTGTCCTTATCTACAAAAACCTAGAATGGACTGCCTTTGCAATCAACAACAACAACAACAACAACAGCAATTGCAACCAAAGCAATTGTGAGAAGAGCAGCAACGACTGAGCGAGAGCAGGAAATGGTTAACACAAAATTCGAAGCATCAACAAAAATGAAATTCACATCAAAGTTGATGTGTGTGTGTGTGTGTGTGTGTGTGTGTGTAGCAAGGTCTGTGGCTGCTGTCTGCACCGGGGGCAAGCCCCAAATTAAATTCCAATTTAATTGAGCTGCAAAAAACGGAGAGAAATGCAACCGGCCTTCAGGGCCAGCAGTGGACCGTACACTGACTGATAGTTAGACCACACAAATGAACTCACACACACACAGGCACACACGCACACACAGACACACACACACAGACACACACACGCTCGCACACATAGATAGATATCAAGTGAGCGGTCTGCTCGCACAATATTAAATTGAAATTACGTATACGTGCCGTGTATGTGTGTGGGGATGTTTGGTGTGGACCTAAATCCTTTTGTTGTTGTGGGTGGATGGTGGCTGTAGCTGTTGCTGCCGCCATTCATTAAATAGCAGCACAGCCTGCCACACAAAGCAGGAGTCAACGATATGGCTGTTGCAGCTGTTACCATTGCATCTCTTCTTGTTGTCGCTGTTCTTGTTGTTCTTGTTGTTGTTGTTGTTGTTGTTGTTCTTGTTGTTTTTGCTGTTGTTGCTGTAACCACCAATGTTGTGTCTTAAACTAGAGCAGTAAAACCATTAATTTCAATTTGAGAAAGAATATTTAAAAAAAAAACCAAGCAAAGCGATCGGTCTGCGAATAGTCGATCGTTGTCTTCGTTGTGTTGCAGGATCAGGAGTGAGTGGGATCAGTGGGGGGAAAGTAACTGCCGCTGCTACTGCTTTATTTTATTACGTGCTACCACCGCCGCTGCCTCTGTTGGCCAGCAGCAACAGCACCACTACGAATAGGCCGATGAGTGGAGCACTGGAGCTGTTGAGTCGCCCCGCTGCCGATGGGTGCGCTTGGGTTTGACGATTGTAGGGATTCTGTTGATTCTGGTTCTGGTATTGTGGTGGTGGCTTGTTGTACATGTTCGCATTCTGATGATGGGTCTGGTAGCCCTGATAGTTGCTGCCATATGGTGCCAGACCGCCGCCGCCGCCGCCGAGGATGCCTATGCTAGAGCTAGGCATGCCAACGCCGCCACCGCCGCCAGGCGGTCCGCCAGTGCCGGCCGGTCCCGAATAGAACGGTATCTGGCCGAATACGAAGGGATTCATCGGCTGCATGCCATGCATGGGATAGCCCGGGTTGAGCACGCTACCTGGATGATTGGGTTGGGGAAACTGTTGAAATGCTGGCGCTTGCGTTGGCGAATTATATGGAAAGATTGGCATATTGGGTATTATGGGCATATGATACTTTGCCCCGAAGACATAATGCGGATCGACACCGGTTGCCGAAGCGCCAGCGGCACCATTTGAGCCCTCTGCATTAGCGACGTTTTGGCTGCCGCCATTGCCGCCAATTTGTTGGCCGCCAAGGCCCCCATTTTGCTGGCCATTCGACGGCTGCTGCTGATTACTATTTTGATTTCCATTGATATGGTTATTTTTGTTGTGATTGTTATTGTTGTGATTGAAGTAGGTGTAGGTGTTAAGTGTGGGATTTGAAGATGCGGGCGCAAATATTTTACTCTCAGGCCCCGTATTCAGGCTGGATCCTGTTAGAAAGCCATGGCAATGATCGGCGAGAGCAGTTGTGAACGAGTAAGATAGACAGGGAAAAAAAGAGAAGAATGCAACACCATTGGTTAATCAGCGTTGAATGATCCACCAGCGGCTGCTACTGCTGCATGCAAGATTGAGCAAGCTGGCACAGCCAAAGCTCTCTCCCGCTCAGTCTCCAATGTGAGCGCGCTCTTCATCCATCTAAGAAGAGCTTCTGCATGCATGCCGCAGACAGCAGCTGGTGGAAGGGCGTGCTTTGTCTATTAGTGTGTGCTAGTGTTTGTGAAAGAGAGAGAGAGAGAGAGCGAGTAAGCAATAGCAAATGAACGCGAGAGATTTGCAAAGCTTGAATTTATCCATTTATCTATGTATGTATGAATGTATGTGCATTGATGCATGTATGTATTTGCATGTATGTGTGCAGCAGCCAAAGCTCAGTGTTGGGCAATGAGACAATGAATGAGCGGCGAGAGAGTGCACATTGAAGGAAATCAAAAAGCAAAACTTCTGTTGTTTTGAGTGAGATAAAAAGAGAGCGTTGTATTTGTATTTGCGCTTATGCAAATTTGTGTATGTGTGTGTGTGTGTGTGTGTGTGTATGTGTTGTGGGTTAAGTTCTTGATTTGTATTTGTAAGTAGTAGATTATAATGTACATAATGTGTATAAAATAATGCAAATGATAAGCAAACATATATAATTTTTAGCCACAATATAAGTACATGTACATATGTATACCTATTGATACGTATGTATGTATACATGTATGTCCCTCGATCTGTCTGAACGTCTGCCGATCTCTCTATATTAATGTACGACGTGTTTTTGCAGTCGTCAATTTGGAACGAGCTCGCCAAGCTCCACCAAACCCAAGTCCACAATTTAAAGTGAATAAAGCACAAAAAAAAAAAATGGAAACAAAAACAACACAAAACAAAAAAAAAAAAATGAACAAATAAATAAATAAAATAAATACCTGACGGATTAACTGACGACGACGAGGAGGAGGGATTGGCCTGGTTGGTGCTGGAGCCACTCTTGCGCTGGCACGTTGGATAATTGCCGCAGTCCTTGCCGTCGCGCTGACTATAGCTGCACGAATCGCTGGTGATGATACACTCCTCAGTGGGCAGGCAACCGATGTCGGAGCATCCGCGTCCATACTCTTCACGCACATACGTTACGTAACGAAATTCAATACGGAAACAGAATCGTCGAAGCACGCGAGAACGAGGTCATTATGGTATTGGTGTTGGTGTTGGTGTTGGGAACAGTTGTTAAGTGTTTCGTTGTTGGTTTTTCAGTGGGAAAGTCAAAATAATACAAATTATAAGATAAGACGTGGGCGCGTACGTTTTATAATGATGGCAACAATGTCAAGAGAGAGAGAGATGAATATAGTGATGATGATGACGGTGAATGCATGATTTTTTTTATACATTACGCAGACACATATAAGAAATGGAGTAATATAACAAACAAAGGAAGGAAAACAGACAAAAATAGAGAGAGAGAGAGAATGATAAAGACGATCAAGGCTCCAGTCAGTTGCTTGAACTGGCCGAACACAAGACTCCAATACGCCAAAAGCGGCGTAGGAACATGAGGACGGAACAACAACAAGGACAACAAAATAAAAACGAAACTTATTGAAAACCATATTACGTATACGTACTGGAATAGGCATCCACATGGCTGAACTGCAGCTGTACCGCCAGTAGCAGCATTAGGGTAAGCCGTGCCACACCCATTTTCGCCATGGTTACAAGTACGCTCCAAGATCCTCGGGCTTGAGTCGATTGCTTCTGCTGTTGTTGTTGCTGTTGTGGTTGATGTTTCTGCAAAATGACGCGAACAGACGTTGTAACTGATTATTGGAAAGCTGATGGTGGACATATGAAAATGTCTTCATATTATTTTTTTTCTTATAAAATATCGTTTCGCTAGGCCAAGTTTGTTGATACAGACATGCATACATATGTAGCATTGATAACTAGACACAAGTTTATTGCGGTTATTTGCGTTACAACGCAGATACAGCCGAACGGGGCAGACGAGACAGACGGGGAGAGACGAAAAAGAGAACAGTGGCACAGACGCAGGCGGCAGCCATGGCACATAGAATAAATGGCGTCGCAATTCTTTGGCGCATTTGCCCCTTGCCTTTATTTTGGTCTACTTGCCGCATATGACACGCCCACACCCGGTCGACTCGGCTCCTGATGTGGCCCTCGACTCCAATAAAAATGGGCAGCTGTGCCAACAATTATATTGATAGCTGGGCATCTCGCAAATTAGAAGCTTAATTTGACGTCTAATATATTTGCTTGTACATGGAGAAACTTAGATTAGACTGTCGCAAATGCCAACAACTATTTCTGGTGCATTGAGTGCCTCAAAGGACGGACATAATGCTATCGGGAATAATTAGTAACATTTACACAGCCGAGAAGAAAGAGCTATTCTTGGACGAAGTTTAGAGTTTCCTTTAGTGAGAAGGGGTCAACAGAATGCCACTGCGATTGTTAGTTGACAGGGTTCCAAGCATGCATGGTTGTTATTAACCATTTTAATATTAAATGCAATTTATCTTTTTTAATGCTGAATATTGGCAACGCTTGTGAAGCTCGTGGCGTTCAGCACATGACGCGCAAATTGAAAAGCTCTCAAAAAATGTGGCACATATCAAAAGCAAACAATTTACGGAACATTTCAGAATTTCGCCCGCACAATCTGGATTCGGCTTAATACGGGGAGACTGCTCTGCGTGCTGTCAAGCTTCATTTCCATATTCAAATTTCCGCCAAAATGACGGAGCAAGTTTCTTTTTTTAAATACCTTAGCAGGGGGTATTATAAATTTTGTAACGAAGCGTGCAACGCTGTGGCAAAAGCATTTGAGTATACGAAATATACGTATATTTATGTTGACACACCAGAAAGTACTGCCAGAGGCAAATGCTCCTCTGCCAACTGTAAGAAGGTGCCTTGGCAACGAGCGCGGGGTGGATTATCCGAAACAGTTGGATCATAATTGATTGATGGCTTAATAAGCCATGAATTTCGTTCTGGTAGTAGATATCATAGAACTTCATAAGTGTGCATGGCTTCCAACTGTACTTCGCTTTATGTGGGCAAATTAATTAAAATAGAGTATTTATTCTTCGCCAATCCCCAGATAACTGCAAATACTGCGAAGGTAAAAATATTGCTTTGCCCTAAAGGAAATTGATTGAACAGCATTGATTTGTTTGTATTGTATTTTTTATTTTTATTTTTATTTTTAAATATTATTCGCATTTATTTTCATATCGGTCGAATTTGCTTGTGATTAATTTTTGAGCACTGATTTGCCGATGGGGAATGGTTGGTGAGGTACGTTAAAGGAAATAGAAATGAAATGTGAATTGTTGGGCAAATGAAAACTCATAAATCGGGCGACCATCGATGATTTGTGCGCCACTTCATTTGTCCCTCCGAATGCATCCCCGATGCGCTGCCAGTCTATAAAGCGAACACAAATTTGAGGATTGGAATTGGGAAGCCGCAGCTATGACAGCCACTATCGGAGTTGGTGCTCAAGCTGAAGTTGAAACTGAATTTGGAGTCGGAGTTCGAGTTCGAGTTGGTGGGCATGATGCTGGAAAAAATGCCACACAAATGTGTTTTGTCTCTTTTTTTTAGGTTATTTTTTGTTTTGATTCATTCTTTCATTTTTTATACCTTGCGGCAAAAGCAGCGCACACATCATTTCAGCTGTTCCCTATTCTTGGTTATGTTCCCCCTCCCGACCCACTCCTGCAGCTGCTGCTGCTGCTGCTGCTGCTGATGCTCCCACTCAACTCAACTCGCAGTTGTCCATCCGTTTGTCTCTCCGTCCATTTCGTGCATTCGTCTGTGTTGGGCCATACTCCGGTCGACGGAAGCCAAAAGTGGAAATGCATGATAAATGACACGACGCTTTGCTTACTTTTTGCTCCTTTCTCTCTGTGCCCGGCTCTTCATTTTGTTCGTTTTGCTGCTCTTACATTTGCCCCCGCGCGCTGCTGCTGTGCAACCGTTTTTATTTTAAGATACAAAACAAGTGGACGAAAATTGTGGAACGATGACGTCGTAAATATTTTGTTGCAACATTTTTTTGTGCCGCACTCTGGGCGTGTGCAACTGTGTGTGTGTGTGTGTGTGTGTGCATTTGTATGAGTGTAGTCAAAGAATCACACAAGAATAAAAACAGCAAAGCAAACTGTCCGCGAAACGGAAGCACTAACTAAAACAACTGCAAGGGGAGCCCAGCTCAAGCGAGCCAGAACACAGGCCACAACACAGCACAACACAGCACAACACAACACAACACAACACAACACAGCACAACAAAACAGCGAACAACATAACTCACAGGAGCATTCACAGCCACAAAGGCAACCGGCTAGAAAGAAGCCTGTAATCAGCTACCACTTTACACTGAAGAACAGCTCACGCTTCATTTTTTTCTTCTTAGCAATATGTCAAAACAATTTAATGCTTTGAAAATAAATCGATTAATCTTCTTTGTTTGACAGCCAAACAAGTTTGATCTTTGGAAACAGGGTTGCCGAAACATTTCATTTGGAAGCGAAAAAAGTAACATTAATAAACTCAAAGCGTTATCATAGATTGCATTCTGGCTGCTCTGCGGCTTGTAAGGCGATCGCTGTGTACCTCCTCTGCTCCAACCACCCACATAATGCCGAATTGGCACCCACATTATGCCGAATTGGCACCCACATGATGCCGAATTGGCAGGTTAGCCGCAAGTGCCGACGCTTGAGTCCGCTACTCTGGTTAGGGCGTCACACGTTCATACTTGAGCCATGTGAATATGGCATGAGCACATCTGTTTAGGGGCTTTCCAACGTACAACTTTTTGTTTGCAAAAGCTGCCTAATATTTGTAATATTTTTTATGCTAGGTAAAATTGTTTTCCTTACCAAACTCGTGCATTATTCATTGTTTATGTGTGCACAACTTTTTTGCTTTCCAAGATTTGTTTGCGAAACCCAATAAGTCTGAGTGTTATTCGAGGTGTCTATTGGTGCAACTTCGAACCAGCTACGTCTGTAGCACACTTATGAAGATCCCATTCAAATTCTCGTTCAAAGTTATTAATTGGCAGCAAGTGGAATTTTGGTATTGAGATGCTCCATCCCTTAAATACTTGGACTGTACAAAGAATTGCAATTGCAGTCGATTGTTGCTTGTGTAAAATATTATTTGGTTACGGCGTTGGGGGTGTGGTGTTGGGGTGTTGTGGTTTGGGTGTTTGGGCGCTGTTGAAGTGGTAACGGCATAATAAATTGCGTACAACAGCATTTTGGCAGAGAGCAAAGTGCGCATTGATATTCCTAAGTGTTGTAGGGTGCACACTAACGCTGGCAGCGACGCCGGCAGCGCTGTGGTTCGCGGGGCATAAACCGAAAATTCACACTTGGTTACTTCCTTCATGACTTTGGATATTATTGTGGTTTATGTTAGCGCTGCCACTTGCCGGCTGGCCGACGTCTCTTGAAGCGGGCACGCCCCGACGCCCAAGCGGCATGTTGCCGCATGTTGCCTGCCGCTGTGTGATGTATGACTCCATGAAATGCGATATATTCATGTTAAATTATTTTTACAAAAAACGAAAAGGAAATGAACACGAATTGCGATGGGACAAGACAAGAGTGAAAAGTGAAGAGCTAACGAAACCGAAATAAAGCAAACGAAACGATATAATGATGATGATAATGATGATGATGATGATGATGAGGCAAGTCAATGCGGCCAGTTGTGCAAGCGCATGTCCGGCAAGTTGGCAGCCAAAGCGACAGTGTTCACCAGCGCCAAGTGGCGCCACATTATTGCAGTTCTTGATTTTGATCAATCAATTAATAGTTTTCAACTTCATTCATTACGTTGCAACAAACCCAACAATTCCCTTTTGTTATAAATGCAATCCTGCTAGATATATGTACATATGTGTATATACTTTTTGGGGATACGGAGTAGCGGTACCTGTCTCCGTGCACTTTCCTCAATTGTTAAATAGTGAAAATTGGCGCAGCAGCTGCAACGCAGCCGGCAGCCGGCAGCTGACAAGCTGGCATCCATTTGTCATTACCGTGGCGGGCGGGTCAGGAAGATTGGTGCAGCGGGGGAGGGGAGGGCTGGGCCTTTTTGTTGGGCATTGGCATACGCCATGTGTTCAAAGCGTTTAACAACAAGTTTAATTAGCAAATGTCGCGTGGGTAGTTCGGGTCCTGATGGGGGGGGTGGTTGGGTGGGTGCCCCGGGCCCGAGTATGACCAGGCAACTCTGGCATATTAAATTCCAGGCAGCAAGCGAGCGAATGCCAATTCGTGGCAAGGCGCCCCAGGCACACAATTTTGCTGACTACGCAAAAAAAAAAAAAAAAAAAAAAAAAACCGGAAAAAATTCCCGAAAAACGAAATCTTTGTAAGGCAGTTAATTAAAAATTTGAATGTGCAGGGAAGCGGATGTGTGGAGAGATGGCCGTGGTGTCTATTTGTATGTGAGAGACGAAATCCGGCCCCTGAAGCCCAGAACAAAGACCAGATCCAACAGCAGCAAATAGATAGAAGCAGAGAAAGAACCACAATTAAAGTTAGCAAGTTTCCAAACTAATTGAAATGCTCCAAGCCCGCCTCAAACTGCATTTTGGATATAGAAGCATGGAAACAAATTGAAACAATTTGCGGATCATAAGTCAAATTCTTAAAGCATTTCGCTTTACAGCGAATCAGCACAAAATTCAATAAATACTTTTTAAGTTTCATAAAGGCAGCAGGAAACCAGGCAGTTCATGCTGTTCAGGAATATATTATATATATATATATTGTGTCGTTTGACTTTTCATATCCTGCGGTTGCATGTGAACATGCCTGACATATTGGCAGCCAGCGAAATAGAAAATAAATGGTTTATTAAACATTTGTTAAGCGCATGGATATCTAATGAATATATATATATATATATGTTTATATGTATGTGAATGTACACATTTGAGTGTATTTGTCAGTAACCACAACATGTTTGTTGTGCAAAACAGTCCGAAACATGCGAATATTGAATATTGCCATTAAATGTATGCTTTTTAAACAATGCGATTCTGCGACTGACACATATTCAAATCGAAAGGGACAGAGGCAGAGGGGCTAAAGGGCAAGCCAAAAACCTAAGCGAGGCATGCCTAGAAAGCTGACTCGACCTCTAAGCCTGGCATCAGACCTGTGGTGCGAAACAAGTCCGGACAAATGGCACAGATCTCTTAACCATTGTTCACAGCTCGAAGTTGAGCTGAGCTAAACTGTAGCTGAGCCATCTAAGTCCAAGTCTGCCTGACTGCTCTCTGACTGACTCTCTTTTGTTCCCTGCAAGTCTCACTAATTTGCATGGAGTCTATGACGTTATGTAAATCGCTTGGCAACTGCTGATATTACCAGGGTAGAAGGCATTCGGTGTTGAGATATGGAAGCAGAGTGGCAGCGACTTTAAGTGGTTAGCAACGGCAGCATGCAACCAAGGCAACAAATACTTATTAGCTGCCAGTGATGTAACGACGACTTTGTGGACAAGGACAAGAATGATGAAGATGACGATGACGATGGCGATGGCGATGGCGATGGCGGGACGAAGTTCGCTGTCTACTTCAGTGGTGTTGCTGCTTAAGTCGTCGCTGGCACACTTTTTAATTTTCCCACTCAACGTCGAAAGATTTATTAGTCGATTGGCGACGCAGCGTATACGTGATGCAAGTTGCGGCAGGGCGGGGAGAGGCGGGGTGTGACAGGCATCTCAACAGTTAATCGGACATTACATTTTGCCTGCCTTGGGCCATATTACGGCAATTAAAACTTTTCTCGTTATCCGTCATAAATATGAAATTTTCCTTTCTTTTTATGCGTTAATCCCGCTCCCGCTCCCTCTCCATCCCTCTCCATCCCTCTCTCTCCCTATCGCCAGCTCTTGCATTATCTCTGCGATACGCTTTGTTGTTTCATTCTATTACTAATTTCGCCCTGGTACACTCTGTGAATTCCGCCTTTTAGTCAGTTGCATTGGAAATAATAACTTCCGCTTGCCTGCTTCTTTGACTAACAAATGAAATGATTGCCAAACAAGAGTTTTGCTGCCTGGCAGTCATCCCTTTTGGACCTACCCCTGAGCCACCATTTTATTGCATCGAGCAACAAAGAGAAAATTTCGCTTCGCACTGAGGCAAACTTTATTATACTACTTGTAAGAAAATGCGCAAAATAGAACTTTCTGACTCGAACCCAGCAACAGCAGGCAGGCAGGCAGGCAGTTAAAATAAGCGAGCGGAAGGCGGCACACAGGGACATGGGGTGTGTGGCTTGTGGCGTGTGGCGTGTGGCGTCTATGCCCGCCAGGCAACACACAACGTACACATTTAATAGACGAGGGCTGTCCAAGCATCTTGTATTAAGCATGCGTGTAAATATGTAAATATCTTGAATATCAATTAGTTACCGACTTATCATAATGATTATACCTAACAATCTGGCACACATACTCCCCTGCCCGAATCGAGATCACCCAACAATAAGATAAGTTTATTTTTGAACAACTTGTTAAAGTGTAATTTCAATTAATTACATATTATTTTCCAACTTGTGAAACGTACCTCGCATTTTCGCAATAACCGCTTATAACTGCGGATAATAATAACAAAATCAAGCGTTCAATTTTCCCATTTTTGTGTGTACGTGTGTGTGTGTGAGTGTGTGTGAGTGTGTGAGTGTGTGTGTGAGTGTGTGAGTGAGTGTGTGTGTGAGTGTGCGAGTGTGTGTGTTTTTATTGTATAAGCAAGTGGATAAGCCACCATCCATTGCAACCGAACTCCCCGCCATTACCCCGCAAAAAAGCGAAGGCCGCAACACCCATCGATAGTGTATCCACTCATTCCAAGCCGTTGAAGCGCAACCGGCGAAGTGCATCTTCAACTTTTCTTCAAGCTGGTGGAAAAACGTGAATGTTTATATCAACTGAAGCACTCAAATAACTTGCAACAGCAAAAACTAAGCGAAATACTTGTTCGGTAAATAATGCATCGACTATATTTGTTTACTGATCGTGGGCTAAACAATATTAGCTTATGCACAAGCAAATGCTTTGGAAAGCAGCAGTGTTCCCTCTGTAGTCTGCTCCCAAAGGGAAACCATTAAATCAAACTTGTTTGTTTTTGCGTTCTGGCAAATAACAGTGGAGAGGAATGTTTATAATATACGTAGCTGAACCTTACGTTTCCACCAGCTGTATGCTCATTGGCAAAATAATCGTACTCGTACTTGCCAACCTGGCCAACCTTGCCAACCACACCCAACCACCACACCCAACCACTCCCAACTACACCCAAGCATACAGTCTTCTATTAAGTATAATGTGTGAGATTGCCGCTAGCGTTTTCAAATATTTTGTGCTGTGCCTTACAGCGCCTTACAGTGCCTTGCAAACACTTGACAGCAAGAACGCCTTTTTGAAATTGTATTTTAATTGAAATTGAAATATTTATGCTGCCACTTGCAACCGAAGCAAGTGACGCGCCGCGATGTTGATGTTGAAGCTGCTGACTTTTAAATTTAATCAAGCGCCAAGTGTAAAGCAAAATCTAAACAAAATGCCAACATGCCCCCCAATGTGGAATGTGGGTGTTTGTGTGTGCACAGCCTGTGCGGCAGAGTGCTTATACTCGTATTAGTTAGGGTAGCATAAATTTAATTAAGTTGAGAAATGTCAACGCTGCTGCTTTTCACCAAGTCTCGCATCGCTTCATATTATTTCTTGGCATTCGTTTCATTTTGTTTTCTTGTTCCGTTTCGTTTGACGGACGCCATTTTGACATATTTTACAGCCGGTCGCCAGTGTTGGCAAGTTGCACTCACACACACAGATGGAATACATCTACGCAAGGCTGTGGCTCGAGCCGATCTTTGTATTCTTGAAAAGAATATTCTGATAACGGAGTCAAAATAGTTGCAACAGTCTGCTCACAGGCGTGGGAGGATCGATCTGTGAAGAGGTTGCCAGCAATGTAACATTCAAATTGTTGGCCAATTGACACAGTGATGCCCTTATTACTAATTTGTAATGGGTATTCAGAATAAAAGAACAGTTGCCACTTTGGGTGTGAGTCTTGGTATGGGAGTGGGTGTGGGTGATGTGGATGGAGACTGCAGACGTGTCTGTCAATGCTGGCCATGGTTAGACAAACATAAAGTGAAAATTTTCAATTTCGTATGCAAAACTGTGGCACTGCTCGATAGTCACGCACCACAAAATGGGGCGTTCAGTGGGTGTGGCAATGATAACATTCACTAAGAGAGAGAGCTAGCTGCCCTTAGTACAGATTTTGCCTTTTACTTTGACTTTGCATTTGCGTGTTCCTTAAGCTAGATTTTGTGTGCTGATAGGCGCAAAAAGTCAAGTTGTGGCAGCCAATTAACAGCGACCGAGGCATCAGACCCTTACCCGTAGCGGGTGCAGCTGTTAAGAAAAGCACAAGTTAAACAAAACGGGCCAAAGTGCACACACACACACACGCACACACACTCACACACACAATGACCAACCGACTGAGATGCCCAGGGCAAGAGATTGAGGGTCGTGTGTATGTGCGAACGTGCTTGTGCCCCATGCTGCATGCTGTAAGCTCGTTTATAAAGTTGACAAAAAACGTTTGGGTCGACGATAATCATCTGGCAGTTTTGCGCTATCAGCGACACACACGCACACAATGGACCAGGGCCAAAAGGAACCACTGAAGCGTGCCAAACATGAGGATGGGCATGAGAATTGTGCTGTGGCTAAGGATGAGCCTTAGTAGTAGGAACGAATGAATATACATGGACATGGCTATGGAAGTGAGCATGGGAATAGGAAGCTCGACACTTTTGCTTTTGTCAGCATGCTCTGATATGGGTGAGGTTAGAACACAGGGTGACGGGTTCCCACCAATTCTTTTTTCCGAAAGATGACTGGCAAATTTTTAAGCGATAAAGCAGCGCGCATGGAGCGCAAGAAGCCGAAGGACTGGGGCAACAGATAGGGGAGCATCCAACAGAAAGCAACACCTCGGGCTTGACCTGCTAATTAGCGGAAGAAGCTGAAAGCCAAAGCGTCACACTTCAAAAAACTTCACTGCAAAATCATATATTGTTTAATATGATAATATACAACAGGTACTTGGCCCACCGAAGATTGCATACCCTTCCGTAACGGATTCCATATTTTACGTACACTCTCCCAAAGGGACACAAATATAAATTTGTTGTTTTCGAGTTGAATGTAGTCTCCTGTAATAAATTAGTTAATATTTCAATGGCCATATTATCTTGGAACACATCCACTTTATCCTTATGCCAAATAGTTTTGAACTTCAAAATAATATTTTTTAGTTTGCTTTTTATTCATACAGAATTCATGAAGGAATTCTACGCCTAAGAATCCACTTTGCAAATATTCGATTGTCCAACCGATTTTCTAATCATGATCATTCCTCATCATCCACAAATCAACAATATTTCAGTTTCCGTGCTCCTTTCACTTCATTGCTAGTAATTTAAGATATTATATATATTATATATTGAGATATTTATTTCACATCTGATACTTGCATGTTTGATTGAGTATCCAGGTACTTATGTATATATATATTGTTTGCACCATTCAACTCATGCAATGGTAATCTTCCAATTAGGGACTCTTGAATAGAGCACATTTATTTGATATTCTATTAAGTGTGTGTGTGTTTTTTTTTTCTATCCTTTTGTTCTTATTAATTATCACGTAATAAACTAATTAGCAGCAGGGCAAATAAAAAATGTATTTACGTCTGTGCTTTGCTGCAAAGCTGCTGCAAAACACATGATTCGAAGGATAAACAGGACTTAAATCCCCGCTGCTGTTCATTGGAGATTTGCTTTTAATACCTACGCAAGTCAGACTTTGCCAGGATTCTAGCAGTGACCTAATTGATGTAATCGCTTCTATTGGACTCCCCATCTTCCTTCCTGTCGAATCTCGGGCAAGTTGTGATGTATCATCCGTCTTTGCTATTCTGTCTGTCCGAATTGCCAGCTGATCTTCCAATTCTAAGTGTGAATGAGCCCAAAATAGTGTCTGCATTTGATTTGGCAACGGTGCTTGGCTCACCTATACGTATACACACATACGTTAATCTGTGCCACACAACGTAAATATATTCTTAAGAACCTAGATTCCTGTGCACTTACACTAAAACAAATCATTGTGGATTTGTTATGGATAAAAAATGTTTTGTTTTTTTTTTTCGATTCTTTGACAATGCAAGGGTAATTATTTGACTCGTCGACCGAATTATAATAATATTAATGTGTAGGCAGACGAATTTGTTTCAGTGCACACGCATATGACTTCATACACACATACGTAGCTAGCAAATCAGGTTAAACACACAAGCAATGAGCTGCGAGCTGCGAGCTGCGAGCTGCGAGCTCCGATGAACGAGGAGTGCAGTGGGCTGTGCGAGCATGGGATATGAGGAAGGCTTACTTTCACAGACGGCGACAACAGCGTCATGCCAAAGGCAAAGGCAAAGGCAACGGCAAAGGCAGAGCCGACGCCAAAGCCAACCCAATTGGGTCATAATTGCTTTACGGAAGCCAAACGCAAATGAGTCGTAAGCGGAGCAGCAGCAACGGAGAGTAACTACACGATAGCTGCTTACTGCTAACGAGTGAATGTAACCCGGCCTGCCAAGGGTTGCCAAGGATGCAGGTTAAGGGTCACTCTTGTCATGGGCAGACCGATTGCATTCAATAATGAGAGTGTGTGCACAACCCCCTGGGCAAGGGTGTGCAGACAAACACATCGATAAATTAAGTGTGTGCTATTTTTGTGTGTTACTTCAGTTTATTAACCATGCGACAATATTGATTAGCATGTAATTCAATTCAAACATGTTGGGCATATACATATTTACATCAAAGTATTCAAATTTTGATTAACTTTGAGCGATTCTCCAGTGAGTAACTGTTGCCCATTATTCATTTGGGTATTTTGTAGTTTTTCGTGTATGTGGCTGGCTGCGTGCAATGGCTTCTAGGCTGCACCGCAGACAGTTAGTACAAACCATATAATTACATTTGTGTTGATTTAAAATGGACGCAATAAATGAATTTTAAAACACGCACACGCACACACGCACACACACACACACACACACACTCACACACACACGCACACACACACACACACACCTAAGCACTCGCAATGGTGCACACGTGGCCACTGGAGTGCGAATTCAGTCAGTCGTTAAGCAGCCTATGGGGAAGCGAGGGGGAAAAGAGCGCAAAGCAAACGCAGTTAATGAGCCCCACGTGGCCAACATGTTAAGCCCAGTTAGTAAATGCATCTGTTTGCCACCTCCGAGACCTCCCGGCTATTTGCATTTGATTCATGAGACTCGTAATTTTTGTGATTTAATTGCCCCGCGGCCTCGCGACTCTCATGCCAATGACAAAGGACAATAACTCTGCACTTTTCTATACCCTTGCGAAAGGTATTGTTATTTCCATATAGCAGAAAGCTTTACTCTTTTAGGAGCAAATTTCTAGTTCATCAAGATATCATCATCTAATTTGATTAGTCTACTATTACTGGAGTGAACAAAGATCTCTGTCGGCCTGTTCACGCCGGTCAGCAAGAGTATCCAATCTTCGTCGATCTCAGCTGTACTTTGTGCTTAAAGCACCAACATTAATATATCATAAATAAATCCGTTTTTAAAATGGTTAAGAAACCGCCTTATCTTTTTTGCGCTTATTCATCGAGTCCAGGAACATACATCATGACGCTGACGAGGCGTCAAC
This sequence comes from Drosophila nr. fundita, assembly GCA_035044245.1. Classification (NCBI taxonomy): domain Eukaryota; kingdom Metazoa; phylum Arthropoda; class Insecta; order Diptera; family Drosophilidae; genus Drosophila; species Drosophila nr. fundita. The sequence continues at coordinate 375,735 of JAWNMG010000795.1, forward strand.
GGCAGGCAGACATTTGGTCGCCAAAGTTGCCACATCACCAAAACGGAGGACGGCAGTGGCACAAGGAACCGCAAGCAAAACAACTTTATAGCTGGACTATTCGTAAATCGCATACAGTTTAAATGGCTAGACAAAGTAGTGCCACATGCGAGTCAAGCGGAGCGGAGAAGGGAGTGCGTTGAGTGGGCATGTGATTGGGAGTGGCACTGGCCAGTGCCTGTAGCTGATATATACATATATACATGTATACATATATATATGTATATAGAGAGGGAAAGAGAGAGCGAGAGGGAGAGAGAGGACAACAATGACGCCAGAGACCATTGGACACTGGATGTCGTCTTATTGGATCGCTCTTTGGGGCAAAATAAATTACCATAATTTAGGGGTAATTCATTGCCAGCGGCAGCAAGAGCTCGCAAGTACAGCAGCACAGCAGTTCACACAGAGGACAAAATGTTGCGTCAGGGGCAGGGCAGCAGTTGCCGGACACTGGGCTTTTTTTTTTGTTATTTTATTTTTATTTTTTTTTTGCCGCTGTCGTCTTGCAAGTTAAGAGTGGACTTGAAACATGCACGACCCGGCAGAATGATGTGTGTTTTGTAACTAGGTCCTTGCCCTACAGATAACAGTATATATGTATATGCCGCACAGAAGGCAGTACTGTAATTAATTTTATAAGCTATTCAGATAATTTTCACATCAAACGAAACAATGATAAAAACGTACAATATTTTTTTAAGGACTAGAAGAGAGCGAGATGCTGGAAATTAAAATAAATTTATTTTTTTTTTGCTATCTTTATCTGATGGTATATTATTTAGCTGAGCAATACTGGTTAGGGCATTTCATCTTCGGCGTTCTGCTCACGGCTGCTCGCTCATATTTTTTGTTAAGACTCTATTTGTTGTTGTTGCTGCTGTTTAGTTAAGCTTTTGATAAACTGCCTCGCCCAACTTGAAACTTTGTCCGAGACAGAGACGGGTAAATGGCCACCACTGAGCCAAAATGTTGGCCACTTTAAGTAGGCGCAAATCCAGCTCGACGTACAAGGCTAATAAAGTTCAATAGCCAATACGACGCCTGCGAAATGTGCGCACAGCTTATTTAATGCACATTATCATATTGTTTTTTTGCGCCCTTTCACATTTTGTATTTCTTATTTTCTGTTTTGTTTTTGTTTCTGTTTTACTCCCTTTTTGACAGTCTGCCAAGGAGCGGCATTAAATTAAAACATTTACATGGCACAAACAACGACCTCTGACCTGCTAAAAACGAAAATAAAAAACACAATGTGGGGGAACTACAGCTCAAGGAGAAATAAAAATAAATATGCTCATTTTGTTTTGATCTAGAGAGGGCGCCAAGTCCTGCAAATTGTTAGTCATGATTCCAATAAATTGAATTGAAATAAAGATTGAGTCAAATAAAATGTACCAAGTCTCCCCAAGTGCGACAACGGGTCGTTGCCAGACGACATGATGATGATGATGGTGATGATGATGACGATGATGATGATGATGATGATGATGATGACGATGATGATGATGATGATGATGATGTTGATGTTGATGGTCATGATAATGAAAATGATAATGACGCTGGCATCGAATTTCATTGTGAATGAAATCGAATTCAATTGTGGAAAATCGAATGCAACGTCAACAGCGACAGCGGCTGCTGCAACATTGCCAGCGATGCGCAATAATTGCGCAACTTATCAACGTCATTCGGTCTTGGTTGGGTTTGGGTTCGGGTGCGGGTGTGGGTTCGGTTTCGTTTGTGAACCACTCATTCCCCGCCGGGACTGGGACCGTGCAGTCGGAAAGGGCATGGCTCGACACTCTGGCAAAATATAGTCAAAAACGGACCAAAAAAAAAAACCAAAAATATAATGAGACTTTCAGCTAAATGGCATTTTGTTATCAATTCGTATGTATATGTACATATGTATGCACATATCTATACACATATGTACATAGGTACAGTTAGTCGAGGAACGAGTCCGAGATACAGAGTACCCAAGTCTCTGTTATAGTGTAATTTATTTTAAGGCAACATCTGCAACAAATGCACATACATATATACATATATTATACTCATAACCAAAAACATTTCTCCATCAGCGGAAATAAGAACACAAAAAAATAGCAAAGTTCGCGAAATTTATTATTTTTGCCTACATTCGAAAAGCAAGAAATTTAATAACCAATTGCTGTAAAAATGACGCAATCTAAATTAAAGGTGTGTTGTGTGTGTGTCGCAAGTTGCAAGCAAAAACAGAATGCAATTGTTTTATTGGTTAAGTCGTTCCTTTTTCTGCTCACAGTATTTTAATGGTGACTTTAATTTTATCTGTATATTATTTTTGCGCCGTGAGTGCGAAAGCATTGTTAGATTTCTACTAATTAACGCTGTCTTAAGTTAACGACGGGCGCCGGAAGAGACCTACCCAGAGTATATTTGTTACAAAATGTTCATGTTGTTTTTGTGGGTGCGACAACAACAACAGTAACAACAACAATGGAAGCACAATGAATGCTTAAGTTAGACAGGTGGGGAGGGGCAGAACAGGGGCATACGACTTTACAATTCATTTTGCACATTTCCTTGACATTCTCATTTCAGCGGCAAGTTGTTTCAGCATTGTATACCCTTACAGAGGGCATCTTCGTTTTTGTTGTGCTGCAGGTAACGCATTGAAGCAGTCGCCCTCCTGCCCATAAGTTTCCCATATATTTTTCATACACAAATAGTCAAATGTGTTTCTCAGTTCATATCTATATCTTATCGGGTGCTGCCAAGGCAGCAACTGGGCGAAAAAGTAGTTGTTGTATGGCAACTTGATTATTTTCCAATAATTAAGATGCGGGCGAGCAGGTGAATTGCAGTGAGCAAAAGTATGCCATCTTCGGTGTGCCTTAGACAGCTATGCTTTCTTGTTGTGTACATCATTGTGTCTGCAGAGCCTGCACATGCGACGTGTCTCTCTATTGTGCTGTGCCAGTTTGTGCTCTCATACTTACACACTCTCTCACATACACTCACACTCTCACTCACACACACACACACATACTCATCTCTTTTGGTGTGTCGGTTGTAGAAGTGGGGTGTGGCGGTTGGGCGGGTTGCGGGTTGCGGGCTAGGGGGTTGTGGGTGTTGTGGGGGGAACGTCTGTTGATTAGAGCGTCGCTTAATTAGCGTCGCGCTTTGTTTTGCACACATTCCTACTTCCTATTCCCCATTCTCCAATTGCTGCTCCCAATGCACATTCACATTACTATTTATGCTTATGGCTTTGGTTGCGGCACCTGGTTTCCGTCTGCTCGTCTGCTCGTCTGCCTCGCCTTAGCGTGTCTTTGAGCTTATGCCTCAACCGTCTGGCCTAATGGATGCGGCGGCGTCTTCGGACTTCGCATTACGAGTGATGTCCAACGATGGTTGAATTTTTATATTTCATTTGTTCTCGAATGCATAGTATTATTTGTCATATATATATCATTACTCAATTTTAATGTTGCCACTTTGTTTTTATCCCCGTTCGTTGACTGATTGCCCCATGCGCCAGAAGGAGGTGATTAATATCGATACGATCGACTCGATTTGTTTATGTCATCTGTTCTTTGCATCTTTTTCCGCTGACCTCCATTTCTCTAGTTGGCTGCTGATGAGACCCTAATTAATTCCTTAAGACCTTAACTGGTCTGCGCAGCCACATGGTGCAGGTGGACACTATGTACTGGTACACAGTCTGCTGGCTGCTACTGGGTCTATTGGGTGTCACATTATTTAAATTTTTTGACTTTCGCAAAAGTTTTGCAAATTGACCAATGGGTGGACGACCATAACCCCAATTATATGAATGCACACAAGGAGCGCAAGCTCATTGCTTGGCCTCCAATATGGCTCTCAACCATTTTACCTTTGTCGGACTATGCCTCTGTCTCGGTCTCTGTCTCTGTTTTTGTAGTCGACTCCGTCTTGCTGTTTCTCTCTCTTTCTGTCTCCCTTTCTCCCTATCTCTCTCTCTCTCTCTGTCCCTCTCTCTCTCTTTGTTTGTCTGTGTCCGAAGTTCTCGATAATTGCAGCTCGAGAACTCTACGAATCAGCGACAACAAGTTTTCCCAAACGGGAAATGCGTTGAGCAATTTCAACCGGACGTTAACTGTCAGACCGATTATGGGTTCCTTGCTGTTGTTGTTACTGTTTCTGTTGGCAATTTACGAGCAACAAAGGTAAAAAAAAGAACAAAAGAATATAAAAAAAATTATGCATCGTCCAATCGGATCCCATTTGTAATTTCACAGCTGATGTCGAAAATATCCGATTTGGAGACTCCCATCATCAGCATCAGGAACGCATATATATATTTATATATATTCGTAATTACCTCAACTATATTTATTAATAATTTAATGAATAACGGTTTTTTTTTAAATTTGAAAACGACGCGTCTTAAGGAAAGTAGTCAAGCTAATTTTGTTCATGTCGCAAATTGCTAGGAATAATGAGCGATAATTTACGACCTGAACTTTCCGAAAATCCGAAAACTTACTGCTTACTGTCGTCCCACCCACTCGTAGCACCTCCTCTATTTACTCTCTGCCCCCGCATAACCTGTGCACTCTGCCTGCCTTTGGTGACAACTTCATGTTGCATGAGCCTTTATTAAACCGAGACGTGCCTATTGAACACGTCTTGCGTACGTTGAGACAAGCTACGGTTAACCCTCTCCCTTTCTCTCTCTCTCTCTCTCTCTCTCTTTCTTTATGTGTATATATATATATATATATATATGTATCCTCTCCCTTTTGACATTATGATTTTGGCTGCAAATGAAATGTTTTGCCAACTTACTGCCAAAACAGCGCACAACTTACAGTTATACGACGGAAAAACATACACACGCACACACGCACACACGCACACTCGCACACACGCACACACACTAATAAGCAGCAAGCAAACAAACATTGGGGCAATTTTACTGCGGTTCAACAACGGTCTTGTATACCCTGTACTAACTAAAAATGCAAAAGAGAAGACAAATGGAAATGAAACTAGTTTTGATTATTATCGAGTACAAGTCTATCAATCATAATCAGTGATTGTCCATCAGCTGCAGTTTCGCTGGAAAACTAATTAATTTGTATACATGCACATGGTTATTAATATGGTAAGTCCCAGTCGTGCACCACTGCGTGCCTTAACTTTTTTTTTTTTTTTTTTTGTTTACTTAGTTCTCTGGCAGCAGCTTGCCGCTGCCGCTGACGACGTCAACGTCGGCGTTGTAATTTGCATTTGTAATCAAAAAGTTGCACATCAACTTTGTTTTATGCTCATTTTCCTGCACCCACTCACAAGCAGACACACACACACACACACACACACACACAAGGAGAGAGGAAGACAGCCATGAGTGTTGTGCCGAGAGGCGCAGGTTGTTTAGAAATTAGACGACAGACACTTTAATATGCCAGTCATGTGCACATGCGATCTCAAAATAATGTCAATACTTACACATAGAGTATGCTCACCCTAGGTTCCTCGCATGCCATTTCAAAGCACTCGATTCACTCTAGACGAGGGCAAGAAAAGGAGATACTTGGTTGAACTTTCCTTATGCCATTGTTAACTGCAACATGTCAATTTCACACCACCAAAATTTGCTCAACTTATTGTCACTTGTTGCTTATTTCAATTGGTTACTACTTAACGCAAATAATAATAATAATAATAATAATAATAATAATAATAGTAATAATAATAATAATAATAATAGTAATAATAATAATAATAATAACAATAGTACTTGAATGCAAGTGTCAGTGAATTGCTTTTCAAATCATCGAAAAACGTTTAAAAAACGCATCAAACTGATTTGCTGAAAATCGGCACTTATTTCAAGGAATAATAATACACACTTTTTATTGGATTTAGTGCATTTATTTACCAAGCAATCTCAAATTGAATAACATCAAATATTTACTTGCTGTTAAATTTATGACAAACAGCTGGCAAACAATTTTGTGGTTTTTGCAGCGTACTGAAAAAATTGCGGCAAAAATTTGCGTGCAGCTGCGACTCGGGTGGGTTGCAGGAATGGAATTGGAAAGTAAAACGATTCTTTTGCTCCCTTATGGCATTTTTGGGTGTGTAAGATTTTGTAAGCTCTCTCATTGAAGTTATGCAAATATCAAAAATCATTCAAAATACTTGTACGTATTTTAAACTTAAATTTAGAATAACTTGAAAGGGATTTTGAATACAAATTTGTAATGCACAAGGCTAAAAAATAAGTGAGAAATAAGTACAATTATTTTGCTTGCTTGTTGGCCTGGTCAAAAAAGCTGCAGTAAGTTTCTATTTAACAATTTGCTAATAAATTAACTAACTGAAGCTTAAACTGGCTGCTCCTCTGCTCAAAGAGAAGGTGGCAGATGACATGGCAGTTAGCTTGGCTAACAACTCTTAGTTAGCCAGTGCCTTAGCAATGACATTTAATTTTTCAACACAGAAATCTTTTCACTCCACGCCATGTTGCCATGTTGGTATGAAAAATAAGCCACATCTCTTCTGGCCTCTGCAGACTGCCGACAACTTGCAAATATGCAAATGAAGTTTTAATGCAGATTTATAGATTAAGGCAATGCCAACAATTTGGTCAAGAACTTTGCCAAGCTAACAAAATATTTGTCCATCAAACATGACAGCACGATAATTCAATCTGCAACAAGCTCCATTCAAATTGATTGCCTCGAATTGTATGCGTGAATTATTTATTAACAAATATCATTAACTTACTGACTGACATGTTTTATATATTCGGATTGCGTGTGAAATGATTAAAATCTGATGCATTCAATAAAAATGAACTGAATGACAATAAATGTTTTCAGCACCTCAACGATTCACCTCAACTGATGGTAGGGCGAATAAACAGAACTTTTGGTTAGTGCTTTTTGACCATATATAATATTCACACTAAATGACTTGAGGTAATTTTTATTCAACACAATTTGACATTTCATTAAGAAGAAAGAAGTAATCCGTTCGTAATGTAGTGAAGTGTTGCTCTTGGCAACGTTCTGTCTTGGGAACGGAAAATGCGTAAGTATTTGTCAGGTTCAAATTCCCAACACACCGACCACAAACTCAATTGGCCAACACTTGCCAAGCAGCTGTGACGCAAATGTCCTCAACGGAGTGTATAATCTGAGACCACAATAAGCGTGGCTGGCTGTGGATGGCCCAACTTGATCGCAGTGAAAGTCTTGGCTCGACAGGGCACAAAACCACTCAACTCGACTTGGCTCAGACTAACTAGCCAAATAAAATCAATGCAGAGCTTTAGTTAATTAAAACACAATAAAATATGCAAAAGCGAGTGCTTTCTGGTAACAGGAGGGAGTACAGTTGGGTTGGCAACCGCAATCAGGGCAACAGCTTGTGGGGTTATGCTCCAACTCGTTGCACTTCCCCACCGGGTTTTGTTCTGCCGAAGTCAAAGTAAAGTGCGCCAAAAGTTATGCAACACGACCATCTTTCTGACAGTGTAGCTTGGTAGTTTATTATTAAATAATCGTAAAATTTTTAAATCAATATTGGAAATATTTATGGATATATACTATTAAATCTTAATTGATAATCTATAAAAATGCGACACATAATTAATAACTTTATTGCCACCGAAACAAGGAGATTTTACAGTGATAAGTCAACAGCTGATCAGATGAATGTCAGCTGCATTTACAGTCTATATCTTTTACAGTTCTTTTGTGAAGTGTCACTAAATTTAGAAGGTAACTGTCACGTATCCATACAAAAAGTTTGTGGACACGCCCCCTGCTACCTTCATAATGGACAAATCGATCTGCATAGATTGCAGGTGACCTTCAAATATCGATGGAAAAATTATTGTAACCAGGTTAACTCACGCCCCCAACAATCGGAAAAGCCTACATAACCCGCAATTTACCTTGCTGGGAATTCAGATTACTAGAAACATCTTGCTTAAGGTAAGGAAAACAAAATTCCTTGGATTCGCCCACACAGTTCTTTGCCGCTTGTTGTCAGCTGGTATTACATTAGTATCAGAGTGTTTGGCAGTTGCAACGTTCTTTCTTGCAACAGTCGATTATATTCAATTAACAAATTAAATTGTATTTAACAAAAATTATAATAATAATAATAATGATAATTTGGGTAAATAAAATGCCGCTTTTTGACTGTCATCGCCATCGTCAACTTATTGCCACCGCCAACACCAACATCAACAGCACCAGCAACGCTGCACGGAGAGTGCTCGATGGCTTCTAAGTGCTGCCCGAGCGGATTCTGGCGGTGGCCTTAAACGCTGCACTTTATCCAAACAAAAAAGTATATAAAAAAAAAAAGAAAAATTGGAAAAAAGGGGTTGTGTGGTCTAGTGCCAGAAGTTTTTGGCGTTGTCAGAAAAAGGCAATTATGCGGAGACCGCTTAGTAAATATGAAATGACATAAATAACCAAAAGTAACTTATGCCGTGCAGAAGCCAGTGTCGAGCAAAAAGCGGATTGCGGACGGAGCAATATATTGCTGTTAAGCCAATGCTGATAGAAATTTTATTTTGAAATGGGATACGCCACGCCAAACAGCAGAATATTGAAGAATGGAAAATATGGTAACTTATAGTCACCGCCAGGCAACGACAATGTTTTTCACGTTTTTTTTTTATTATAGTTTTTCATCATCTTCTTTTTTCTTTTTGGTCCGTTAAATGTGTAAGAATACGGGCACAGCAGAATAAAAGCCGATTGCGTAGCAGCAACGTCAACCCTCGTCTGGCCACATGAATAACATTTCTGGCAGCCTTAAAAATACTTACATAAATTTAAATATTTGCTGACGGTTTGCTTGAGCAATCAGCGGAGCGGCATAAAGTAATATTAATCAAGCAACATGATGAAAGTACTGCAATTCTGGCATTATGAGTCCGTTCTATTTTCTCTTTTGTCAGACTAAAGCATGCTCAAATATGGTAGCAGAAATCATGTGCAAAATCTATTACAATTAAATCACAGCTTTAAGGACATTAGCCCGGCATAAAGTACTACTACTACCCACATTTAACAACCACAAAACAAGCTTATTAAAACAAAGCCATACTTCACCGAACTGCTTAAGGCCGAGCTGTTCTTGCTGCACAGATTTAATCATTTCAAATCTTTCTAATGAGGGATTTATACCTACACACACCGCTGAGCGGCTTTGCTTCCGGGCAGCACATTAACCGTGTTGCACTTATGAATGCGATTATGTTTGCATTTTAGCCTTTGCTCCGCTGTCCACAGACCGTTGCTTGGAAGTCGCCACAAAGCGCTGCATTTTGTGCTACGCCTTTAATGAATTAACCAAAAGCTGCAACGGAATAAAAAAAAATCGCGGTTTTCCCCGAGCATCGATACGGCTCCTTTTTCAAGCCCTAACATAATGCCTTAGCAAACTGGTCGCCCTCAACGGCCGCTGGGAGTGTTGGATGCAGGCAGCATCAGGACGCAATGTCCGACATCGGATAGCATTTATTGTAAGCGGCTTTCATCGTGAGATGATTACACTTACAACTGAACTGAACTGGCGCAAGACTAGGCTGGGCATGAGCCAAAAACGCAGCTGGCAATACAAAATAGTGAAAACTCAAGCCAAGGCTTGCATCGGGTTGCCGACATTTAAATACCCTTGCTGCTTCTAAATGCAAGAGAGCCGCTAAGAGAACTCAATTATAGATCTCAATAGTAAATCTAACACAAGATGAAGTTTAGTTAAAAAAAAGAGATATCAATTTTGTATTGGTTACTTTTTGATCAAATTTAATTATAAGGTTCCGATAAGTTTCGTTAAGGTCTCATTTGGGATAGACTGCCACCTCCTAAGTTAAGCCATAGAATGAGACATCAAGATATATTAAGATGAATAGTATAAGAGCCACGAACTAAACACTATAGTCAGCTCATTTGAAAACTGTAAATTTAACAGAACTGAGATTGAGTTAAACTGAATAAAATTCATTTTGCAATGGTGCTTTTTCTTATTAAATTACTATATAGTTCCAAAAGGTTTTAAACATCTAAGAAAAACAAGGAAAGATCTATGATTGTATAAAATGAAAAATATAATATTGATTGAACGCTTGCTCTAACTAGAATACTCACAGTGAGGGTATACAAATTGCGGGCAAAATGTGCGGTCGTTAAGAAGGCGCCGATTGAACAACAAAAGAAAGGGACAGAGCGAGCCAAGAAGAGCGAAGAGAAAAGAAAAGCAAAAAATAAAGTAAAACCACTTTTTTGCTGTCGATTCGTTGGTTAGCTGGTTGCTTGTTGGCCATGTTTGTTGGTCTAATTAGTGCAGTACATTTTTATAGCATAATTTTCTGCGTTGTAAAATGGCGCCATCAAAATGTACAACACTGAAATATTACAAAGCAATTTATGAAGCAACGGGGTGCCCACAAGCCCACAAGCCCACAAAAATATGTACAAGCTGAGTAAAAAAAAAACCTGATTAAATTGAAATAGAATCCGCACTCGCTCCGTATTTTATCTTTGGAAACAGTAACGTCAAGACAATGGTTGGGGCAATTGGCGCCAGTTGAGCATCTCATTTCATTGAGCTTACCTGCAAAGAGACACAAAAATAAATAATAAGTTGACAATACATATTTTGAATTCTAAATCAAAATAATGATTCCACTCCTGAGATCGTATGGATCTTGAACCGCCTTAGAATTTGCAGAACTTTAAAGTAGACTTTAGGGTTAACTCAAAAAGTTAAGCAAATCGAACTGCAACAAGTATAGATATCAAAAATCAATCAATCAATCAATCAATTTTCAAATGAGTCGAAACCGTTTTCTTCTTCAGTCCATTGGATTTCTGAATGTCTGAGATCTGATTTTCTTGGAATTGTCTTCCAACTCACTCTCAAAATGCCAAGTGTTTTATTGATTTTAAAAAATACAACTGGTGAAGTATATTCACTAAAATCTAAATCAAAAATAATAAAAAGGAAAAGAACGTATATCAACCGACATCGAAAAATATGCTTAATACTTGTACAAAAGTTGGGTTATTTATGCAAAAAATACCCATGTAGATTTATAGACTTGAGCGATACATTTGTTAAGCACATATAAATACACTGTCAGCCGGTCGCAGCCAATTTCTTGTGCATTTCAATTGTTCATGGCCAATTCCTGGATCCGCCAGTGCACTACAAATGCAAACATTTCTTGCCTCAATTTATTTTACTTTGCCGCATTTAACGACTTCACACATGCGCTTGCTGTAATATCAGCAGCCGCGGCAGCAGCAGCAGCTGCCACAGCCTTCTCTGCTGGAATTGCTCCTGGAGCAGGCACACACACACACATCCATATCTTAGAGTTTGTAATGGTGTTAGGCCACAATAAGCTGAATTTACGCCAATGATTGGCGGTGCCGGTTGGCGGGATTGCTGCTTAAGTATGGCCAGACGAAAAAAAATCCAAAGTCCGTCTATGTGGTAGACGGTTGCTTCCGTCGCGTCGGCGAAAAACTTATTTTCATGTGTGCATTTGCCTATCGTCTGGCAGTCGGGCATTTGGGCCTTCGTGCCCGTCTAGTCCTCTAGTCCTCTACTCGCATAGCATGTGCTAAGTTGCTCTGCGCCTCTGGCTCTTAAGTAGCAGCCGCCAGACGTTAAACGTCGCGTGCAGACAGCCATGGCTGCCACGCCGGTCTAGCCCGCCCCTACACCAAAAAGTCGTGTTCTGGCAGTCTGGCTGAATAAAAAACAAGAAGAAATACAGCAGAAAAGATTTTCATCACGCCGAAGATTACATACCCTAACTTGCTCACAGCTAAAATTTCTTATTTATTTAAATTATCTAATATTGGTAGTTATTTTGATTTTAACAACTAAATAACATTCTAAAAACATATTTTCTAACTGATAGATAGGTAACAGCTAACCAATATGGTTTGATAGATGTATATGGATCATGATTGTACGGTTGTGATTACAGGATCAGAGATGACTCCTATCTCAACTCCTGCCTTAAACTAGTCGTACAGAAGCATAATACTCTCACCAAGAGTATGAAAAAAAGTAATAGTCACAGACACGAAAATTGCGCAATACACGAAATCGACGCAGAGACTGCTTGTCGATGTACACACATACATACATACATACATACATACATACATACATACCCACATACACATACATTGAGAAATTTCTCATCCGGGCGCAACTCGAACCAAACAAGAAACTACAAGCAAGCCATATATAAAATAAACTGGCATGTCCCTGACTGGGGAAGGCGGGCATAAGAATGCTTATTATGGTTCTGCGGAAGTCGCCTCTTGGGCACCGCCCCTACACCTCCATCCTCCGCTTGGCCAGGTGAATTCACTTTTTACACGTAACAAGCACAGCATTGTAATATCTTACTCCCATCCGGAATCAGCCCACTCTGTGCAAGCTGCTACTCGAGTATCGAATATGTTGAGGGCAATCAGAAAATTGTCATTGCAACTTTATGGAAATTGTAGAAGACATTTTAATTGTGATCTGGCGTCGTCCTTTGACATTTCAATACGGTCAATACGGACAGTCCGACTGCCATAAGGGTGGAGGGAATCACAGTATAAGTTGCCACAACAGCTTCAACAATGCATATCACAGATACACCTGAATGCCCTTCTTATTATCTGCCTTATTTCAAAGGGACACAACACAATACAATATGGAAATGGCGGTGCCAGCAACTGCATTTAATAGTATAATGGAATTAAATTATTATTAACTCAACAACTATCGTTCATTAGCTGACAGTTGCCATATTGTGCATTGTGCCAACCTAAATTAGAGATCTTGTTGCAAATACTTTGTCAACTCCAATTCCGATCTTGAGCCAGCTGCAATGCGATCAACAAAAATGCTCGACAAGTCACCAACAAACTGTGACAATAAATTCGTTAATATTTTGAGTCTTTAATCTAGGCAAGCTGACTATATGCTTACTAAATAGCCTGCTTATCTATAAGATCTGATATTTGTTATTGTTTTAGATGTATTCTACCTCCTTCTGATTCTACAGCTCATTCATTAATCCTAATTCTTATCTTGAGGTTTCTATGTCTTCAGAGCTTAAGACATGTGTCCGCAGGATACAGATAATAATTAAAAAGCTAGCATAGCTTAGTTAGCCATGTGGATTCAAGTTTAATACCAGATCCTTTGAACTTCTTTGAGTTGTTAATTACGTTATGTTAAACGAATGCAAGACAATTGAAGAAGAATCCAGACTTGAATTGCTTGCTGACGTTCATAACATGAATATGTGACCAACAAGTGGACTAAGTGGCAACAGGCACAAGTGCCAACCAATTATGTAATACCAACAACAACAACAACAACAACAACACAAACAACAACAAACAACAGCCATTTGCTATTATGATAATTATTTTGAAAGCCTTTGCTCGAGTTTTTGAACACAAAAGGGATTTCAATTATACCGCTAAGCGGTTTAAGCAACAACAAGAACAACAACAACAATAACAACGAAAGCAGCCACAACAACAACAACAGCAACAAACTTAAGAGCCAACGAATTGCCAACGTCTTGCAAACGGGGTGCAGGGCAGAAGAAAACGAGCGGCGGCTTCTGAATGTAGCTCAAAGAACTCATCAGCAGCCAAGCATCGCATTTTGAGATAAGCATAAAGCGCACCTACGGCGTATGGGTGTGTGAGTGTGTGTGAGTGTGTGGGTGTGTGAGTGGGTAAGCATGTGTAGTAGTAGTAGTAGGCGACGTGCGTGTGCGTGTGCGTGTGCGTGCATGTGTGTGTGTGTCAAGCCCGCCCACTTATTTGCGTGTGTGTTTGCTGTTGACTTTGGATAATGTCGTTTGTTACCGCTGCTGTTGCCACTGTTGTCTCCGTTGCCCGCGTCGCTCTCTGAGCTCGTTTGTTTGTTTGTTTGAATGATTGTTTGTCATTTTGTCTGATTGTGCGCCTATTAGTATACAAATGAATGAATAAGTGGGCACACACACAACCCAGACACTCCCAACTCGCACACAGTCCTGCTAATCCACCCTCGCATTTCCATCTCTCCTTGCCACTTATCTAGTTTTCATTTTCATTGATTGAATGTGCGAGCTGTTGCAAAACCAGCAGCCGCAGTTACAAACAGATGGAGGAGGGGCTTAAAAGAGGTTCCACTTCAAGGCGCCCAATGTGCACCGTCCACCCCACCCCCCTGCCCCACCACAGACACACACACACAATTGACATACGAGATTATTGTGCTTTAAGCCTTTAAGTCTTTGTTAGACAATTGGCAGTCAAATGATGTGCAGCAAAACAAAAAAAAACAAGTAAGAATGCTGCAGTCGAGTGAGCTCGACTATGATATACCCTGAACCCAGTATACTCAAGTTTTATGGGCAAATTTCCCTCAAAAAAGTCTTGCACCCAAATGTGGGCAGGTCTTCAAGTGCACTCTTTTCTTATGGCAGGCACTGGGAAATCGAAATGTTTCGATATTGCTGAAACGGTGGCAGTTATCGATAAAATATAGCCAACTTGATCTGCACCTGGTATACGAAAACCTATATTCCAAATTTAAAGTCTCTAGCTCTTATAGTCGCTGAGATTAGGTGTTCATATATCAGGACGGACAGACGGACATGGGAATATCGACTCGGCTGTTGATCCTGTTCAAGAATATATATATTTTATGGGGTCGGAGATGCTTCCCTCTGCCTGTTGTATACATTTGCACAAAACCATTATACCCCTTGTAACCATTTTCAATGGGTATAAAAACAATGAGAAAGAGATTGACTTGAATGATGACTAATTGAATACCCTGTTATACCATGAAATAAGGCATTTGTATTGCAATATTGTTAAATAAACAAGAATAGAGTAGACTGCAGTTTGAAAATGACCAGGCTTATTGGCCTCTTCGGTAAGTTAACTTCTTAACAAGTAATCTCTGCATTGAGTTGAGTTAAGATTGTGTAATTAAGAGCAAACACTGCCCAAAGAGCTTTGTGAATATTTAATTGTGGTAATACGATTTCATTCGCTCAATGCACCATTGCAGGCTGCATGCCTCTGCCATTCGATCAGCTCGTCAGTCAGCCAGTTAATGGACTGTAAGCCCAATACCGTTCATTCATAGCATTTTCATGGCCGCCTCCATTGTTGGTTGCCGGGTCCGCTTTGAACAGCTTGACGGTATGTTTCAATTAGATGGCGATGAGCGATGAACGATGGATGGGTGATGAGTGATGGGTGTTTTGGCTGTGCTGAGTGTGGACTGGCGTTGGGTGGCGATTTAGCCGACTTACAGCTAATGCAGTTGTTGCTTTGTGCGCTTCAGTCAGTTAAATTGCTTAAGCGGCTCAACAAATGCAACAGAGTCCCAGCAATTAATTCACGCCGAGATCTGATCGCTTAACATCTATTTAATTCAACGGAAATTCTCCATTCTCGTATAATATGCATATATCAATTCGCTCGATTATATAGTATGAAAACCAATTGTGGCTGTATGGAAAATTTCGTAACTTGTTGCAATCAACGCGACAGAGGTAGTGCTCAGAACGGGTACTCACTGACACCAGCGCTTGGGCTTATCACTTGCCTCAATTGCCAATGCCTTCAACGAGCACTTGACTCACTTAACCGTGCATGAATACAAACAAATTGAATAAATTTAGCTGTCGTTTATTGTTTATTGCTGTTACGGCTGCACAGTCGTGGCCATAAGCAAACATTAGACTCTGGTCGCACTCGTAAAGCTGTTTGGTGCTAATGAGACGGGGCCTGGCAAACAGTCCGCCCGGCCTGGCAAACAGTTATCCCTATCAGCCCATAATCCGTGGCACCCATAAACAAGGCGTACAAATTGCTAATTGACACATTGGTACAGTGGCGACTTCCGTTAAGGCCATACTGGCTGGGCTTTAGCTGCACTTGACTTTGATGGGCTCTCAACGTGTTTCATCGTCCGAATAATTGAAGATTACTGCCTAATGCTCGCTGCCAACTATTATTAAATGTTATGCTATCACCCTGCAAACAGATTTTCTTTGCGCCCCTTAATCAGTCGCCTATGCATCGACCATTAACGCCCTAACTACTGGGATTTGCAGGAAATCAATCACAATTAGGATTAAAGTCAATACGGCTTAACTAAAACACACACACACACACACACACACACACACACACGTTGTGTGTGGCTTACTCACTCCATTATGAATTCCATGTAGTATGTTGCATGTGCAGTGAATTTATTGCATTATTGCTTTAAGAACCAGGTGTGTAAAAAATTATATCCAAATCCGAAAAATCAGAATAGCAAACAAAAAAACCATCAAATTTAGAAAATCCACCTGAAACTAGAACAATTATCTGGACATAGGAAATAATTTGTTCAGACTTTTGTTAAGATAAGAAAAAAAAAAAATGTTTTTCCTGAAATAAAGTTTTTAATAATAGAAAATAATTTAAAAAAAAAAAAAAAAATAGAAAATCCCCGGAATTAACACCATCTGCATAAAATTTAAAAACACAAATTTAGATAGAAATTCATGTGAGCCGCTGGCTTAACTGGTGTTGGTGGTGCACCGTTGATAAGCGTTCGGTTTTGTGGTTGAGCGATTTCCCAATTTGATTAGTTTGAATGCACTTCAATCGCAATAATTTTAGCTGACATGGTCAGAAATGGCTGAGAGGTTGTCCATCACTTGTCAATGTAATTGCAGATACGTTTAAATGCAATTTGTAGCTGCCACACACACACATATGCTTTCAGATTTATCGAGAACCCAGCACCCTAGGTGAAAAGTCCGAACTGAAGGTTGTTTAAGCGGAAGTCATGTAATATAAACGGAAGTAAAAATAATACAAATTATATATATACTGTGGGGACTAAATTAACAGTAAGCAATAGGCCATTTTAGGAATGAGTTGAAAACATGGCAATAATTAAATAAATTAGTCTTGGCCAGTCTTGCTCAATTGGCTTTTCTGTCAGAGTTAAATGAGTTAAATATTGTGTTATGAGATTAAGTGCACATAATAACAAACGATAACGAGGCGATAACAAACACACACAGGAACTCAGCCATTTGCATGCGCTTTACTGTTGGTATTTGGGGCTTATGTCAGCATACACTTCAATCCCACCCCACCCCCCCCCCATTTGGGAGGACTGCCAGCAGAGTCATATTTGGCTGCAGTCAGTGGCAATGAAAATCTCAAGTTTGCATTCAAATTACGGCCAAAGCAAGCAGATGTCATCGCCAAACTGAACGGCAAATCGTTTGCCCATTCCATTAATACACATATCCATGCCACACTGGCGCTGCCACTTCAACAATTTACAGCTCGTTGCGTCCGTCCGGTGCCAATGCAGCTCAAATGCTAATCACCGCACATGACATTCATTGTCTGTGAAACAATTGAAATCAGCCAACTCGCTCAAATTGCTTTGAATTGTTCTATATTAGTCGCACACAACTGCACAATTCCACAGCTAGCCCGATAACAATACAGTTCAGCAGTTGACAAGCAAACTGCAGCTTAGCCACTTGATATTTATGTATGGCACATATTTTGGACTTAACATTTCTCTTTGGTCCATTGTCCGAGTAATATTGCCAAACCTTATCAGCAATTTACACATCAGCTTCAAAATTCCTTAACCATTTTTAAAACGCAACATTTGTTGAAGGAATCAAGGGCATCTTCAGTTGGGCCTTCTTGACTGGAACTCTCCTACTTTTTGGTGCTCTGATTTTTTGTTTGTTTAATTGTCGCGGCTATTAGATTGCGTCATTATTTCTAACTACTAAACACAGCAAACAAACATGTGTTACTGTCACTTGAACATTTTGCCCTTGTGTGTGTGTGTGTGTGTGTGTGGAGTGTGTCACATTAACTGATACGCAACACTTCACACTAAAACGGGGCAACCACATAAGAAAAATGAAACCAAACCAGAACAAAGTTGTAGCAGCTAAACAGAGGGAAAGAGAGAGAAGGAAAGAGCTATGGGGAGAATAGAAAAAGAGAAGGGGAGAAAGTAGGCAACAAAAATGGTTGAGAAATTGATGTGTGTGCTTTGTTAATGAGTCGATATCAATGTTGGTGTCTAACTTGATGTTCGTTGAAGTTGCATTTGGTAGCGAGTTGTGGGTTGATGGTTGGCTCGGGTTGGTTCGAGTGGGTTCGGATTGGTTCGAGTTGGTTCGAGTTGGTGTGAGGTTATAAGAAAAACAGAAAAGCAGCTGCTGCCGCAAAGTATGCAATTAAATTGGGCAAATGAATTTAAAGGATGCCGCCACGCGTTGCGTATGCGCAAGGCTGGGGGAAATGCGACGCAGTCAACTATGAAACAGAAAATATTAGGTTTGGGCACTTGTGGTGGGTCGGAGAGGTACACAAATCCAAAGTGTTGCCCCCAAGACTTGAAGGCACAGACACACATGTGTGGACTGGCATATGCAAATACTTTGTAGCAACAAAAATCTAAGAAAACAAACGAAGCTTTATTTCAAGTTGGGAATGCGAATGGGAGGGAATGGGGTTAAGGAAATGGGGGAATGGGAATGGGAATGGCAACGTGAACTGGAACAGGATTGAGCATTGGAAATGAAGTAGCAGTCGAGTGCAAGCAGGCAACATCAGAAGATGGCAGCAAAGGCAAAGGGAAAACAAACAAGCGCATAAAGCAAAGGCCAAGACAAACAACAGGAACTCCAAATCAAGCAGCTGGCGCACCAGGCACCAAGAACTAAGCACTGGGCAAAAAGAAACACATATATATAAATATATATATATATATATATATATATATGTATATCTATATGTATGTATTCCAAATGCGAGCACAACTGAGGCGGAAGGGACCGCCACCGAAAGAGCCTGCAGTTGTTGTAACATTTGAACTTGTAACCTCAGCGAGTCAAAAGGTGAAAGGAAGCGGATGAACAAATCTTGAAAGTCTGAAGGGCTGACGGGCTGAAGGGCTGACGACGGGACGACAGTGCCGAATGCCAAAACGTGTTCAAGTTCATATGCCAAGACAGTCAGTCAATCAGTGCCGACTGACGGCTGCAGGCAACTGGCAGCAGCATCCACAACATCATTATCATCTGCTATGAGCATCATGACCATAGCAGGCTGCCTGTCAACGCATTCGAAACAACATCCAAAGCTTCATATATTTAAGTTAGCAAAATAGAGGAACAAAAATTCAAAGTGAAAACCACAAAGGAAAATGGCAATTAAAGTGAAGCAGCCCAATCCACAAACAGGGCTTTGCACATCCAAGTCGATCAAACCGAAGCCTCCGACCGGAACAGCCAAGCCGAGACTTCTCAAAACTCGCTGCTTGGTCATGCGCAATGCATTGTCGCCGCCGCCCAAGGGAAAACTAAGGAAAACCAAAGCTGGTCGCGTCGAAGTGGGCAGGCAGACACAGGCAATATCATCTCCAAAAGTAATGCTCCTAATCGTTGATGGTTCCCAGCAATGCAGCCAGAGTACCAAGAAGAAGCGCAAGACCAACGAAGAGCCTGGCATGCAAAATCAGCGTCTGCAAGGCGGGTCAAAGGGGCAGCCGCCGAAGCGTTTATTGCCCTATTTTGGTGGTTTCAGCCCGAAGGAGGCCTATGACAGCTTCGGCTTTAAAGAAACTAAAGCCATGAACACACCTCAAGAGAATGCGGATGTGATAATACCATTGACCAGTCGACTTCCCATTATTGACTTCATTTCCACCGAAGAGTTTGACCGCCTGTCCAGCTGCAAGATAAAGCAAAAGCGGCATATCATGGTAAAGGGCATGACTAACAGAAAATATTAGAGAAAGCCAAGCAACGCCAGAAAATTTTATTAAATTTATTTTTAAATAAATCTCCAGTTCACTTTCGGCGAACCTGTGATGAGCCAATGTCATAATAAATGCCACCAATAAACGTGCAATTAATAATCATCTGGTATCAAATAGACAATAATGAACAGCGAGTAGTCATTATTTTCAGTAACGAGTAAACAACAGCGAGTAGCCGGTAAACGAGTAGTCAGTAACGAACAATCCGTAACGAACAATCCGTAACGAACAATCAGTAGCGAACAATCCGTAACGAACAATCCGTAACGAACAATCAGTAGCGAATAATCAGTGACGAACAATCAGTAGCGAATAATCAGTGACGAACAATCCGTAACGAACAATCAGTAGCGAATAATCAGTAACGAATAATCAGTGACGAATAATCAGTGACGAACAATCAGTAGCGAATAATCAGTGACGAATAGTAATGTCTATATTCTTACGAATGTCTTAATTCCTTACTGGCATATAATTTCCCGACTTTGTTGAGAAAGTCCAAATTACCAGCAGAGCGAAAATTACAGGGAGAGCGGCAGAGGGAGGCGAAGGCTCTAGTTGAGGGTAATATGGTAATAGAGGGTCGTAGGACCAGAGAAACAGAACTTTTGTGCAAATTATCTGCGTCGCATTTATTTCGAGCAAACAATCGCAAAAGTTGTGCATACGTCGAGTCGTTGCAAGGGCCCACCGACTTAACTTGGCCAGGAGCGGAACTACGCGGAACGAGATGGTTCTTACATGATCTGCTACTGGCCCCAACGACTGCCGTGACATGGTCCTGGCCTCGCCTCGCCTCGCCCCGCCCCGCCCCGCCCGGCCTGGTGTTGTGTGTTTAAAACTTTTGTCAGCAGAAAAGTTTGGCTGCAAAATCGCAGTTTGGCGCACGGACATCTTCCAGCAATTTACGGCCTTTCTTTTGGCCTGGCTAAGAACTTCGAGAGCAGATGAAAAAGGGAGTTGGAACCCCTGGCAATTGAAGTAACGCGCCAAAGAATGCCGCATGAATTTGTTTCGTTTTTTTTTTTTTGCTCGACAGATTTTGTGGGCTGTTTCTACGCTGCACTCCTCAAAATGAGCAGAAAAGGGTAACACGAAATCGATGCAATGTATGTAACAAGCAAAAGAAATAATTCTTAGACCATATAAGGTATTTGAGGTTAAGGTTTCCATGTATTCTGGAGTAGGACGAGGCAAGGACAGGGAAAGCACAGCCGATATCTAAAGTGTATTTTGATGGTGGATACAGGGTATTTTCAAGTCGAGTGCCGTCGTCTGGGGCATACTTATTTTCAATTTCGCTGCTGCTACTGGAGAATTTGCATTTGCTGAAAGGCTGGGCAAGGGGTTAAATGGGTTGGACAAGAGTGAAGGGATGTGAAGGGCAAAACTCGCCAGCGACAACGGCAACGGCGGAAATGGCAACGACGACGGCTGTGGCTTTTAACCGCAAACCAAACGGAAATTGAGATTCATTTAATTCATTGTGAGCTAGATGGGAGGGGGGGGGGGGGGCACTGGGTTAAGCGCTGTGCGATGCTACGTTGACAGCTTTTCGGCTACAGCATAATCAGTTGCAGTGGCAGGAGCAGCAGCAACATCAGCAACAGCAGCAGCAGCAGCAGCAGACAGGACCAACTTACAAACAACATTGCAGCATTTAAATGACTGCGGCTACGTCAACGGTAACGCCTTGCTAATATTTATGCTCCAAGCCCTATAATCGAGTGGCAGTCGCAATGGCGACAGCAGCGCCAAAGCGCCATGGCAGCCACTGGAACGGCCAAGTGCACTTCTTGCCCAGTCAAAATGCTTTGATTGCCTTAAAGTTGAAGGAACAAAATAGAGAGGGAGAGGGAGAGGGAAAGAGAGAGAGAGAAAGAGCAAAAAAGAAGGAGACAGTGGCACAGACCAAAAGCGCAGTCAAAGTCTGTCTCTAATTGCAGTGGATTGCAAACTTCAGCAATAAAGTTGAGTGGATCTCAGCTCTCATCGGCGGCTAAGAGGTGGGTGTCATCGAATCTTATTACCCATAGCATCCAGGAGACTCTCTCTAATAGCGTATATTTATAATCACTTGCGTAACGGGGAGTACAATTATATATATGTATATATATGCATATATACTCATCTTCAGTTCCAACAAGGCGTTGCCAGCTTGTGTGGGTTTGTTTGTTTTGTGAACAGGAATTTATGTTAGGGTACCTCCTGGTCGGACTTTGTCTCAAATATTGCCATTTTAAAGTATTTAGAATTAGGGCTAACAAGGCAAGGGCGGTGGGTGATGGGTGGTGGGCGGTGTTCGGTGGGCAGTGTTCGGTGGCAGTCATCTTTCGCCTAGTTGATCAATACTGGCGCTGCACATTGAGCCCATCCACAAGCCATCTCAAATCGCTGGCGACTGCCAATTTCAACTATGTGGTGTGCAAATTTGGTTTTCGCACGATTTCATTTCGAGTGTTGTATAAATTAAGCATTGGCCGACTCTCAAAATTTGCGGTCGTCGCTGGCTAATCCCAATTGGAAATGCCAAAGAGAACGATTTCGTACACGAAGTGTGTACACTGATCGAAAAACTACTACAATATACAAATGCCAGCTGGTTTTTAAGAGTGCTTTTGCAAATGTATTAAATTTGAGAAACTTATAAAATCCCAACTCTATTCAATATTTCAAAAATAATTGCTTATTTCTAGGTCTAAACATTGTTAAGCCAAATTTCAAACATGTTGTTTTCTAAGTGTATCAATAAAGAAGACTTTGCCGCTAGGGCTTGCCAAAAGTGGGGCAAACTTAATTATTCATGCCATGGCAAATGAAGGAGACATGCTCAGAAGAGAGCTTTGTGCCATATGCAATGAGCTGATAATTTGAAAGCCAAGTATAATGTACTGTTATAAGTAGCACATATGTACATATGTACCAAAATTGTTCAACTTCTGATGAAAGGTGTTTGTCATATTTGTAACCATAAGGTTATGCCAAAAATTTGTACATTTATCTTTAAGGTATTATTTTGTATTTTGGAGCCAAATTAAGCAAACTTTGTGCAATTTGTTGCAACAGTGTGTTGGGCCATATACACGGATATGGACATGTGTGAGTGAGTGTACCACAGTTTGACCTGCTTATTGAACGCAATTACCTGACACAGTTGCACGTACGCAGAAACGATGCCAACGTAACGAACGCAAAACCATGTCAAAGTTCACGGGAAATAACTTTCATTTCTTTGGCTCGAGATGCGGCTCTTCCCAGGCTTGCAGGCTGTCACAGGCCTTTGTTAATTAGGTACAGCCGCATCCAATCCATGCCCGGCCAATTGACCCACTAAACGGTCCCAGATCAACTTTTACTCACCATCGCCCCCAAAAACTATGATATTAAAAAACTAATGAAGCACTTGCCCCAAGTACAAAATCGAAAGGCAATTCCACCAGTGGCACAAAAACAAAACACACACAACAAAAACAAAAACAAAATCAAAAAAAAACAACCAAAAAAAAACCAAAAAAAAAAAAACAAAAACCCTAACCTCGACCCAGTGTGTATCGGCTTAACTTTATTTTGTGTTGTTGTTGTTGTTGTTGTTTGTTGTTATTATTATTTTTTCGTATCGAGATTTCGGCGACGGTTGTCCTGTCTGTTTGAGACCGCTCTTCCGGGTGCGGGTTGAGGTTCGCCGGTTATCGCAATCGCAATTGCTATCCATTTCATTTTCCACAGGACAAATTTTTATTGCCGCCTGCACTGACCGAAACGACAACAGCAGCTCCAACAAAATACCATTGTTTCACTATATACATATGCTTAATACACACACACGCATGCATACATATATACTTTGCTAAATAAATACATATAGATATACATATACATATGTATAAACGTATATAAAATTGCCGGAAAGTTGTTGCAATTGCCCTCATTATACCCTTGCCAATGGTTTTATAACTTTGTCTTGAAGTCTGCAACGCATTGATGGAGTTATTTGCGACCCCTTATATATATATATATATATATATATTCTTAATCAGCACTCAAAGACACTAAAGCATTTTTGTCATAGTTAAACATATGCCGAATCGAACCATTATTTCCTGAGCCTCCCATTGCGAGCAGCAGAAACTCAAGTAAGAGTGTGCTCGACTACGATATACCCTGAATCCAGCTGAGATATTGAAACCCTTTATCCATTTGAAACATATTTAATAAAAAGATGAGCTCTTGAGCGGGAAACTCTTTGTTAATAGAGTTATTTCTGCAAAAAAAAACAAGAAATAAAATAAAGTTCCCTTGGGATCAATCGGTCAGTATTCTTTTTAAATTTATAGTGAACCACTGTCGGCAAGTGTATTAAATCTTCGGCGTTCCTAAGGCAGCTGTATTTTCTTGTTATTGTTGTATTTACGTTGCCGGCCATGTGCAACGGCTGCCTGTGCCCTTGTTATTCTTGTGCAACACATTTCATATATGTAAATATAAACAAAAGCATCAACAACAGCAACAACAGCATCAACAACAGCAACAACAGCAACAACAACAGCAGCAACAACAGCAACAACAACAACAACAACAGCAACAACAACAGCAACAACAGCAGCAACAACAGCAACAACAAACAGCTAGTGCAACCCCTTCATGGGCCATGTCCAATGTGACAGTCGTCAAGTGCTTTGTGCACTTTGCCAAAAACAATTTCCATACTGCCCTCAGTCAAGGGCGCTTAACGAGTGTCTCTGGATGAGTCTTGAGTGTGCAGATGTTTATGTGAGCTCCTTTAGGTATGCATGTATGCTATGCTCACACATATCTCTGAGTATATTCATATGTATTCATACGAGTGTCACAAGTGAAAAGCACAATTCATGAGTGCAAAATAATTGCATTGCAGTTGCCATCTAACAACGAATTCATTTATGATACAATAAAATAGTCACGGACACAGCAAATACATACATATATGTATGTACATACAAATACATGTACAAATATGAATTTTGACAAGAAGGTAACGATATATTTTGATTAGTTAGGACGTAAAACAGCATAGCCACGAGTTTGGCTGTCTGAGCTGTTGCTGCAACTTCGATGCTTGCCACCATGAATCCAGGCTAAACAGATGCCCCAATGTCATGGGGAAAGTAACACAAAAGCACATGCAGGCGATGCGGCTACAATAACTGGCCATATTTTTTCAAGAATCTACCAAAACGACACCCAAAAGCAGTAGGGCTATCACCATGAATTCAGCAACAGCAAACAGCAGAAGCAGCTGTGGTAAACACAGCAACAAAGCGTGATTTTTCGCTTAAGCACATCGTTAAGTTTGCAACGTTTCCGACTTCCATCTCCGTCTCCCCTAATTCCGGCTCCTCCATGTCAAACGACACAGGCCAATACTGCGACATATTTCGAGGAATGGCAACAACAACGAAAGGGTCGAATATGAGTGGGGAAACATATTTGATCTCTGCAGCGAATCTACGACTATGAAATTTGCACAACAGTTTCATTTTCAAAACGCCCAAAAAAAGAGAAAACTGGAGTATAAAGATTTGGAGATTTTTTGTACAATGCACTTCCCTGGTTGGAAATCGGTAAAATTATTCAATTGTTCTTGTCGATTTTTTAAAATACCAAAATCGAAGTTTTGAACAACAGGGATCGCTGAGCATACGCTGAAAAGTACAGGGTATACGTGTCATCTCTCAGTTGAGTATGTGCTGTTAAGAGTATAAAAAAAATCAAAACCAAGCGACTAAAGAGCCAAAGGCAACAAAAACAACCACAGCAACAACATTAACAACAATCACAACAATAACAACAATAACAATGGAACAAGAGAAGTGAACAGAAATGTGCACATGCTTCGTTGCTTGAAGTGCTCCATTTTGTGCCTATGGGGACTTTGCGACCCTCCCACATGCAAATCATGAAAATCCATTCGAAATCAGTCAACGTGCCAAGCTTTCAGTCAGTTAGAAGGCTGGCAGACAGTAGACAACACCAACAACGACAACAACAGCAGTGCCACAACTCTCCAAGAACGGTACAAGCAGCGGGGCAAAAAAAAAAAAAAAAAAAAAAAGCCATGGGCAAGGGCAGCATGCAACCGAGAACGGATTTGCCGGGTGAGTGGGGAGTGGGAAATGGGGATTGGGGCACCTGAGCTGGGCTGAGTTTTATTTGTGCAACGAGCCAAGCACCAAAAAGCACGGCAATAGTACAGAAGCAGCTGCACATGTGTTTATACCTAATGCCCTTGCAGAGAGAGTATTATAATTTTATTACGAAATGTGCAACGCATTAAAGAGGACGACTCCGGCATCAAGAGCGGGCCTGACTAAGCCGTGTCCGCCTTACTGTTCATATGCCAGCTGGCATCTTCAATTTAAGGCAATCCTCATGAATTCTGATTACCATTGAGCCTGTCGATTAGTTTGCCCATAGGCTATATAGAAAATCTACTGAGAGTGATAGAAATATCATTTGAAACGTCCATGATCGATCGGGATCTGTGGCTGGTGACATCCATCTTTATTAAGCATCCTTTCGACTGGTATCATCTCAATCTCAACTCCAGATACCCGCTTGGAGATTGCCACAATCTCATTAGAGAAGCTGCCGTCCCACGATGTGCCACATGGAAGCATTCTCTATCAGCACTACACTACACGACACCGCATTGTCTGCATAGCCGATTGTTTGGCCGCTGGATTTTGCCGCACATTATATGCCAGGAGTGCTATAAAAGCAACAACAAGTCTGCTATCATTCAACTGAGTAATAGGAGGTGGATCCTGTGCAGCGTTGTTGTTGTTGTTGTTGTTGTTGGAGTGGAAGTGGAAGTGTGCCTTGATTTACTTGTTTGTCCGCACACATTTTCAGCAGCTGCTACTCCCAGTTTGTTTTACATACATCCGCATCCCATCAGTTGGCTGCCCGCGCCTCTCTATCAGTTGCTGCTCTTCCTGTTGCTGACTTAAATATTTATTAACCTTTAAGCCCAAATATTTTTCCACAGACTGCAAGCTAAAGACTTAAGCTGATCCGATCTATTTGGTTTGGGCCCTAAACCAAATCGCCTAGAAATGGAAATGGCACGTAACAGCCAAAAAAAATAAAATAAAATAAAATAATACCCAGTCCACGTTTATTAAAGCATTTCTTACGCATCATTTGTTGCTCCCCATCAGTGTTGGCAAAAAAAAAATGGCATACAGTTCACAACAACAAAGAGGACACACACATGGGAGAGCAGGACACGCATACAAATCAATTTGGCCCAAACTGCTCTGCTTACGGCTGCTTTTAAGCAACGGCAACTTTGACGCAAATGAAAGTTGTCTGTTGCCAGACTCGAGTTGCTCTCTGGCAGTGCAGTTTCAAACTTCATGCTGTCAAAATATAGAGTAAAATTTAAATTTGGTTGCTCAACAAATATGTAAATGGAAATATTACTATTACTGTACTGTAACCATTCTGTGGCAAATTTCATGAAGTTGCCTGATTTTAAGCCTCTTAAGCACAGTTGCCAGCCTTCCCCTTTTGAACCTTATTTGACAGTGAACGTAATCTATCAATTGATGAGACGCAGGATCGCTTAACTTTTTTCACCTTTAGTCACCTGGCTTTGACAGCCTCAATGGTATTGAATAATTGAATTGCTGCCCCAAATAATCGAATCGAAATATGACTCGATGTGCTGTAGATATTCCAAGGCGTTTCAGACTTGTTTTCGACGTGTTTTGCGAATTGGCAAATGCTTCAATTAAATTTGATTTGCGTCCTTACCACACACAGAGACATACACACACATACAGAGACTGTGACATGCATTGCCAATTTGATAAGCTCCATCGTCGCCGGTCATTCAGTTACCCGTTTCGCCTTTACTCATCATTAGTTTCGTACTTTGTGCGCTTTTTGCTCGTCGCTGGCCGCAAATTTACTGCACGGCATAGTGTTCGACTGTGTGTCTGTGTGTGTGTGTGTGTGTGCTTATTTGTGTGTGCTTCGGTGTTTGTGTGTATGTGTGTGTGTGTGTTTGCAACTGTGAACGATTTGATAACCAAAAGCAGCCGACCATTGACAGCTCAACTGGTCTCCAATTTCGGCTTCAATTGCGGCTCGGCCCTTTTCAACAGTGACTGTGTCTGTGTGTGTGTGTGTGTGTGTGTGTGTGTGTGTGTGTTTTTGCCCGTTGGCTGAAAATTACATTTTCACATCATTTGCTGATGTGGCAAGTGTGTGCGACACACTCTGTGTGTGTGTGTGTGTGTAACACGTGATAGAACTCCAATTCACTTTATTTCATAGTGCGGACCAAAAAATGATGTGAATACCGTCGGAGCTGTGTGTAGTCAACGCTATTTCATTTCAGTGCTGTTGTGCTAGGCTCTGGGCAGCCGCTGCCCTTTTACTCCACTCTTTTTGTTTTTTGTCATTTCCGTTTTGAAGTTCGAGATATCCATGTTGCATCGTCAGATGAACACAGAGCAGACCAGCACCTTCTGAATACACTTGTCGACGCCGAGCTCCCCTCGCAATGCCTATGAAATGAACTCTCTCCGGCTTCAATTCTGTTCGCGTACATTTAACTTCTTTCCTCTCCTCTCCTCTTCTCTTCTCTTCTCTTCATTTTATTTTTTTTTAAATTCCCCGACTTAACAAACGGCAGTTGTGTGTGCTTGTTGTGCGGGTTTAGTTTAGTTATAACTGGGCATGCGACAGCAGCAGCTTGGCAAACTTGAGATAATACTTATTGGATCTACTCCATAAATAAGTTAGATACAGATCTTGCGGACGATTTGATTTCAAAATTAGATCAACTTAGGAATTTATATCTCTATTTGCAAAAAAAAAAAAAGAAGACTTTTGGCATTATAAACATATCAAATTCCAACTTTTTCAATTTTGATATTTCTCTTTCTGTTTTTATCTTCTAATGAGAGTCCCTTAGACTTTTTGAGTACACTACGAGTGCAGCCTGCTTATTTTATGCCAACTGTCTCAATCCCCTGAAATATTAATCTTGGCCAAGTTACAAGCAAAATACTAGCGTACAATTTTGGTGTCGTTGGTGTTGTTGGTGATGTTGGCCACAGCTGCCAAGAGTGCGACAAAAGTCCAAGTTCAAGTCGCAGTCTTCGTCCAAGTGCCAATGGCGCCAATGGTGCAACTGCCAACAAAGTGGTGGGCAACCCGTACAGCAGCAACAAAATACATAAGAAAATAACAAGGATAGCATAATCACAGACATCGATTTTTCGGACCACGTCTCTACCTCTTCTTCTTCTTCTTCTTCTTGTTGTCTTGGTCACCACTGTCTTAACACTTAAGGCGACATTAAGCTATTTGCATAATTTGTGTGCAACGGGAAGCAATCACTATTTCTATACCACTAACATATGTACATATGTACGTGAGAGCAGTCAAGAAAAAGTTCCAGATTATACCATTTATCATTGATATATTAGTTGTTGCTGGCAAATCCATCAAAATCCACTCTTACCCGAAAAATCAAAAACCCAAGTAAAAGTTCTGCCAAGGTTGGACGTCACTCACCTGAAATGAAAATAGAAAAAGTAAACGTTTTTAAAATAGGCCAACAAATGTTTTTATTTGGGGATCGTTGCTTTTAATGTACTTGGTGAGCTTGAATCAATAACTCAATCTGAATTAGGCTGAAATGCCACTGCTGGTTAGGAGTAAGTGTTTCAGTGAACTTTTCGCATACCCGACATCAAAATCGGGCAACCTCTTTTTGCGAAGATAAAAATGTTTCGGTATTTTCATAATTGGTTCGCTTCACGCTATGGTTCTGAAAATGATGGGGGGGGGGATCACAGGGCCTATAGGATGAGTTGGGTAACGTAATGGAATCCATTTTTAAAATCAGACCTTTACCGCTGTTGATTTATTAAATCTGTCAATTTATTAAATGAACGCTGGAAAACCATATTTATTTAATAAACACAAATACACAAATACTTTCAGCTATTGCCTGCCAGCTGGTTATGTTTAATTTGATTCATTTAAGCCAGCTGTCAGCACTTCGGCATTACTTTATGTCAGCCACGTTGTAAATATTTCAAAATCGCATTCGACAAACACTTTTATTTCCTTATTTCTTAGCCGAATCCATTCGCAAAATGGCAAACAATTTGTGTGCCCTCCTAGAGGGTTTCACTGTTCACTGGTTCACTGAAGGGATCTCAGATGAGAAATAAGAAATTTAAGTCTAGATATGTATAGGTGTGTACGTATCATGGACACAATTGGATCGATGTTCTGCAAGGGTATAGCATATTCGGCGTGATTGTTGTAGTTGTTGTTTTCGTAACTCTTTGAATTGCATGTTTGTGTGCGGACTTGCGTCCGGCTGCGGCATTTTACATGTGTTGTGGCCAGTGCACTGAGTGCAACGCAGCAGCAGTACTTTGAGGTTTGGCCACCATTTAATTACTTCACCTAAAGCAGCCAGCAACGACTCCGACTCCGACTCGCACGCCAACTCGAACTCGAACTCAAACCGTAACCCTACCGACTTCAACTTGGGTCTAAGCTGCAAGTGTCTTTGTATTCGTATTTCTAGTCAGGCAAGGACAGCCACTAAGCCAGTCACACACCCACACACCCACACACACACACACACACATTGCAGTTGTGCGGAAGTGGGGGAAAAAAATAAGCTGCCAGATTGCCTTGCTAAGCCGCAAAAACCGTTCCACTCTCGCTAGCCGCTTGGTCCAACTAATCTAGCAACGAAAATTTATTTGCTTAATTTCATTTGTTGGCTGCGAAGCAAGAGGCAAGCGGCAAGAGGCAAGGAACGTTGCACACCGGACTAGTCTACGACTCTTGTGGGCGTGCGATAATGTTTGCATTAAGCTCTCGACATTTGCCACATCCTTTGGCTGGGACTGCGACCGGATCGGACCGGACCGGACTGCGCAACTGGACACAATCGTCAAATCATAAATAGTTAGCAATGCGCATTAATTACAATTCTCGAGTCCTTGGTTCCAAGTTTCCCTACTCTATACGGAGTATATATATCCCATTTCAAGTTGCTGTCTAACATTGTTCCTTAAATTATTTCGGTGCTATTTCATTCTTGGGCAATCGGGAGACATCAACCAGTCTTAAGCAAGACTTTACAGCGCCAGTCATACAAAATGCCAGCCTTCATTTCAATTAATTTCCGCAACATTGATGCGCCCCGTCGTCGTCTATGTCGTTGTTAGAGCTAGACAGACAGACTTCTTCCTCCCTCTATATACAAATACGTATATACACACGCATACACGCACACACACAACACACACATACACACGCATACACACACACGCATACACACACACACTCGCATACACACACACACAACTTAGTCATCTCGTGTTTGTTGACGTGCTCGCTTACAAAATTTCTGCATGCGCTTTTTAATTAATTTAAAGTTATTTTGCTTGATGTCGCGTCGACGCGTTGTCCTAGTCGTGATGGCGCACTTCCCAGATCCCCGCCAGGCGTCTCTCACAGACAACTCCATTAGTTTTCCCATCGTCTGTTTGGCCTGCAGCGCCTGCTGCGCTTTATTTAATCTGCCTGCATTGCGTTTAAATTGAAATCCGTCCGTTTTGACCAAACAATTTTTGTGTGTATAAATAAATCATGTCGTATGGATTTTGTCATTTATTTGTTTATTGTTTTTTTTTGTCACAGCCATAACTAAAAGTACATTTTGCTTCACACTACGTACAAGTGAGTACCTTAAGTGGAGCAAGAAAACGACATATTCTTCCATAGACTCTATAAACCAAGCTACTTTGTTTCTTTGAAACGGACTGCTAAAGTACACATGGCATATGTTAGCATTGTGCATACAAACTTTGACTACTTTCCTGCAGCCCACTTACGGGTCGATTTCTTCAAAACAAAGCTAATTTCTTTGGGCTGTGCGTTTTGGCCATCAGTCAGTCAGGACAAACTGTTTTATTTGCATAGTAGATAGACATACGTTAACACAACTAACTTGGCTGCTGCAACACAACTTCAACAGAAGGTAACTGTATTTAGATTACTTTCCAAATTTGAAATTGAATTTGACGTTAATTGAATTACAACAATATCTTAAGCTCGCAAGCAAGTCAAAATGTTTTGAATTGAACATAAATTCATTGCTGAGAACTCAATTGTTGGCATTCGTCGAATGCAGTCTGAAATCATTTCATATTCCTTGAAAAAACACAAATAGCACACAGAGTTCGAAATCTAAAATTTATTACTTTTGGATCCCAGTTTAAATTCACCTCATGTTACAGCATAATTCCATTTAAGCTGAATACTCCAAATTCGATTTAAATGAGATTTTATTTTTATGGGAATTTTAATTTATGGCTGAAAAGTTTGGAATTTCATTACAAGACTATTGCCTCTCATATTGTAGGGTCTTTAACTTTTGGTTATGCATTTCATATACTTTTATTTTAAACGATTTAATTTATCATACAGCCTGATGGCAAACTTCGGCCAATTTTGAAGACCGAGTTCATGCAATTCACATTTAGCTCAAAAAGGTCCTCTTCTGTTTGCCATTAACAACTTTGCATGTTTGTGCTGCAGTTGCACTTGTTGCAAGTGCATTTTCAATAGTTATAGTTTCGGTTGTTGCTGCCGACTGTTTTGTGCATTCGCTTGTTAGTCTGTTTGTTAGTTATGAGAAATTATTGCTACACACACAACGAATGTCGTTATTGCAAGTTTGAATTTGTATACGAGTACAAACAAAAAAATACAGACGTCAATAATTTACAAACTGAGAACCCTTTCATACCGAGTGACAATGACAAACAATAAAACAATTAAAACTAAGTAATAGAAATAATATTGCCAACATCTGTGTTTGGGTTGCAGACGACTACTGACCCGTAGAGGGGAGCAAAGCACCTGGTCTCTATGAAGAATGACACTTAAAGCCTCTAGGAGCAAGTTGCTTTCTTGCAGTACCAGCTGTTTCTTGCAGTACCAGCTGGTTATCAAACTATTGATATCGATCCATGTTAGACTGATCACTTCAAAAGTTTTGTTAATAATGTACATTAATCTGAGAAAGATGTAGACGCCACCGCCTTTCGAGTGCTAAATTGATGATTATTTTTTTATTTACGATGTATACATATAATATACATTTCCATATATATTGCACAAGCAGCAGTAGCAGCAGTAGCAGCAGAAGGCAATCTAATTTTAGTTCATCTGCCGGCTGCGTTGCAGCAACTGCAGATGACGGGCATCAGGCATCAGGCATCAGGCATCAGGATTCAGGCAACAGGATTCAGGCAACTGGATTCAGGCATTCAAAATTGCTTGTTTTTGTTAGCTGACACATGTCAGTCACACGGCTCAGCGGGGGCTGCGACGGCGGCATACTCGGATGAAGTTAGAAGAAGCCAAACAAAATGCCGTTGACGGCACACGTTTAAACATAATAATTCTCAATTTCGTCAGCAATATCAATGCCGGAGCCAAAGTCGGAGACGGTGATGTCTGCTCGCGCCACAGGAAAACCATGTAGAGACATCAAAATAAACTGACATTTTCTACTTTTTCCACAACTTTCCATTTTGTCCCCATAATTCTTCTATTTCTTTTTTGCACCAATTTGAGCACACAAAAGGCAAAAATAATCCAAAACCTAAAAATACCATGCGCAGCAACGAAGCAAAAAAAAAAAAAAAATGGCTCTAACGACATGCGGAAATAATGTCAGATGGAGCAATAGCATCACCGGCGGCATTGGGCACAGAAAAAGTGGCAAATGAATGTCAATCTTGGCGGGACTGCTCGACTACCAGATACCAAGTGGGTAATAGTAAGTTGCAGATATTTTACATCGAAAATCTCAAGCCTTGAATTCCACCAAGAATCAGGCTTAATGGTGGAGTTATACACTCAAAAAAATGGACTGCTCTTAAAGTGAAAATCGCATTCAAAACCTGAAAGTTTTTTTAGTTGTTAGAAATAGTTTGTAAATATAAGAAAAAAAAAATTCCAAAGAGTAGAAAGGATCAATAATGCCAAAATATTAAAAACAAAAAAAAAAATTAAAATTTTGGATGGAAAATGGATTTCTAAAAAGGAAAAATTGTATATTGCGTAGCTTTTGGTTTTTTGGAGTATACTTTCTGAATAATAAAGTGAATTACCCTTGGCGACATAAGTATGGCGAATTTCCCAAATTCAGGGCCAATTTTTTTTGCGAGTGTAAGCCCAGGAGAGGGCACAATGGAGCAAACTAGGTCGCTGTGCATGAAGCCCCATAATAATATTAATTTTAAGCCCGACTGATTAAAAACGAGTTGGAAGCCAATCTAACGAAAACTGAACTTTTTCCTATAGAAGCTAAAGACTTGTGTTTTGCACATAGATAGAAAAAAAACAACTGGTAAAGTTCAACCATTTTCCCCCAAGATGGGTGTAGTACTGCTCCAAAAAACACGCCAAGAAATATCCAATGTAAAATGAATTTAATCCTCGTAGCTCTTGTGAACTGGGGACTCGTCAGTCGTTCGGAGCACACTGTAGTTGCACCAAGTAATGCTGTAATGAAGTATGCCCCGGCTGACGCAGCTGGCATTGTCATTATAATTTTTGCTTGTTTAGAGCTTAGGCTATAAGTGCTCGGTAATGTTTTTGAGAAACGCCACGCAGACGCTCCGTGGCGATAAGGGAGAACAAACACTTAGAGGCCAAATCGTTGTCATTTAAATTTGCAATCGCTTGTATTAGAGCCGGCGTCTGTTAAGTGTCAGTTTGGGGCGGATGCCACTAAATGGAACAGGACGTCGCAGCTGATGCGATTAGAATATCTACAAGTCAACCTGTCGGGACAATGAAATGCGAATCTGTTCATGTCCAACGAGAAGGTCATACATTGCATAGAAACAGTACAAGTGAACAAGTGAACAAGTGAACAGTTGGACAAGTGAATTTGAGTCAGGTATTGACAAGACATAGGCTTTCGTTTGGCCCGGTTTCGAAATTGATTTATGTCCAACGTTTTTGACTTTTCTTCTTTTTTTTTTTTGTCAGTTTACTGTAATTGCATTTCAAGAGCCCCGCCGAGCCACGGCGATCGCCAGGTTGGCAACGGTAGCAAAATCCAACAAAACGATTTGATGACGCTTTCAAAGGAAAACAGCTTGACTCTGTCCAAACGCCCCATGTGTGTACGTGTTTGTGTGTGTGTGTGTGTGTGTGTGTGTGTGTGTGTGTGTCTGATTGCGCAATTGGAAAAATCTCTCGCTCTGCATTTTGCGAATTTGAGTGGCACATTCATATACAAACACAGACGGCCTGCGGAGAGCACACATTTTGTTGCAAAATCTGCCACATTTTCATAGTTTGCATTTATAGTAGCCACTTTGGTCAATTCATGTTATCAAAAACCAAGTAGCCATTATGAATTTCTGTAATTGAAGCCATTTGGCTGTTGCACAGCTATGGCAACAGTCCTCCCATATTCAGGACAAACTAGACTTTTTCATATGCTCATACAGATGCCCAATTTGTGTTTAAAAATAGCTTCGGTTTTGAGAGTGCATCATACAAAAAGTTCTAGAATTTCATATTGTTCAGATAAATATTTAAATGCTTTCATATTTTGAATTTAGATCAATTTTCTGCTTTGACAGGATCGCTATTAATGCATGCAACATTTTGGCCAATACAAAATTAATAAATGCTTAATTAAGACTGAAGGACGAATGCGGTTGAATGAATGGCGAAGGACACTTGACAAATTGATAATATTTCCAGTTTACCCGTCAAACTTGTTGGCTTGCTATTTATGATTAGCCTTGACACCACTTGCCCCAATAAGTATGCTACAAATATGCAATGCACCTTATCACTCTGAGGTCAAATATGAATTGCTTGCAACCGAGTAAGAATAAATTAATTGGGGTTTTGCCAGTTGACGCTTGCAGTTAATCCGTGTCCAATTAATATGTTCGGCAAGGACTTGCGCTTTGGGCGTGGCAGGATCCGTAGCTGTAGATATGCAGCTGCTCCCTAGGTTCATTAGCCGACTGATGCACACTGATAGATGTGTATGTGTATGTGTTTGTGTGTGTGTGTGTGTGTGTGTGTGTGAGTTAGTGTGCCAGTGTGTGTGCAAGTCTAATTAGCCCGCTAATGTCATTTGCAGCAAAAGGGCGCTTATTAAGCTGAAAACGGAAAAAGTGCTGCCTGGTCAAAGCATAAATTAAGATCCGCTTGGGGAGGCGGGAGGGTGGTAGAGGTGTGGGGGAGCAGATTGTAACCCCATTGCCGTTACCGTTGCAATTGCATGGCCCAATTTTCGTAAGGGGCCGCCGCACAGCTCGCTGTGTGGCACAATAAATTTTGTTGTTTTTTTCTAAACACACACATACATACACTTACAAACATATCTATTTTTTATCTTTCTCTCTCTCTCTCTCTCTCTCGCTCTCTCTTGCTTTTCTGTGGACAAAAAGGACTGGAGGTGTGGGGGTTGACTGTTGAGGGGTGTAGGGTTTACAGGAAAACTAAATCTAAGCGCATATTAGTCAACGCTGCCACTGTCTTTGACTGGCCCTGGCCTGGGACCAGGCCGAGAGGTGCCATGTGGCACAATTTCGTAGCTTGGCCTGCTCGGAATGGGATGAGGAGATGGCTGGTTCGGCTTTGCTGATGCTGCTGCTACTGCTGCCGCTGCTGCTGCTGCTGCTGCTGCTGCTGCTGTTGGTGCTGGTTTTGGCTTTGGCTTTGGTTTTGGTTGTCCTTTTTTTTTTCTTTTCCATAGTTTTGGTCAGGTCAGGAGGGTGGCTGCAGCGGCGGCTGCACAATGTATTTCAAGTGGAGCGAGCGCAAATAAAATTAAAAACAAGACGCGCAAAACAAAAATATGGCAACGCTGCGGCGCCGACCTCGTTTCGGTCTGGCCACAATGAGTAAACGAGCCGAGGAATAGCGAAAGTTGCGAATGGCGCGACTTGTTTTTCCACTTTTCGACGTTGTCTGTCTATCCGCCTGTCCGCCTGTCTGCCGCTGCCAACACTTGGCGACCTCTGCTGCTGGCGTTGCCATTTTGTCATTGTTTGCATTTGGCGCGCGCTTTTGTTTTATGCCCACCAACAAAAACAACAACTGGCAATTTGAATTAAGTAGAAATGCTGCAGTCAAGAGAGATGGACTTGTAGATGCTCACCTCACCTCAACTCAGCTCAGCTCAGCTCAGCTCAGCAAATCTAAACAGTTATCCATTCAAAATGGCGTCTATTACAAGACGTTTACCGACTTGAGGTCAAAAGCGACTTTAGTGGCTGAGCTGATATAAAAAACATACGTGTATTATGCGCACCGAAACAAAACAATTTAAAAAAAAAAAAGACAAAGGGTAAGGTTAAATGCTAAAGCGGATATGCTTCTAAAAGTTGGCCTCTTCAGATTTCAAGTACAAATGCAAATTTCAAAATTGAGGCACAACTGCTTTGTTGATTAATAAATCGTGTGGCGAAAATATTTATATTAATTTTTGATGTTGAAGTTGATTAGATCGTTCTGTCTGATTCTAAGGAATCTTGAGACTTTTGTTCTCACATAGGTATTATGCGATATTGGCCTGGTTAAAAGAGCGATAGAATTGCTTTGGCGTGATAATTGCCTTACTGTTCCACATTGATTATTGTATGTCAAGAGCTGTTTGTTACCGCTTTTGCTGGCGCCTGTGTCAAGGACTCCAGGCAATCTCTTGGCAGCTAATGTTTGCACTTCTTTTCTGCAATTGCTGTCTGCCCATCGTCTTCGAGTTGAAGCTGCATTTGGTTGTGCTTGTGCTGCAGCAGCAGCTGCTGCATTAAGTTGACATGGACGCCACCATAACTTGTGCAAAATTTAAAACGGAAGTCAATTGTCAGACAGCTAGCGCAATGGTCGCCGACGTTGGCGCTGCTGTCGAGACGGAAACAGCAGCTGCAACTGCAGCGCTGCCATTGGACGCCAGTTTGGTCATAACGACGTCACACTCACACACACTCACACACACAGACGCATATAAAGAGCGAATCGTTATTCGTTTATTTGTTGTTTTCTCGCTGATGTTGTTCTCTTCTTTTTTTTGGCGTGTTTTTGTTGTGTTTTATTGAGTTATTGGCGCATTCATTTGCCATACGCCACATGCAAGATTTATGCCCGGCATGTGTCATGTGGCTAAAACAAACAGCCGGCTGTCCAAACAACCAGCCAGCCAGCTCGAAAGCCTGAAAGCGTCCCCAAATTGTATAAAAGCACTGACAACAATTTTACGGCGCAAATATGCTCTCTCTATCTCTATCTCTTTCCATCTGTGTCTCTCCTTGTCTCTCTGTCTTTCTTTCTATTTTTCTGTCTCTATCTCGCTTTCTCCTATTTTATCTTATTTTTTTACCAACTGTTTCATTCTCTGTTGTCCTCTCTTTTTATATATTTTCTTAAAAACTCTCTTTTTCTCTCTATTTCTCAGTATTATTCTCTTTCTTCCTCGATAACTGTGTCTCTCTCCTTCTTCCCATCTCTTTCTTTCTGTATAGATCTCTTTCTCCATCGATTTCTCTCACTTTCCTA
This sequence comes from Drosophila nr. fundita, assembly GCA_035044245.1. Classification (NCBI taxonomy): domain Eukaryota; kingdom Metazoa; phylum Arthropoda; class Insecta; order Diptera; family Drosophilidae; genus Drosophila; species Drosophila nr. fundita. Next base: position 414,309 of record JAWNMG010000795.1, read on the forward strand.
CATTTTTTGCAAGACCTCTTTTCTCTCTTTCATTCGCCATCTCTATCTGACTTTCTACCCGTCTCTCTCAGTCTCTCTCTCTCTCTCTCTCTCTCTCGCTCTCTTTTCGTCCAACTAGCCAACATGTACTGCAATCTACTGAGGGGTATGTTTATCTGATCCGAATTTGTATATAGTGCGACAAATTATGGATAAATGTAATTTATAAAACCCGTGAATATAATTATGCAACGTTTCCGTTGATAGCGTGCATGTGAGGGTTATCCAGCAAATAAGGGCCAACAGCTCAATTACATGCGTTCGCAACAAGCCCTTCAATTGGTTGTATGAATTTAATTGCCAAACATGCACTCGACTCTGCTTTTGAATGTTGAAATGTTTTGACAAACACTGCAAAACAGCTGTTCATCTTGCTTGTCTCTTCAATAGGATGCAGTGCTCCAGTCGAGAGTGCCGGACTGCTAGATACCCTGTTTTCTACATATAGTACACTCAGTACAAGATATGTCCCAATCGGGAGTGCTCAACTTGAGTTCAATTCTTAAATTTTTAATTTGCTTTCCATTGTATTGCAACGTTTTGTGGTAGTTCGGTGAGGCAATAATGCTACACAAAACCGTTCTCGTCTCTCTCGTCTCTCTCTCTCTCTCGTCTCTCTCTCTTTCTGTCCCTCTCCCTATCTGGACGTTGGAAAATTGCTGGTCAGTTCACAGTTCTGCAGTATGCACACATATTTGGGTCTAGGTATGTGTGTATGTGTGTGTGTGTGTGTGAGTGTGTGCGCAGTGTTAAGCCACAACTGAGCATAAATTCATATTTAATTATGAATTAATTTTGCAAGCGTATAATAATTTTTGTTTTCAACTCATCACAACCAACAGCAAAAACAGCAACAACAACAACAACAACAACAACAATAGTCGATAACACACACGTAGTAAATCAACAGATTTACAAAACAAAACACACACACACACAAACATACACACAAGCACACAATTCACTCATGCATACATATGCACACCTCAACCCCTTCAGCATACAGTTTGTGGCAGTAGAAATGGCCAGCTCTTTCCCATCATTAAGCCTTGGCTGTGGTAACGTTACGGCCAAGTGCTCAGTTCGCTTTAAGAGCCAGCCTCCTTCAACGATCGGGTCTGTTCCCTCGTCCACTTTGGCTGGGGCAGAGCGATCCGCTGTTGGCACTGTCAATGCATAGCTGGTTGGTTTCCTAGCAACCTAAGCATATCACCCAATTTTATTTGCTACAGGGTATACAGGGTATACACAAAAGTAATGCCATGTTTGGGTCGGCAGTCGGCTGGTTGGCTTCTGGCTAGGACAATTCACAATTCATTAAATGCACTGCAAAATTAATTTATGATGCTATACCAACAATAACCGGTTCAACTGTGCGTTGGCTAAAGGGAATTTTTGACCCCGCCTGTTGGGGGTGTGAGGGCGTTGGATTGACTGAGTCAGCATTGACATTAAATTTCATGTATTTTGGACTTTAGCATTTGCAAGAACTATTTAATTGTACACGAAATGCATTCAATTGAAATTTTGTGCCCTGAACCCTTTAAAACTGGGTACAAAGGGTATATAAGCTATGTGCAAATGTAACAAGAAGCAAGCATCTCCGATCCCATAAAGTGTATATATTCTTGACCAGGATCAACAGCCGGTTCGGGTAGGTTCGGCCTTGTGAATAAAAATAGGCGCTTCCCTTGATTTTTTTCTCTGTAGTCCCTGTGCCTGCCATAAAAAAGGAGTGCACTTGAAGACCTTCTCACATTTCGGTGCAAAAGTTTTTAAAGGGAATAAAACTAGAATATAGTTAACAACTGGGTTTTGGGTATATCGTAGTCGAGCTCTCTCGACTACAGCACTCTTACTTGTTGGTGCTAAGAATGCTTTTATTTTATTTGCAAATTACAGAGAAGGAAATACCGTCAAGCATTGCTTTGCCGCACATTCAAATTGTATTTAATTTGGTAAAATAAATGAATAAAAAAAATAAGTGTTAAAAAAAAAGCAAAGAGATTTGCAAATATGAATTCAGCAACAATTTACTTTTGACACGCGCAATTTGATGTAACATTTTTAATTGGAAAATATTTAAATTACAGTGAGAAACACGTATTACAACAGTTGACTGAATTTAACAAACGGCATTTACTTAATTATATTTTACATACTCGCATCAAGTCGAATATATGCACATATATCCGATGACAGGAACATATACCGCAAAGCCACCACAATTCAATTAAGTAACATCCTGCATCCGGCTGATGTACATTATGTAATTCCAATAACATTTAACAATATTCAAATAGTTCCGTTTGCGTTTGCAAATCATATTCATGCAGCTAATCAATGTTATGTAATTGATTTTAATCATAATATATAACTATAATTTAATTTGAAAAAATATTACACTTTTCACCAACGTGTCAAATCTGAATTGAATTTTGAACCGCATGCTTACCGATTGAAATTCAGAATCGAAATCAGAACCTAAAATCAATATTTTTTTAAATACCCAAATACCGGAACTGATGCTATTTGTCTCTAAAAGAGCAAATGGTCGTTGGTACCGTTGCATAGGCTCGTATGTTTATGTGTCTGTTGGTAGTGGTATCAGAGTAATCCGCTGTCAGTAACTCCTGACTGGAACTGACACCACTACAAACCACCACCGCACCGTAAAAATCAACTTACCGTACAAAATATGCAATAATACCGAAATCTTTACCGGAGCTTGTGCACTTTACGGACCAGAATCAGAATTGGAACTTTCGGTTTTCGATGACACCCGGCACGTAACCCACCTGAATTAGCAAAGCTCTTTGCCATATTTCTACACTACATATACATATATCTGAATAATTATCTTCTGGCAAGCAGATGATGAACGGATACATTTTGCCACGCAGATCAGCTAGTGTTTGACACTAATTAACGGAGGGGAGGGAGTAAGTGTGTAAATGCTCCCATATATAAATTGGCTAAAGTGCTTTATGATGTTCTATGCTTGATATTCGTTGCTGCGGAACCGAATATGTAACGGTAATAAAGTTTAATACCCTAAATGGAATGTCGGAGTTCGTATAATCAGCGCATCATCAACAGCCTCATCATACAATAATAATTTGTCTTAGCTGTATCTCACTCCCCCACACATCGCAACCCTCTCCACTTCCACAGCCATCCATAACGACTCCGTATCCATGGGCGCTAAGCTATTTAAGTGTAAATGACGTGAAAATGGGGAAGAAACGAAAGGAACGGGAATGCCGAAGGCAACCAACTGAAACTAAAAGATGTATCCCCATCATTTTCAAGGCGACAAAACATAAAAAGATGTTATACGAAAAAAAAAAAAAAAATCCATATATATATATATGCATACAAAATTATTTTTTATATCGTTTCAACTGAACTTTTTCCCCATGTTGTTCGCCTCGACAAATTGGGCATGAAAAATATTTGTTGAATAGATTTATTTATGATGACGATTAACAATGAGGAGCGCCCTCTGAGAGGGTGTGAGACGAAGACCACTTATCAAAAAACTTCCATACAAAAGCAAAAGTATATACATATATATTGTATATATAAAAAAAAAGCGAAACAATTATTTTGAAAGCCATTCAACGTTGGGGCTAAAAGGTGCGAGGTACCCAAAATATTCCCCCCCCCACACACATACACAGCGTTGAGAGAGTTTGGTTAACTTAGCCAGCAAATTTTCATAAATCAACATGGACTTTTCAATTTTGGATTCTTTATGTTTGTATAATTAAATCATAAATAAGGGCTCAATAGAACATTTTAAACTGAATAAGCCGAAAAAAGCCGTCTAGCTTTAAATCTACTTACAAATAGTATATATGAACTTTTATTTGACAACAACAACATCTGCAATTGCATTGAACCCATTTAATTTAATCATAAATTACTCAAGCGATTCATTCAATCGAGATGACACAAACAATTTGCCATCTCAGCAAATTGTTTGCAATAATAAATTGTTGTCATTCACTTATGCAGCACATTTTGAGCACCAGCTTAATATATATTTATGTCCATAATATATAATGCGAAGATAGGAAAATTATTATTCTGCTTCCAGTGCAAGAGTAACTACTGAAAACTGTCAAGACCTCATTTATTATATTAGTGACTCGAAGTCGCTCCAAAACTATCTCAAGTTTTTTTTTCCGATATGAGACGATGGAAGACCGATTTTTTTTTGTTGTCTTTCCGGGTACAAAAATGTGTTTAAATAGTCGTAAGATGAGCTCAAAGTTAACTTGGACAAATGATGCTGATTAAGGAATGATGCCTCAACATAATGAGGATGGATAAAAGTTGAATAAATGGCCATTTATTGAAACGAAAAAAGCTATAAAACATTAGGCACATAATAGCTAGGACAGCTAGTTGACGTGGCTCACATAAATGTACTTTTTTGAAACTATATTGATGATATGATGATTTTTATATAGCAATCAGTATATTTAAGTAAATATCCTATTAAGAACCGTATGTAACCCTTAAAGTCACTAACAAGTAGGCAAGTCACCAAGAAATATTTCGTTGAAGTGATCAATTTTAGGCTGGGACCACTGTACTTAGACAATCGACTCACTGTGCTTAACAGCTCAGAAAACACCAATGAGAAAATTTATGAAAATTGCATGCATTACGTAAAAATACGAGTAATTAATCATATTCATTCATATTCATAAGGTGAAACAAACGAATGTGTTTTGAATTGTAGCTGGAATCGAGGTGTGTTCTCGTGTGGAAATTAATAAAATCTATTCATAGATGAACATGCGAAATGACATAACCTAAAGAGGGGAATTTTTTTGTACACCCATAAAACCCACATAGAAAGTAAAGTAAAACAAGACGTTCTCTGAATTTAAACGAAACAAAAACAAGAACTCCATTTTGGAGTACTACAAAAATGTGCTAGGTAAATATTTTGAATTTACCTTCAATCTTTTTTATTGCACACCCTTCCTGACGACTTTAAAATGTCTTCTCGTATACGGCGGTTTTTGTGGCGCCCTTGAGACAGACGCCGTCGTGTGAAATGCAGAATGACTGCTGCTGCCGAGTCGGGAAATAGCGGGGCAGATATGAGTTTGAATGAAACGAGAAAGAAAAAAAAAAAAATGAAAATTCAAAGGAAAAAAAAAACAGTTGAGGTAATATGAGGGTAAAAAAATCCATAGAAGTGAAGTATGCGTGCTTAAAAATAAGTCAAATGCAAATTGAAAATCACATATGCGGAATCAAATCAAAATAAAAAAAATAATTATTATTATTGGCTTAATGCACGTTTGAATAAATTTATAGAAAAACCTGAAATTAATTATATAATAATATATTATATATATATAATATTTTCCAGCTGAAAATGAGCTAACAATGTTTAACATTTTTCAAAAAGAAATTCATAGAAATGTTCGAAGGTCAAAACAGGCCTAAAAAACGGATGCCAAAATCAATTGGAATTGAACATGAAATATTTATTTTAAGTTAAGTTAGTTAAGTGAATTGAATTTGCTGGAATTAGCTCTGCCCGACCGACAATCAATGAGATTATGCTCGAGGCAATGATAACCTCACTGCCAAAGCTGTGGGGTCAAGTCGAGGCTAGCATTGTGGAATGCTATAAAGTCGAGCACTTTTCATTAGAATTGAGCACATACTCAAGCACATAGCGAGTGAGTACCTAAATACAAATATACACATATAAATATGCATATATATATATATATATATATATGTATATTTAGTTGTTTGTGTGTGTGTGACTGATGAGGCAGTTAACCAAACTACACGTAATCCAATTTGCTCTAATCGTCAAATGTGTCCCAACTGTAGATCCTTAAAGGGGTAGGGGGAAGAGGGGCGTGCGCAAGGGAGTATGGAACTCCTTGGGAGGGTGTGTAAGCGAGCAAGCAGTTTGTTTTTGACTCTAAAATTTTACTGATTTTACTTATTTGATTAAGTTATTAGAGTTGACCGCATATTCACTTGGAAAGCGCCAGATTTGAAAGCTCAGCAAGCTGTAAGATTTTCCTCGACTTCTCAGTCTCACTCTCGTGCTCTCTGTTATCTCTCCCTCTCTCTCTCTTTCTCTCTCTCTCTCTTTCTATTCCTACAAATTTACTTGGATAACGCCAGAGCTGATTCTCCTTAACTTTAAGTCTCAGTCTCTCCCTCTCTCTATATATCTCTCTCTATTCTCTCAGTCACATTTTTTGCTTTCCCCCCTTCTGTGTGTAAGGTTATGATTTAGCTTTGCCGTAGTTTGGGATCCTTGAAAATATTGCAAAGCATTTGCCGCAGCTACTGTTCTTTCATTTCTTTGTATACACTATTCGCAAAAGGTCAAAGAGCATAGTGCGTTTGTCTATCAATAGGAATGCTAGATATTCATATATATATTCATGTCTGATCTTTGAAGAAGTTTACCAGCAATTAATGCAGCAAAAGAAATCTGGGAAATATAGAAATATATTTAAATATACCTTTTAACTTTCCATAGCATGATTATCGATTGCTTGTCAACCGTCAAACTGTTTCTTATACATATACAAGTGGACAGCAAATAGATATGAAGGTGACAACCTGAGAATTTTGAAAATCATATTTAAATATCATGTCTTAAAGACAATGTTCTACTTTGTAAGTATTGCAATATTATACTCTGCAATAGGCTACATCACAGAAAAGCAAAAGTCTCGACACACGATTTGCAGTTGATCGGATTTTGTAGAAACGTTCAAATGAATAGCCATATCAATTGGACGGTCTGAGAACTTCCGTAAATAGATACGCAAAGCTTTTGTTTCTCATGTTTCACAGTTAAAAATGGAAGGGTATCTGGCTGGTCGATGCGACCCGTTGTGCACAGTTGTCGCCTTGGACTCTGTGACAACAAACATGCCACATGGCCCCCATCATCAACATTTGTTCGGCGTCCTTGCTGCCGTTGCTGCCCTTTTGTCTGGGCGCATTTGGGTGGACAGTCGTCGCAGTAGCCAAAAGTTTGCTTTGTACCTTTTGCTATTGTTGCGCCCTGCCGATTTCACATTTATCTCCGTTGTTCTCTTATTCTATCACCTACACACCCACACACCCACACACCCACTCATCCACTCCCACGCTCTCTCACTTTTATTGCCTTTGTGCACTTTGAGGTTACACTTTGAGGCCTTTTTGGAGACTTGCATTATTTAAATACGTTGCTCTTGCCCTTTGTCTGTGGCAAAATCTGTTCGAGTCATCAGAACCACTCGAAGGAGTGCTTGGACCACAACAAATTATCGGCGAAAATTATCTTGTTGCGCTTAACTTTCAACCGGAGTTAATTCTTTGAGTCACAAACTTTCGAATAGTTGCTCGCATTCGTCCCACCCCAACCCGTATAAATCCATAAACAAATTCAACTTTTACCCAAGCAATTTGCAAAATTTCTTTTTATTGAAATGGCGACCAAATGAATTATTATGTATTATTATTATTATGTACTATCTGCCAGATGAATGATGAAGTTGAAGCATAGAATTAGCCCCACCTTTCAAATATGTATGGGTGTGTGCTAATAGTTGCAAATTACCCTTGCATAACAAGTCTGCCAATTAAAATGGGGTACTTCCCCACAGCTCTGAATGCCCCACTTTCAATTTGCAAATAATTAGCATTAATAAATGCATTTCGGGAATATTTATTACTTTCAGCGGTGGGACAGAATTCTTAAAACTTTAGCTGAAATGAATACATATTAGTACAAATTACTAGCTTCAAGTCATTAGTTGCACACACGTCAATCCAGAAGATAAAAACCAGAGAATGCAATAGATCGATAAAATAAAATAAATTGCTTGCCGTCGGGCTCAAAACATTAAGAAAACATAACTCTTACAAGTATGGCCCACGACAATGAGAAATCACATACGGTCATGACAATAAGTGTGAAATAATGATATTTCTGGCTAGTGTGTATGTGGGTGTGTCAGACAAGTAGTCAAGAAAAAAAGTTGGGAGCAGAGTACTTAACTCTAGAAAAAAGTGCTTGAACGACGCACTATCTAAAATAAGAAGTGAACAGAATTTTTAGACTATACGGATTGATATGACATGTACTTCAAAATATTAATAGCCACAATAAGCTGAGCAAAAGCTGAAAAGCTGCAAAATGTGACAAAGTGCACACTAAGTGCATTTCCCATATTAGCGACAACAACAAGAACTTTGGTTTAATATGGAAAACAAAAGTTGTAAAATTAATATGCACTGCATGTGGAGGCAATAGTCAAGCATAGGTAGTAGGTAGTATGGAACATATAAGAAAATATATGGTATATGGCATATACCATATATGGTACATGGTATAATGCGAATAATGCCGCCATGGTATAGCTAAATAGTTGGTAAAATAATACACACTGACCTGACCTACTCTCCGGTTTGCAAGGAGAACAGCACGTCCGCGGTGTTGTGGATCGGGAACAGGGAACAGCGGTGCACAGCGGTGGCGGTTAAAAAAAAAATACAACAAAAAAAAATACAAAAACACAAAAAAAATAGTAAAAACAGAAATTGCGTTATAGAAATAGAACTATGTAAGTACAATATGTATGGTTGAACTAGTCAGTATATTCTTTATATGCATGTATTCGGTTGTAAAGTCGACCGCACGGCGCGCACTGTTTGAAGTCGGATTTTGTCCTGCTGTTTGTTCTGGGAACTGGAACTGCAACCGGTACCTGATGGCCGGAATACCGCGGGTGAGGGGGATAGGGTAAGCCGGAGTCTGACTTAGCACACGCGATGAAGACTGCGACTTTGCCTGACGGACTGTTGCGTGTTTTGGAGCCAACAATTTTCAATGTGCTTCTTCTTGTTTTTTTATTCCTAACTATGAGCTGTCTATTGTTATATGTACATGCACACATACATATATAAATAAATATGTATGTACATACACACATAAATATATTACTTAGCTTGATTAAGCACAGACGCTTCAACTTTCGGCTGTGGTTGATTATTGTTATTTAATGCTTATAGTTCGTCGAACGAGGCTCTCCACTCGAAGCGGTGAGCAAATTCATGATTTGCTCAAATTACCGTTCAAGAGCGAAATGCTCCAACAACAACAGCAAGAAAAAGGCTTATCACTATCCGATCGCAGCTGCTGGTGACAGACAGTGGGCGATAGGGAGAGAGGGAGAGAGCAGCGAGGAGGTGCTCTGAGCTTCACTTTGATTTGTGGGAATTTCACTGCTCAAGCTTTTAAACAAAAACAAAAGCCCCAGCTATTCACGGCTATGAACGAATGTGAGAAACTGAAGCAATTGAAACGCATCAGTTGTTGGCAGCACCGAGTTAAGCTTTGAAAGAGCTATAAATTTACAAACTGACAAAAACACTTAACTGTTGAATATATACACATTTGTTTTTGAATCGCACATTGAGTAGATTTTTTTACGAAGCTAATTTTGAATATATGTATTTCACCCCAGCGAGTTCGAACAAAGAACGGGCCACTGCTACAAAATTTATTTTGCCATTTGGTGTTGTTAATTATTTTTATATTTTGCTGCTACTTATAGCTGTTGATCAAAATAATGATCTCACAAGGTTATTGCACAGCACACAGCGAATTGTTTTCAATACCTACAATAGATCTGTATATACTATAAGTAGTAGTACTAAGCTCGACTTACGAGAGTTCGCAAAAAAAAAAAAATTTACCTGCGTCACCAACGCTCGCTGTTTTTTCTAATTGTATATATTACACATACAAATACTTGTTTTTTTCCTGTTCCCTTTGTTTCGCGATTTGAATTCAGTCAATTCAGCCAGAAACAACAAAAAGTTCAATTAAAAAATTACTTATTATGTTATTGACAAAAAAGGCCGAGACGAAATTGAAATATCAAATTCAATGCCGATAAGATGCTGTTCATCTGTGTTTCTCTGTTTCTTTCTTTTCTCTATCTCTCCCTCTATCTCTCTCTCTCTCTCTTCTCTCCATCTCCTTATCTCGTTTCTTGCTTAGCGTCTTTGTCTAGCACACACTCAATCTCAAAGACATATAGAATTGATCATTTTGCTAGACACAAATATGTATGAAATATTTTAATTAACTTCGTCAAAACTTGCACGACATCAGCACAGCCGCATATCATTTTATTTTATTTATAACTTTTGTTTTTTATTTGCGGAGTGTTAGCACTTTAGCTTTGATGATGATTTAATGACACATAATTTAACAAATTTTTGAAAAAAAAATAAACTTCAAAAAAAAAATTTTTTTTTGTTAATATTTTTTTTTTGTTTTGATGTTTTTTTAAATTATAGTCTATTATAATTCCTTTTTTACTGAAAGCCGCTGCAGAAATTACCGTAGTGAAAAAAACGTACGTCAAAATATGCGCCAATATACAAAGGCCAAAAACAAACGAAAATTCCGCTATACACCTGACACTTTCGATGCTTCGCTTCGCACTGAGGCGCCACACAGAGCTATTGACTGGCAGCGGCCCCAAAACCGGTCGCCATCATCTTCGGCGCTCATCGTTTCGTATGTGTCGGTTTTGTAAATGGCCGCTCGTGCTGCATGCGCTCCTCGTGCGTAAGAAGCACGAGGTCTGCACACGTCTGCCTTCTCTCTGTCTCGCTGAATCTCATTCTTACTCTCTGTAGTGCTCTGTCGCTCAGTGACGTTTTCAATGCCAAGCAAGCAGCTGTTCAACATACACACGTTTATTTGTTTTTTTCGTACCCTGTTCGTAACAGAATATAAAGTACATTGGCCAAGGCAAATCGTTTTGTAGACGGAAATAAGCAAACTGTATACTTCTCGTAATTTTAGTATGAGAGTCACCAAATTTGGAACTTTTATACTACAAATAAAAGTCTGAGTTCTGTCTTAAAAGTACACAATGCAAAGTCCTTTGATATTGATTTTATTTAATTAAAATATTTAAAAAAATATATATATGTTTTCTGTATTTCTCTGTAAAAAAAAATATTTCAGGGCTAACATAAATAGGTATTTACTATTGACTTTTCGACCATAATGCTTTTGAGTTGGATTATATCGTGTGTGCAATAAAACTGTATCGAAGCTTCAGTGTTTCCAGCTACTGTCAAAGTTCTATGTTTATTTCCTAGACTATACCTTTTTATATACTTCCAATTAGAAGTTTTTCTGTTTTAAATGTATAGTAAAATGTTGATAACCTGCATTCATATCAAATAATAAAATATGTGACTTTCGCAGCAGTTTTCCCAGAAACAGATCATTGCTCAGTCGACTATGCCCGATCACAAAGCACTTGCGTCTTGTTTGTTTGTTGATGTTATTTTTTAAAAACAGCAGGAACTAACGGTCAAGGAGCCGCTGCGCTGCTCTACACTTAGATTTGAAAACTTACTCTCAGAAGCGCTTTGCAGAGCTCCCCTTATCAAAACAGTCTGTACAGTCTGTTACAAATCACATAGGCAGCTTAACTACTTTTGTAGTTCTGTATCTTTTTCTTGTTGATGCATAGTAATTGTGAGATAAGCTCTTGCTCTGCCTATATACACAGATACAATATCCATAAACACGAGTGGGAGCTTAAATATGTATACAAGTGCGAATTTAAACCCACTCACTAATTATACCTACGGTGGCACGAATTTCCAGACAGAGTCAAAATATGAAAAGATTTTACAATATCCATAATTTAAGTGTAAATCAGAAATATTTACCAAATTTAATATTTACTTTTTCATCACTTTTATTGCAAATGTACTTAATCACAGATTTTTACTTTTGAGTGATTTTCCGAATTTTAAGCCATAATAATTTATAATTTTATAATTTTGTTGATCAACTTCAGTAGCAGAGTCGGTATATCCATATCTGTCTGCGTGTTTATAGGTATACTATTCGTTGCTTAGAAGCAATCTCGATGAAACTAAACTTTTTTATAACTTTTTCATAATGTTTAATGATAATGAAAATACATGCATTTTGCTATAGGGTAACTACTAGTCGACTACAGTCAAGTGTCAAACTTTGACTTGATTTTGTAAACATTGCGAATAATGGGCAAACATTTTGTGTTTTTTTTTCCTTTTTGTCAACTAATAGTTAGACCAAATATTCACATCTGGGCAGACAGACATTCATACATCGTCCATTTATCAACACTCAAAAAATAAATAGCTCATCCAATTATAGAATATTTCACTTGATAGATGTATATGTATATACACATTCTGCAAAAATTATTACTGCTCAACAAGATTACTGACATTAAATTACTGTTTCTACAAGAACTATGCAAATAAAAATATGTATATAGCTCAAAGCTCGTTCTAAGCTTATATTTTCTCAGTGTAAGTAGTCATATACATTTAAGATAGAACTGCCGCAGTAATGTAGTCTATTTGCCACAAATATGCACACACCAAAAATCCTCGGACATTGTACGGTATACAATGGGAAAAATTGTTCGCGTATTCATGACCGAATTACCCACTTATGGAGCCACACACATACACATACACACACACACACACATACACAGTTACGTATAGTATTTGTGAACGACAGACCAGACAAAACCGCTGAAGGCACGCAAATTTTGTAAAATAAAAAATTGTCATGCATGTGTGTATGTGTACGTGTACGTATGTGTGTGTGCTTATGGTAATGCAATCAGACGAATCGAAATCAACCAAAAGTCCGTACTTAACACGATAAATGGGGAGCTTTAAAAATATATTGAAACCGTTCTACTTATTTTGGTAAAAAAAAAAAAAAAAAAACAACTTATCTTAAGCACGATTCCCATATTTGTATTTATGACTAAAATGCTGAGAACTACCTCATCCACCTCATCCCTCAAGTATCTACATATTTTTATATGTGCCCACAAACACATTTAGATATCCATGTCGATATCATTTGGATGCTAACATTTGCCAAGCGTAAAGTATTAAAATGTTTTCTCGGTCAATAGCCAATAAATGCAATGAATACGAACAGAGGCGAAGGCAATAAAACGTCCACAAATATTAGCCAAATCTAGATAATCTGCAAAATGGCGTAATATGTATTTGTGTAATGTGGTACTATATACTAAATATCAATAATTACGTTATTTTCACTGAATCCGGCAACATTCAATAGTGCATATCGGAATTTACAAACATAATATTTATGAAAATAAAAAATATATATATATATATATCTACATAAAACTTTTGCGTCAAAATTGGAAAAATATTCGTGCAACTTTTCAATGTGTTGAATATGATTAGGCATTGACTTAAGTTTCAGTTCCATTGAGTTAGTTCCATTTTGAAATTGGAAAAATTGTCGCCATGAGCCTTCGACACTATTTAAGCAAGTTCGCGTTATTGACATGGAAGTTACATAAGTCACAATGGAATCGTCCAATTGAGCTGCTTTGGGTAATATTAGTGCCTGCCCTTTTGTGCATGATTGCGGTGGGCATGCGAATGTGTGTTGGTCAACCCGAGAGCTATACTGCCTATTATGATCCAATTGATATTGAGCAATGCTGGAGCGATTTGATGAAATCGCTGTCGGAGCGCCAAGATCTGAGCAAAAAGCTCAATAAGAGCAACAATGTGTTCATTCCGCAGCTGGTGCTGGCCTGGGCGCCTAATCAATACAATATATTTCATAAAATCATGGATCTGGCCATTAAGGATCTACACTCTATGGGCACACGCGACTTTAGTGACTGCTTTGAGATGGAGCAGGCTGTAAAGGATGATTATCTATTTGCAGGCATTTGCTTTGATCATTTGCAATTTGAGAAGCCCTATCCTTTAAGAGATAATCACCTAAATCAGGAGGAGGAGGAGTTAATATCACACTTTAATTATACGCTCTTTTTCCCCAGTGAGCTGCGCATGTTTCGCGATACCTTCATTGGCGATAACTGGAAGACACTCAATCAAGACCATCCGAAACTGTCAATAGTGCGTCGCCTCAACGATACCAGCTTAGATGGTAACGTCAACTATGTGCGCGAGGGGTTCATTAAAATCCAAATGGCCATATCCGAGACGTATATAAAAGTGATGAGTCATTCACGTCTTCCCAAGATAGTGCTTCGACGATTTCCGGTCGATGGTAGCATACAAGATCCACTCATGAAATACGTAAATCACGGACTGCCGCTTCTTATCATCATTGGCTTTCTATTTCCGGCACAGATACTAGTCTGGGTAGGTTTTACAAATATATATGTCTACCCATCATATATATATATATATATATACATATGCGTATATGTACAGCAAATCGTAGAAGAAAAGCAGCGTCATCTGCGTCGTTTCCTTATCAATATGAACATTAGCAATCTAGTCCAATTCTCAGCCTGGTACTTCAAAGGACTCGTCTATATGTTCATCAGCTCGATCCTCATAGCGCTGAGCATCAAGGTATGTTCTTTTAACGATCTCTTACCATAATATAATATGAATTCTATTTGCCATGTATGCATGTTTATGTTTACAAGAGTTTCACCTGATTAGGGATTGTCGCTTCGCGATTGGTAATTAATCTAAATCCCAAACCAAATTTTCATAATGGTTTAATTAAGTGAGCATTAGGATTGGGATAAATTCATTTCAAAGGATGACTCAAACTTAATACTTTTGGGTGCGAAATGAGAAATATTAGTCGAAAATGTTTTATTTTTAATTTTGCAGATCAGAACGTATTTTACTGATTGTAGGTGTAACGTTAAATTAAATACATATACAGTGGCGGACAGCTTATTTGGTGGATTGTCAAAGAGAGAAAGTAATTGCCTGCCATAAGCTAATCATTCATTATTTTTCAGAAATTCCAAAGGCCGATGATAGGTACATTTATTAACCACCAAAATTTATATATGACCCCAATAAACTGGGGTTTCCTTACCTACTAGGTAGGATTATGTAAAAAAGTACCCTATTTTTAGGGGACAGCTTATTTGGATGAGTTTAAATAAAATAATATATTTGGCGTATAAAAACTTAAATACAAATGTTAATACTTAGTATTATATCCTTTAGCCTTAACTACTTCCCTTAATCTATTATTCATCGAAGATACCAGCTTCCTGGTAGATTCTAAGCTTATTTTGCTCCACTCTTCCCGCAGAGCATTTTTGAGGTCTTCTTTGCTGGATATCCTGTGCTTCCGGATGTTATTTTCCAGCAGAGCCCACAAATTCTCAATAACATTTAACTCTGGAGACTGGGCCGGTGGAATTATCACATGGGCGTCCTTCCTGACGAGTCAGGACTGTACTATCTTGGCCTTATGCTTGGGATCGTTGTCGTGGTTGAACCGGAAAGTACGTCGGATTCCTACCTTCTCGGCACTTTGGAGTAAATTTTCCTTTAGTATGTTGAAGTACACATTCTTGTCCATTGTTGTTTCCAAAATCACAAAATTCCCGAATCCGGCTGACGAGATACACACCCATACAATGTCACTTCCTCCACCATGCTTGACTGTTGCCTTTACGTGTTTGGGATTCAGCTCAGTATTGGGCTATCGCCACACATAACTCCGTCCGTCCGAGTCAAATATGATGAATTTGGACTCATCTGCAAATATGATTGTGTTCCAGAACTCCAGATCCTTGTCCAAGGGGTTTTGGCGAACGTCATCCAAGTCCCTCTATTTTTCACGCTTATAAATTGCTTTTTCCGTGGAACTCGGGCATTAAAGTCTGTGTCCGCAGAAACCTGAGCACAGTTTCTACACAGCACTTTTTCCCCAATTCATCCTGCACCTGTGGAGCCACTTTTGGAGCCGATAGCTTGGGAGATCCCCTTATTATCCTGGTGATCCTTCGCTCCTCCTCTTCGGTGAAAATCTTGTTTGGTGCCATTCTGGCCTTGCCCTTAATCCGATTGGCGTCGACGAAGCGCCAAATGATGATATTCACAGTTGAGTTGCTCAGATTGACCATTTTAGCTATTTCGCGATATGAAAATCCGTTTTTGTGGTGTTCCAGGATGAGTTTCCGTTGCGCAATGGTAGTCCGTTTGCCCATAGTCCTTGTTGGCTTATTGCACCCGAGATGCAGGTTGAAAATAAACTGACTATGAAGAATTGGTCTATTTATACCGAAAATACTCAACTTTAGGTAAAAAAATCCGGGTTTTATGGCACCCAGGTGTCCACAATGTACCTGTTCCAAATAAGCTGTCCCCTAAAAATAGGGT
This sequence comes from Drosophila nr. fundita, assembly GCA_035044245.1. Classification (NCBI taxonomy): domain Eukaryota; kingdom Metazoa; phylum Arthropoda; class Insecta; order Diptera; family Drosophilidae; genus Drosophila; species Drosophila nr. fundita. Next base: position 430,605 of record JAWNMG010000795.1, read on the forward strand.
ACTTTTTTACATAATCCTACCTAGTAGGTAAGGAAACCCCAGTTTATTGGGGTCATATATAAATTTTGGTGGTTAATAAATGTACCTATCATCGGTCTTTGGAATTTTTGAAAAATAATGAATGATTAGCTTATGGCAGGCAATTACTTTCTCTCTTTGACAATCCACCAAATAAGCTGTCCGCCACCGTATGTTGTAGCAGTCAAAACAGCGATTTATGAAATCGATCAATATCAATATTATATGTTAAGTACATGGTGGAACGTTAAGTTACAGTCCTAGTACTACACTAGTGTATTCCTAGGTTCTATATTAAGCAAACGGGTTTCCATTTTTACTTTTCTATAAATGCACATTGCTGCTATTCACAGAAAATCTTTTGTCATATTTTAAGGTGCCCTGGAATAGTAATCGAACCCTGTTATCACAAACACCATGGTATGTTGTATTGCTGGTGTTGTCCTCATATAATGTGTCATCGACAAGCTTTTGCGCGATGTTCGCCTCTTTGTTTAAGAACAGCCAATTTGCCGTTCGGGTGGTGACCGTGCTCTGGCTGCTCACATATATGCCGTTCTTTGTGCTGTGGAACAATCGGGAGAAGTCGTTACTGCTCATACGGTATATATCGTTTGCGTTTCCCAACACTGTGGTCGCACTACTATTTGAGGGGCTGCTGGAACGGGAGGTGTTCTTTGACCAACTATGGGTGGACAAGGGCAATATTCTGAAGGCTGCCGCCAATCAGCTCACTGCCTATAATGGCGTTTGTATTTTCTTGATTGACTCACTGGTCTACTGTGCCATCGGTTTGTATATGGAAGTGTGGAATTCGACCGAAACGGGCGGAAGACGGCGCAAGCATATATCCGCTCCCCTCCACAGTGGAGACTTCATATTTCAGGAGCGGGAGGATAGCAGCCATCCACAGCTCTCACAGCCAGGTAGCATCAAGTCGACCAAGATCTATGAGGTGGAACCATCGCATCGCCGCTTCAAAATCAAGATTAAAAAGATATGCCAACGATATACGAACAACAAACAAAGCTCCTTAAACTTCTTTACCTTGAATGTGTACGAGAACGAGGTGACTGTCCTTATGGGCCACAATGGGTGTGGAAAGACGACGCTGCTTAAGATACTCGCTAACCTATTGGAACCTTCACGTGGCGTTGTCTTGGTTTTTCAAAATAATACACAAATTGAGGGCCACAATGCTTCGATGCAGATTGGTCTGGCTCTTGGCGATGAACTGCTTTTTCAGGACCTAACCGTCACTGATCAAATCCGTTTTATATGCATGATCAAAGGTATGTCACGGAAGGAGGCCAATGAAGAGATTGCACTCTATTTGCAGCTCCTACATTTGACCCATGCGAAGTTTTCAAAGATTAAGTCCCTAACCGCTCCGGAGCGTAATCTCGTAAGCATTGCCTGTGCCTTTGCCGGCGGTAGCCGCATCGTACTGCTCGACGATCTCCATTCCGATCTGGATTTGGTCACACAATCGCTCATCTGCAATCTCATCAATGAAGAGAAATCGAGGCGTACCATCATTTTGGTATCGAACTCAACATCACTGACGAGCCACTTGGCCGATCGTCTAGCGATCATGTCTCAAGGGGAGCTCAAGTGCACTGGCAGCAAACCATTTCTGCGCAGCATGTACGGACATGGTTTTCGATTGGTATGTTGTACACTTGGCGAAATCTAATGAGTCTTTTTGATTCCATTCGCCAATGCCGAAGGTTGTATACGCTTGCAGATATATAATATCGATATTAGTCGGTCTTACCACATGTTTAAAGCCTAGACATTTTGTAAACATATCTGTTAAAATGGAAAAAAAAAACAAACAAAATTTGTTAATTTGACAACCGATCGATTTTTGACTGATTATTCACGAATTCAATGCATCCAATTTAACCTCTTAGTTAAAAAGAGATCTGGATGAGACTACGCAGGATTGCTTATTTTCAGCAGTCGAATAGATTCTTTTAATTAACAGTACAATTTAGACCAGGTGGCTTCTGCCTGCAAGAGTATGTAATCTTCGGCGCATCTAGGATACTATATGTTCTTCATGTATTTTTGTCCATTGTATTCAGAGCTGCGTCAAGGGTAAAACATTTGATTTTCTCAACCTAAAATTGCTGTTGGGCAAATATTTGCCAAATCTGACTGTAGAAAGTGATATTGGCCAAAAGATAACGTTTGTCCTGGAGACCAAGCACGAGGATAAATTTGCCAAACTGTTTGACGAACTAGAACAAAATATGGAACAATTGGACATAATCAGTTTTCGCTTGCGAGACACCTCGCTGGATGAGATCTTTATGCGTTTCGGTGCCGAGGACAATGAAGTGACCGGTGAGTCAACAATATTAATCGACGACCTTAAGATGATGCACGAGGAGTCCGACATCAGTGGCCGGGTAAAGGGACTCAAGCGTACCGGGATGCATGTCTGGGCCCTGTTGAATATGCGTTGGCTCATATACATGCGTCATTTGCCAATTAAAGTTGTCAATCTGATTGCACTGATTGTGACCTTGGTGTGCACGTTTTCCACGACATTGCTCTATGGAAAGGAATATCAATTGGATCCGCTTTCGTTTAATCTGACGCAGCTGAGTTCGGTCAACGCCTTCGTAGAAACCATGTCGGATACTTTGGATATAATTGAGATGCAGGAGTTCTTCTCGGAGCTGCTCTTTTGGTACGATGGTCATGTGAAAGAGCTGGAGACCGCAGAACCTACGGACTTCTATCTGCTGCAACAAGAGGAGTTTAACAAAATTGTTAATTTCCGTTACATGTTTGGCGCCTCCTTTGGAAAGGACATAATAACGGTGTGGTTCAACAATATACCACTCCATGCGGCACCATTTGGTCTCAATTTGGTTCACAATGTGATTGTACGGTGAGTTCCAAGTTGACTGTGTATTGGTTATTGCACTACAATATCTACAGGTAAATGTTTTCAAGTTTACTGAAATCTGAAAGTTTTTATTGTCTTGTGTTTTGAAATTTGATACATGTACTTGACCTACTACCTTATCCAACCAATTGCAGATACATCTATGACGAGGAAGCCTCCATTGATGTGACGCTGTATCCGCTGCCATTTCAGGCCATGGCCAATACAATGCCCCAGACGCCACTTAGTCTGGGCGTCATGATGGCCATCAACTTGTCCTTCATATTTGCCAACATGTGGCCGAGCACGGCCGTCTTCAGCATGCTCGAGCACAGCTTTAAAAGCCAACAGTTTCTCACAGGAGTACGGCTCTCCACATACGTCTCATGCTTAGTTATTTTCGATATCGCACGAGTGGTGTTAGTAAGCCTCGGAATGGTGATAATGATATCATTCTACCTTAGCCCACGACATGATATATATCTCTATGGTGCGTACATGATTATATACTTTGTTAAATTAACTTCTTACTGATTTATTTGACAATCTGAATCATTGCAGCGTGGATCTTCCTGATGCTGTTAATGGTGGGCCTTGCCGTCGTTGTATTGTCCTACTGCTTTTCCACCATGTTCAAGGATTCGAACAATGTATTCATTGCGATATCTTTCCTGAATGTCCTGGGCATTGTTATATTTATTATTACTGTCGGCGATCGCATGACTGACATGAGCGATCTATACCAGCCATTAACTCAATATAGCTTTGCCGAGATCGTGTTCAAGCTATTCTTTATGTATGAGGACGACTGCCTTTGCAGGGATGACAATATTCGGTTCATCTCAATAGAGGTCGATAATTGTGAGGTGCAACCACACTGTTGCAGTTAAGTATCAATCTTCTATTAAATGTAACTGGTATCGCAATTGAGAACTCCTTTGCACTTTGATATCAAACACTTATCATACCGCCCTATCATCTTACCAATTGGGTTCTGACACACTTGTAGACATTAACAAATGTTCGTGGCATCCCACAGTCTCGTACAGCTACTTCAAAGGGAATTTTGGCATTATCTTTGATATGATTATGATGACATGTTCAATTTGCGTACCGCTTATTATCTTTGTTTTGAGGGAGCACTATTCGCTGATGGCATGGACATTCATCGGAATACCAAAGAAATGCATAGGGAGCGAGAAGAAGGATCATCGGGCACGCCACGAGGGCCTCGGTGACTATATGGTCGATGAATCCGTAATTGCCGAGCGACTTCGTGTGGACAAGCTCACCGAACAGGAGCGATCTGACACGGCGGCTATTTGCCAGGGCGTTGGCAAAAGCTTCGGCAAGAAGACGGTCCTAATTCGCATCGATCTATGCATGTCCAGGTAAGTATATCCCACAAAAATAAATAATATATAAAAAAAAAATGTAAGTCAACCTAAAATCGAAATCGCTTTGAACAACCAGAAAATTATTCTACGTTTTTCGCTGTTATTAGCCAATCCCAAAAATATGCTAACTTTTACAACAATTTAAAATATATATACAGTGGCGGACACCTTATTTGGTGGATTGTCAAAGAGAGAAAGTAATTGCCTGCCATAAGCTAATCATTCATTATTTTTCAGAAATTCCAAAGACCGATGGTAGGTACATATATTAACCACCAAAATTTATATATGACCCCAATAAACTGGGGTTTCCTTACCTACTAGGTAGGATTATGTAAAAAAGTACCCTATTTTTAGGGGACAGCTTATTGGGAACTGGTACATTGTGGACACCTGGGTGCCATAAAACCCGGATTTTTACACCTAAAGTTAAGTATTTTCTGTATAAATAGATCAATTCTTCGTAGTCAGTTTAGTTTCAACCTGCATCTCGGGTGCAATAAGCCAACAAGGACTATGGGCAAACGGACTACCATTGCGCAACGGAAACTCATCCTGGAACACCACAAAAACGGATTTTCATATCGCGAAATAGCTAAAATGGTCAATCTGAGCAACTCAACTGTGAATATCATCATTTAGCGCTTCGTTGACGCCAATCGGATTAAGGGCAAGGCCAGAATGGCACCAAACAAGATTTTCACCGAAGAGGAGGAGCAAAGGATCACCAGGATAATAAGGGGATCTCCCAAGCTATCGGCTCCAAAAGTGGCTCCACAGGTGCAGGATGAATTGGGGAAAAAGTGCTGTGTGGAAACTGTGCTCAGGTTTCTGCGGACACAGACTTTAATGCCCGAGTTCCACGGAAAAAGCAATTTATAAGCGTGAAAAATAGAGGGACTTGGATGACGTTCGCCAAAACCACTTGGACAAGGATCTGGAGTTCTGGAACACAGTCATATTTGCTGATGAGTCCAAATTCAACATTTATGGCTCTGACGGACAGAGTTTGGTGTGGCGACAGCCCAATACTGAGCTGAATCCCAAAAACTTAAGGCCAACAGTCAAGCACGGCGGAGGAAGTGTCATGGTGTGGGCATGTATCTCGGCAGCCGGCGTCGGGAATTTGGTGTTCATTGAGACAACAATGGACAAGAATGTATACCTCGACTTACTAAAGGAAAATTTACTCCAAAGTGCCGAGAAGCTTGGAATCCGAGATAATTTCCGGTTCTACCAGGACAACGATCCCAAGCATAAGGCCAAGATAGTACAGTCCTGGCTCACAAGGAACTGCCCCCACATGATAGTTCCGCCGGCCCAGTCTCCAGATTTAAATGTCATTGAGAATTTGTGGGCTCTGCTGGAAAATAACATCCGGAAGCACAGGATATCCAGCAAAGAAGACCTCAAAAATGCTCTGCGGGAAGAGTGGAGCAAAATCAGCTTAGAATCTACCAGGAAGCTGGTATCTTCGATGAATAATAGATTAAGGGAAGTAGTTAAGGCTAAAGGATGTAATACTAAGTATTAACATTTGTATTTAAGTTTTTATACGCCAAATATATTATTTTATTTGTACCTGTTCCCAATAAGCTGTCCCCTAAAAATAGGGTACTTTTTTACATAATCCTACCTAGTAGGTAAGGAAACCCCAGTTTATTGGGGTCATATATAAATTTTGGTGGTTAATATATGTACCTACCATCGGTCTTTGGAATTTCTGAAAAATAATGAATGATTAGCTTATGGCAGGCAATTACTTTCTCTCTTTGACAATCCACCAAATAAGGTGTCCGCCACTGTATACAGTGAGAGACAGCTTATTTGAATCAGTGTCAAAGAAAAAAAGTAATTGCCTGCCATCAGCTAATTATTCATTATTTTACAAAAAATTCCAAAAACGATGGCAGGTACATGTATTAGCCACCAATATGAATGTATGACCCTAATAAACAGAGGTTTCCCCACCTGCACCCAGGTGTCCACAATGTAACCGGTTGAAATACGCAATTACTTTTTTTCTTTGACACTGATTCAAATAAGCTGTCCCTCACTGTATAATATATACAAGATAATATATAATATATAAGTATGTCAAAAATGTAAAAACTTGTTTTCTACTTTTGAAAAAGTATACCTTAGTGTGTTTTATTGTGTGTGTTTTATTTCAATAATGCATAAATCGGAATTGCTTCTGTCTACAGGGCCGAGTGCATTGGTTTCATGGGCTACAATAACACCGGGAAGACAACACTTATCAAAACGCTGGTGGGGGAGATGCGTCCGTCTCATGGTCGCATTTGGATAGGTGGCCACAGCCCGAAGCAACAGCGCATCGAATGCTACCCCCTAATCGGCTACTGTGCCCAGCAACACGGGCTACCGAGTGAAATCACGCCGTGCGAGCTGCTTCACATTCAGGCCAGTCTGCACGGGCTGCCCAAGCAAAGTTGCTCACAGATCTGTGAGGGACTGGCGAATATGTTGGGATTTTATGTTTGCTATAAACAGTTGATGCGCCTCTGCACTACCGGGCAGCGTCGTCGTATCGCCTTCGCTCTTGCCTTACTCGGTGATCCGCAACTTGTGTGCGTGGATGGGCCACCGGGCGGCATCGACCCCAATGGCAAGCGTGTCATGTATATCATCACGACGTTCATGCAGCAACGTGGCTGCAGCTTCCTCTACACAAATCTCACGGGCTTAGACTGCGAACGGATGTGCCATCGCTGCCCGGTTCTATATGATGGTCAGCTGTGGACAATGGGAACACAGGAGCAGCGCTATAAGAGTGGCTATCTGCTGGAGGTTGTTTTCAAGCGAAAAGTGAATGCGGACATAAGCACTGCGAGGAACACTTGGGATCGTATTAATCAATTTCCAGTATCGCCTCCTAACAAGTTCATCCTCTTCGTTCAAATCAAGTTTCCGGAAGCGATACTACAGTAAGTGAATATATAATATATATGGAATATATTCTCATCTAAATTTCAACTTTGCTCTTAGACAGAATAGGGAGAATATTATGGCATTCTATTTGCCTTCCGGCTCCACAAATTTCTCGGAAATATTGCTGACTCTACGTAGAGATGCCTTCGAATTGAACATTGAGGATTTTTATATTACCTGCAATATTTTTATGGGCATGCAGCCTGATCTATTCGATCGTTCAGTCCTAAAAGCCGCTCCCACCATAACTAAGTAATTCCGCAAAAATATATTTGAATAAATTTTTATTAATTTGAGTTAAAGCAAGGCCACACAGAGATGCCACATGTTGGCACAATCTCTTTATAAATTTCGCATTAAATCGTTTCCAAATAATTCAACACAGCCATAAATATTGTCTTGATCAGTTTTTTATTGGCTTCAATAAAATACTAATAATTATGTATGCACTCGTATATTTAATAATTTCCACAAAGATATAAGTACCATTCAAATACACTAATTACATAATTGGGTGACTAAGTTACCAACAGTAGCATTAAAAATTAATAATTTTACGAAAGTATAAATCAAATTTTGCATTACTATTGTTGCTGTGGATAACTAAATAATAATAATAATAATAATAAAAAAAACGCACTTTATTTAAAATAAACAAAAAAAAATATAGTACACTAATATTGATTTTATTATCTATGATTAGATCACAAGATAGCAAGCTATTGACACTTAAAATGTTTACTAGCCATCTTTTCAAAATACTATGTTTGTCAATAGTAGCGTTCAATAATTGAAGTTGTTGTGCTCAACGACATATAAAAATATTATTTAATAATAACCGGTTACTATTTATGCACCGATGTACGGTGGTCGGAGTGTTAGGTAGGTCCAAGGTTGATATAGCCGGGATAGTCTGGATACTCAGCAACAGAAACACTTTTTGCGTACGCTGCTTGCATATAGATCGAATTAAAATAATTATTATTTATACAATATAATTAAAACCAAAGCTACTTTTTGTCCAAGCTTTACAGATGAGGCAAAAATGTACAAATTTCAATTCTTCCTATGCGGTTAGCACATATGAATAGTTTAGAAAGTGTCAGGTTAGCTTAAGGGCGTGCACACAATACCTGTATGATAAAAGCTTAGGCAACTAATTAATGATTACAAATAAAAATCACTGGCTAAGAAAATAAAATAAATTTCACATGCAGCTCTAGCGGTTTTGGACAAAGCTTAAATTGTGCTAAATAATCGTTATGTCGCTGTGTATCGTATGGGTTAGTGTGTGCTTATGTGATGTTTAAGTCGAAAGTGTTCGCAACAGTTTATGAAATATAAATTCTAGGACTAGCTCACGTCTGGGCGCGGGTATCCTCTCGTTGATGCTTGGCGAATTCCAAGAATATTTCTTCCAGTGTCGTCTGACTGATGGAGTAATCCTCCACATTCAGATCATTGCGATTACGCTCCATAAGACCGAAGATTTCCGACCATTTGACGCCGTTCAATGCAATATAAAAGGTCAACATGCCCTGATACTCATCCCTAAAAGTAATAGAAATGAAGATTCATCATGTTTGCCATTCAACATTGCCAATTGACTTACTGCAAAATTGACTGTGGGAATTTGAGATTCACAAACTCCTTGACTTTGTTGATGTCCTGCTGTGCAAGTTGGTCGGCCACTGGTATCTCGTCTGAATTGCGATTGTAGTTGATGGATCTGCATTAAGTATAGTGAGTAAGTGAGTACTTTCTAAATAGCATTCCGAATATTGACTCACCTGCGTGCTGATCGCAAGCCATTGTTGTTGCCCGCATGCTGCTCATCCAAGTTTTGTGCATCCTTAGAATTTGTACTTGAGCTACGCAATACAGCAAGACTGTGGTTCGAGTAGGCAATTGGCGTCGGCGCCCCACCGTTTTCAGATGTGAATGAATCATTTGAGTCACGCATTCTGCTGTTATCAAGAAGCAGTGACTGCTTTCGCAAATCTCTATTGCGTCTCACTTTAATTTTAAGTATGAGACCCTTAGAGAACTTGTTCTTCAAATGCTGCGTTGAGCCGATGCACTTGAACTCGCCATTGACCATGATGGCCAGACGCGTGCATAGCGCCTCGCACTCCTCCATGCTGTGCGATGTTAGCACAATGGACTTGCCCGAGTCGCGAATGCGACACACAATATTCCATAGCTGTCGTCGCGCAGCGGGATCCATGCCCGTGGTGGGCTCATCCAAATAAATGACAGATGGCGAGCCAATCACTGCAATGGCCGTACTCAATTTGCGCTTATTACCACCGCTGTAGGCATGCGTCTGCTTGTCCAAATGCTTCATAAAGCCAAATGACTTGGCCAAGTCCTCAGACAACAGTTTGATACGTGAAGCTTGCACGCCGCGTAGCAGGCAGAAAATCTTAAGCACCTCACGGCCGGTTAGATCGTCTAAGAGTGCATCGAACTGCGGACAGTAGCCAATCTTGTTATATATATTATTCATTTCCATCTCCAAATTTAGACCCTGCACGTATGCGGTACCCGAACTGATGCGCTCATCTCCGGTCATCATTTTAAACGTAGTTGTCTTTCCAGCACCGTTTACACCCAACAGGCCAAAGCATTCGGTTCTATAAGATATATCACGGATTAATAATTATTTCAAACAAAGAAATTTGATTTTCTTACTCGTTGACGCAAAGTGACACCTGATTGACGGCGAGGAAATTGCCATAATACTTTGTAACGCGATCCAGAATTAGGTTCTTGCTGGACAATGTTGCGGAATCCATTTGTTGAATACGGTCGCGTTCCATTTCCACATCTTCATCCAATGACTCGACAGGAGGTGGTGGTTTGCTACAAAAAGACAAAATTAAAAACAAAAAATGTCAAAAATTCAGATTTCAATCTAAACACTTATCTGAGTATGACAGACAGACAGACAGACAGACAGACAGCATAAATATTATGTTCTCCTGGAAAACAAATGTTTGCCTAATGATGCATTTAATTGTCGCATACTTACAAGGCGCGCTTGCTTATCATATACTTGAGTTCTCCAACTATGCCGTATTCACTTAATATGATTATGAGGAAAAACACAATGCCGGTGGTAAGCAAGTAGACAATTTCAGGCAGAACGCCGGGCTCCTCCCAGGAAAAGTAACCATTCAGGTCTGTTGGAAGGATCAAAACGAAAAAAATTAAGTATGAAAAATGTGTGATTGGCTCAGCTACAGAATAATTGGAAGTTTACTCACTGCAACATTTGGGCACCAGCTCACAGATTAAGATGGGCGGCAGGCCAGTGAATTTGTTGCAGGCATTACGCGTGGCCACATTGACGTAGGCCTTGTTTAGACCCATGGCCAGCGAAAAGTGTGGAAAGATGCGGAATATCCAGCCGAGCATGTCAGCCGTATCCTTGGTATCCAAGAAATCAAACGACATGACAACGATGACTATGAACAAGGCCATGCCGGCAAAAATATTTATAATGGAAATACGGGCAAAGCCTGTCGCCGGCTCCTTAAAGAACACCGACACAATGTAGGTAAATGGCAGCACGGAACAGCCAAAGATTAGCAGCAAAAAAAAGTACCGAGCAAGCTCAACAAAACGGCTAATGCCTTCTTCCTGGAAACAGGCTATGGTCACGACGAAGTCAGTGCGCTTATCGCAAAGGTGAAAAAGTCCCAGATGAACTGTGTTAACCAAAATGTCCACACCTTAACGCCGCTAACGAACTGCAGCAGCTTGGCGCGCGATTCACGCTCCTTGATCAGGAACAGTATGTAGAAGGCGCTAACGAAGCACATGCAGAAGCACAAATTGGTGGCCAGCTGTGTGCCCAGATTGTTACCAATATTCAACTGAGACAGTATGGTCTCTGTCGTATAGGGCAGTGGCCAATTTGATACACTGATTTCTGCATCACTTCCAACCAGTACCCGAGCGATCGCATTGTGCACCAGGTTAACGGTGAGGGGTGCCGTATGCAACGGCTGGTTGTTTAGCCAGGCGATAATCTTATCAGTGCTAACGCTGGCTGCTGCCAAATAGCGTGAGTTAATCCGCACCTGTATCGTCTCGCCCAGATCCAGTAGGAATTCGGTGAAGCTTTTAGTTCCTGTGCTCTCGAATGAATAGGCCGAGCCAAAAGACGTTGCTAACTCCTCGTACTGAGCAGCAATCTGACTGCATTGCGAGTCACACGCAGTTCCATTGCGCTCCATTACAGTGACCCCAACGGGATACTGTGGCAATCCAATCTTAATAGAAGGCAACTCACGGAACGTGCCCTGGGTGCGTGCTATTAGCACTGTGACAACAACAAAGAATATGGGCATAATGTTTTGTATAAGTAGGAGCAGCTTGTTGCGCCACGTGTAGAGTATCTTCTTGAGCATCATGGCGTGCCATTGGTTAAGCGAAAGCTTCATCCCTTTCAGCGATCGACGGCTGTCCGAGAAGGCGCCATCCGCTGCAAACAGTGAGTTGAGCTTATCAGTATATGAAGTCAAGTAACCAGAGATTAAGTTCAAACACTGCTTACATTGTATTGATTCTCTGTCATCTTCGTAGCCGGTGCCGCCCTTTAGCCTGTTCCTTAAATCCGTATTATTGCCATCAGCTAACTTTTCGGCACCCACCTTCATGAAAACCTCTTCCATTGAAGTGATGCCGACACCATAGCCATTCAGTTGCAGATCGCTTGAGCGCTCCTCCAGGTCGCCAAACATCTCTTCAAATTTCTCGGAATACTTGTCGGGCAGCTGGTACGAGAGCTCTGTTCCAATATCACTTTCGGGCTGCAGTCCTGGTATATACTTCCTAAGCAGTTCCGACACTTCCTCAGGCTCGCAATTGTCTTTCTTGACACAGATCTAAAAGATAGTAAATTTGTTTATCCGATTCCGATTTATCTATCTAAGTTGCTTGAAAACTCTACTTTAACTTTAAAGGTAGATAAATAAAATATGTTTATTACTTACTAGTCGATAGCCAGAGCCGTATTGTTTCTTTAGGAAAAAGGATGTACCATGACATTTAAGTTCGCCATCGCACATGATGGCAATGCGATCACCTAGCACATCGGCTTCGTCCATAAAATGCGTGGTAAGCAGTATGGTGCGGCCAATCTTTTCCTGTTGCAGCAGGTCCCATAGCTGTCGCCGCGCGGATGGATCCATGCCAGAGCTGGGCTCGTCACAAAGTACAACCTTGGTATTACCACAAAGGGCAGCGCAGACGGACAGTTTGCGCTTCATGCCACCAGACAATGTGGACGATGGGGCATTGGCTTTGTCCTCCAGTTCAATCATTTTAAGATACTTATCCACCTCGTTTTCCACCGCACTGCCCTTCAGTCCCTTCATACGACTGAAGAATCGCAAGTGATTGGACACGCTCATCTCATCGAAGAGCACATTGTGCTGTGGGCAAATGCCCAGAGACATTCTTGCCCCTTGGACATTGGTGACTATATCACTGCCATTGATAATCGCCGTACCGGAAGTGGGTGGGAACATGCCCGTCAGCATGGATATCGTGGTGGTTTTTCCAGCTCCATTGTGTCCAAGTAGTACGGTTATCTCATCCTCAAACATGTTGACCGAAAGGCCCTTCACAACCGTTTTGTCTCCAAATTTCTTCTTGAGATTTCTCATCTGCAGGCCAATGTGTTTGCCATCCGGCTCAGTTTCGAAAGCGTTCGGATCACGATTTTTGATTCTATCACTGGGCATATCCTCGACGCCCATATAGTTTTTATCGCCACACCAGAACTGGCGTGTAAACGGGAAATTCCATTTGCGCGGCACACCATAGTCGCCCGGAAATATTTGTTCCACATACAAACAGATGAGCATATAAAGAACACAGGAGATCAACATCATAAGTATAATGTAACCAATGGTTAAGTCATCATCAACGTTGACCGGTGTAAACAGGTTACTCCACTGTAGTCCCTCTCCCGTTCCCTCGAATCCCAGTATTAGCTTGACGCCAAATCCCATCGCCGAATTCGATACCAGACACCATCCCAACTTGGTTGTCAAAGATAGCGATTGGTATGTGTCAAACGTAAATGAGTATGGGATGTACGCAATGAACCAGATCAAACCGGTCACGGCAGCCGCTGTGCTGGCCTTTGAGAACAGTGTCGCCAGCATGAAGCAGAAGCAGATGCTAGTTATTATGTAAACGACTAGAAAAAAGAGTAGTGCTGTAAAGCTAGCAAAGGTTAGAACAGCGACATCGTCACTCCAGCGAATTTTCACCAATATAGCTATGAAAATAGCCGATATGGTCAACATGATGAAGGATTTGACAAACCAGGCGCACCAGTGCAGCCAGTTGTCCATGCCCATTATTTTCATCACCTCCTTCAGCTGCTTCTCCTTCTCAGTGGTCACGTACTGCAAAATAATGGAATTGCCATGTGAACGGTAGAGCCAATAAAGACAAAAAACGTCCAACATACCTTAGTAATGTAGGTACACGGATAAATGAAGCTCAGTAGTAATATCAATGACATCAAATTGGAAAGGCCTTCAAGCAGTGGATCGGATATGAAGGCCGGATATGGATATCGCTGCATTACAACATCGGGCAATATCGCCTTATTTGATTTCTGTCGAATATAGGCCATGCTTATAGCATTTTGCACGGGCAGGAAGCCTTCGCGCAGATAGCCTACAGGATTGCCGCCATCGCCATGATCTATGTTCCGTGGACCCGGCAGATCGATTATTGGAAATAATCGCATCGTCAGCCACGTTAGGCCAATATTTAATGTTGAGGTCCGCAGCTCGGCGGGAAATCGCAATGCGTATTTCAACTTATCTGGCAGCACGTTCCAGTCCATTGATGGATCAAATAATACACCAGCAAATCCGTTCTTGGTCGACACTTCGTTTTCGAGATTAGCAGCAGTATCAACACCAGTCCAGGTCATGTTTAAGCTGCTTGCCGCTTCGGCCATCAGAGTGTCCAGCGCGTCAGTTTTGGGTGAATAATACAGCTGATAAGCTGGCAATCTGCCCAAACCGAGCGGTCCCATGGACTGACTATATGTATAAGAACGAATTCAGTTAGTTCAAGGGTCATTACACTCTCAATATAAACACATAATGCTTTTAGTTACGCATATATATATATATAGTTAGTGTATTTTTCATATATATGTTTATATATCAAATATGTGGTTGTGCAGCGTGTTTTTGTTATTGTGTATTTGTGTATACAGTAAAATTTTTTAATTGCCGTGCTATAAGTGATACTAGAAAATTAAATAAAACCAATAAACAATAGTAAGCTGGAAAGCAATTTGCTTTTTATCAGAGACCGAGACGAAATTCAAGGCATTATCATAATGAACATTAAATTAAAGTACTCTAAACTATTAAATTGTCATTCCTACGGATAGATAGTATGCAAGAGTGCTCAGGCCGAGAGTAGCCAGTAAGATCATACCCAGTGGTGTTTCGATTTCCCGACTCCACACTCGAAAAAATGTGTAATAATAAATGTTAAACATTTTTCTTTGTGTATCTGGATTTTCAAATGACATCGAAGAAATGACTGCAAAAGCATCGTTTTAAAAATGCTATAACAAATATTAAGAATGGGTATCTTCAAGTCGGACTCTCTCGACTAGACCACTCCTGCTCAACTCTTGAGGGCCGCAGAGTAATTGGTTTTGTGGAATGTTCGTCCGATTGTTTCCCGTTTTTTGGTATTTGCTCTTACGCAATAGAAAAAAGACGATTTATCTAAAACCTTCCGACTATTTGCTTATTCGTGTATAAATACACTTGCAGCACTACTTCAGACCTTAGTACAAGTATGCGTATATGCGTGGTGTCGTGGTTTTGAGGTCGTACAGACGGACATTGCGCAAAAACCAATATAGTCTTACCCCGAAGGTATACAAGTATTTTAAATTCGTCAGTAATTATATATTAATTATATCAAAATCAAATTTAATCTCGATTTTTCGGTCTCTGATAGTCAGCGAAAAACCAGTTGCCTTATATATACCTTTGCAGAAATACTTGTAAGGCCGATGTTTGACATGTTTTCCATGTATTACCAATTAAGAGAATGAGTACAAAACGGACTAAAGTTTTATTCAAATTAATTAATTATTTCGTGGAGAGTTAATTTGTTGTTGTTTGCTCTTGAATTTTAATGGAAATTAAATTGAATTCGAGTTTATTATGATTTAATATTTATTCTGCAGTGGTATAAAACATTCGGTGAACCGAACTACGATATCTATAATATATTAATTTTTTTTAATACTTTTATTATTATTTTTGTATTTTATTTATTTTTTTTTTTTGTATGTAAATGTTTACCTCTTACTCTTTGATACTAGCAGGGAAATGAGCACGTGCATGCGACGCGAATTATGCATTGCATCGCTGAAATTTATGTTGCATACAATATAAAATGTACAAGGAGTTTTATAAAAAGTATAGATCTTATAAATACTATATGTACATATGCAGAGTAAATACATATGTAAGTAAATACATAATAACATAGCACACGACACTTTCTTTGCCAAAGGAATCACTAAATATTAATTAATTTCTAGATTTGATTTTTGGATTATAATTGCATCTGTACTTTAGTCCACGTCTGTCTGTCTGCACGTCTGCCTGTACATCCAAACTAGTTACTTAGCTTTAAATCCTTATCGATAATACTCCTGTAGAAGGCACACATTTTTAAATGGACTGCATCTAATGACTATATCGTATAGGCACCATTGAAGCATTCTATCTAAAAATTACCTTTTTCAACTAAGATACAAAAGTCGTTGAAAAATCTAGAATTCAAAGGCTGATAAATTTTATAAAAAAAATAAACATTCAAATAAAAATAAAGACTATAAAATTGCTTGCGGAAATTTATTGTTAAGTAGTCCAAGTTGATTCTAATTCCAATTTAAGAATCGTTAAAAAAAAGGCAGCAATTGAAAAATTTAAAAACCAAAACACAAATTAACCAAATTTTGTATTTACAATTTGAGTATTCTGTAATTTTTTCCGTATTTTGTTGATTTCACCACAATTCACTTTGAATGTATTTAAATCGATAGATTTGAATACCGCTTCAAGATTCCTTATCTTATGACAACTTAAGCACCAAATTAAATTTGTTTTTATAAATGATATATTAAGTTTTTAATATACACAAATATATACGGAATCAGCCTGAATTTGTTCAAATTTAGCTTATGCGCTGGTTGAGAGTAAGGACAAATCGAGTTATGAAGCGTCCTTAATGATCGGCTGGCTTATTACCAATCCCATCACAGCATTAAATTATTATGAAAATTTCTGTAAGCATACTCGTATATGTACTTCGGCATGGTATCATGATATATCTTTGCATGTCGTTCGAGAACAAAAAAAGTCTATAAATTATTTGGGTAATCAGAAGAGGCTCTGTGTAGAGGGTATCTGCCAGCCGAATACTTTTGAGTAGCATACTTTAAGTTTACACAACACACTTTCGATTATCCTAAAATCGGATTTACAGATATAGATAAACCAGACATAGCCATAAAGTAAAATATTCAAATTATGTGTGGAGTTGTACTTACAGCTTGTTGTTCAAGCAGTCAATGAATTTGAAGAGTTTAAGGTACGAGAAAATATTTCTTATAGCAGTGCGCTGACACACAATAAAAAGCAAACGAAATGAAAAACTTTCACAAAATAACCCTCATATCGTGACACATAAGAGAAAGTTTAAACGCGCATTTCAACTCAAATTAAAAAAAAAAAAAAAAATTATAAATAAAAAGGACTGAAAAGACTGTGACAATACCAGTATATATATATTTCGGGTTTGACACAGAAATCTTTTAGGTTTGAATTTTCCCGGGGTTTTTGTTTTCGAATTATTTTTAAGCAATTCATGAAAAATGTTAATATTAATAACAGTTATTAAATTTATTATTATATGGGTAAGTTTCCAGAGCTCAATTATGCCTATAAGAAAAAATATTAAATTATATTTCTTTCCAGTGTTTTTTTCTGTAACACATCTTTGGATAATTAATTAAAACCAACACAAACACAATTCAGTTTCTGGAAGGGATTTCTGTGTCACCCCCCTTATATATATATATATCGAAATAAATATAGATGCATATATATAAATAAATGTTAACCTACTTGAAAACTTTCAACGTGTTTAAATCATATTGGTCATATAGCGTTACATCCATCGGTTCTGCTACCACGAGGAGGCGAACCAACACGAGCAGCAAGGAGAATAATGCCGGCAGGAACAGCTCGATGACCAATTGCCATTTGTGATTCCATTGTAGCAACCAATTTTTCCAAAGTAACAGCACAAATTTATCCCAGTTAGTGACTTTTGCCATTTTGCCACAACTCCAACTTTTTTGGTTCCTTGACTCTCACGGCACGAGTCTCAACTGCAATCAAAAAATGTAATACTTGTATAATAAAATCACTATTTTATGATCTTAATAATTTAATACTTAAAGCAAAATTGAAATTGAATTATATGCATGTGGGAACTTTAAAGTGCCCTTCACTATTTTTAATGAAATAATCATACTGAAAATATCGATTATTTGTGGATATGTACAGGGTACCTTTAAAGACATTTGCAATATTACAAAAGAACGTATTATATTCGGTCTGGAACACAAGTTATATATACAGTGGCCCACACCTTATTTTGCTCAGTGTCAAAGAAAAAAAGTAATTGCCTGCTAATTTGTTGGCTCTGCTGGAAAATAACATCCGGAAGCACAGCATATCCAGCAAAGAAGACCTCAAAAATGCTCTGCGGAATGAGTGGAGCAGAATCTGCCCAGAAGCTACCAGGAAGCTGGTATCTTCCATGAATAAGGGTTAAGGGGAGTTGTTAAGGCTAAAGGATATAATACCAAGTATTAACATCCTTATTTACGTTTTTATACTCAAAATATATTATTTTGTTTAGACGGGTACGAATAAAATTTTCCCTAAAAATAGGCAACTTTTTTACATAATCCTCCCTAGCAGGTGGGGAAACCCCAGTGGGGTCATATATTAATTTAGGTGGTTAACATATGTACCTACCATCGGTCTTTGGAATTTTTGAAAAATAATAAATAATAAGCTTATGGCAGGCAATTACTTTTTTTCTTTGACACTGAGCAAAGTAAGGTGTGGACCACTGTATATATACTTATAATCCAAATCTGAAGTCTAACTCTCAAACTTATTTTCATATCTACTTGTGTTTAAATAAATTTCACTATAAGCCATAGGTTTGGAGAGAACAGTTTTCTCATAACGATACCTGTTTTTACTAACAGTAAATTAACTTATAGCTTTTATACATGTAAGAATCGAATCGAATTATTAACATCCATAAATATTATGGCCTTGTGTAGGCGTACACTTGACACTGCCCAAGTTCGAGGCAAGCACGTGTTAGGAGTTGAGGGAAATACATATGTAGGTGGATAGTGTTGGCGATAAAGTCAGTTTTATAAACTCGTGCTAACTTTATGAACAATAGTCGATTAGATTAGCTAACCCTACATATAACAACACAAAGCACATAGTTAAATATATAAGGCAGTTTGACTCACTCATAGTTATTGCACAAACTAAAGAACTGTGCTAAAAATTGAACATCCTTGATCTACTATATAACATTTAGACACATTTTCAAAAATGTCTCAAAATACAGAAAATAAATTGATTCAACTTAACTTTACTTAAGCTTCCGTATGGTTTGCCTACGCAAGCCGGCAAAGACCTTCTAGCATGTACAAAAGATAATAAAAATAAGTGAGAAAGTTGCCATCATCGTAACCGACAGCGAAAGACTCTGGTATTATAAGTAATACCATTTGATAACTGGTGCCACAGAAGAACGTGGGTGCAGCCAGGAGGAGATTTTTAATTATAGGCTTTTATGAATTTTGCGGGCGGGAGTGAGCAAGGATGCAAGGGTTTCCAAAAAAAACTTCCTCCCAAGTTTGGTAACGGTAGCTCTTAAATTACGGGAGTTAGGGGCTTTTGGAAATTTTCATTCCAAGTTTTGGTAACTGTAACTCTTTAATCACACTAGCAGGGAAGTTAGGGAAGTTACCAGTAACATACATTCAAAATTTGGTAACTATGGCTTACAAATTGTGGAAGATATGCGCATTTCAGATTTCCAGGGCCGCAGTTTCTGGGGGCACCGGGTGTGGGCGTGGGCTGAAACTGTAAATGCCGCACATTGAAGGAGGTTACCAGCAAGTTACCTTCTACGTTTGGTGACTCTATCTTTAAAGTAGTGGGAGATATTCGGTTTTATCCACTAACAATTTTCTAAATATTGACTTTGGCGATTATAAGCGCAGATGTGGGCGTGGCCACACAAATTTTTTTTTGATTGTTAATTGTTAATCTTGAAGGACATCGCCAACAATCTGCCATTTGGTGACTGTGTGTGCCTTAAAAATGTGGGAGATATGTCGCTTGATTTGCGATTATCGATTCTATAGGTTTCCTAGCCTTAGGTATCAGAGTATAATAATATCAGGTGAGATGGTAGCGCAAAAAAAAAACTCTATTTATTAGAGACCGATAACAGCACACAATTTATGATTATTATCAAGATACAGGAACAAAGAGATGATAATAAATGAACATTCACTCAATTCACTCACAAGTATGACTAAGCTAATACAAAATGCTATCCAGAAATTACCAACATATATTATGCTTATCGATGTGCCTGAGAGAATTTTAGGATAACACTGACATAAATATTTTATAAGGCAATTAATAATAGGGTACGACTATATTCAGCCAAAACAAAATAGCAAATAGTTGAATGAATAATCGAAACATGTTCTCCAGATATTAACTATTATTATATATATCTTTGACAAATTTATAATTAAATGCTAGTATTTATGATTAATGGTTATCCCGTTTCTTCATTGTAATCAATTGATAAGATAGATGAATATATGTAGACGAATCTAGTTCGATATCACTTCTTATGGGTATAGGAATAATGCTTGAGCACATACAGAAAACATTTCATTTTTATCTTAACTTCCTCTTGACATATTAGTTATGATTTTGTTGTCCGATACGGACGAGCACGATATGGGAACAAGTTTCACATACATAGATGCTTGCCGGAAGGAGAACTTGGTTTTATTGATTCAGCTCATTGGCTTGTCCTTATCCTTATGGAAAAAACTTACTCGTATAAGGAGTGGGAAGTTTGCTGAGGATAACCCTGCCAGCTGAGTGTAGTGTTAGGATAACAAAATAACTCGTAGATGTTTGATAATTTTTCATTGATAGCTCAAATAGAGTTTGTCGGATTGAAAGAATTGCAAGATTTTCACATTTTTTCACTTACCACTCGGCACAGAAAAAAAATGGTTTTCTTTTTGAAATATGTCGACGAACACAAAAAAGTTGAAGTAGCTAGGAAGAGGGTGCCCAACCGCTCGTCAGAGTCTATTCTTTCAAACTAAATGTTTTCGCCACCTGGCGCGCAATAAGCACATATACAGTCCATATCAAATAGTCGGCCAAAAATATAATATTTGACATTTATTGCTATTGGCCGATCCGTGCGTCGCTGCGCCGGCGATATTTGCCAAACTGATAAGCGCATAAGTAGGCACCCATTAAGTGTGTAGTCGATTTGTATTTTTATTTGATACTTATTAGTGATTAACTCAATGAAAATAATAACCTTTAATCAAACTACTTCAAGAAGAACACGTGTTAAAATTTGCTTCAAAAAGAGTTCCATGTTGGAAATTTAAGACTCGACATACAAATAATAATTTTATTGAGTTTCCACATAGATGCCGAGACTCATGTCTATGACACTCAACAATTCTTCCCGCATTATTATTTGATAAGGTTTTCAATTAAAAAATAAACAACAAACAAGTGTCATTGTGATCAGACTTGTCTAATGTAGACCCGTTCATATTCATTAGATATGATATCAAGTGCAAACTACTCAAAATTGTTATATATATTAAATATATATTTACATGTACGTATGTACATTTACAAAGTACAGTAAACCATTTCACTTACCTGTGAGGATTTATGATACAATTAGATAGGATAATAAAAAATATATACGATCAATTCGTTTTTTTACGAATGGTTAGTTGTTCCATATAAGCACAGCCGGCAAAAAGCTCAATTGCACCGATGTTTCATTAGTTCGCGCCCGTGAATTATAGACATGTATGTAGACAAGCATGTAACGGAATTACATTTTCAAAGCGAATTAAAAAATCTCGAAAATAACTTAAAGGGGCTTCAGAGAATAAGCAGGAAACTTTATCTGTTGAAAAGCCAAACAAAAATAATGAATTTACTTGATGTTCGGATGAATCAGACACAAATCTAACCCTTGACTATAATCAAGATAGCAGAATGCATTTTCTCTGGTTGCTCACAGAAGATATATACACTATGTATAAATTAATTTTCAAACTTCTGAGTGATAAGCTCATGCAATAATTCCAGACATAAAAGGTTTTCACAGAATTAGATTACGAGCAGATAAGCAAGCTTAACAATTAAAAATTCAAAAATAAATATAATCTTTATGTCCTAATGAATCAAGAAAAAAGACATTATTTGACAATAAACAAAACAGAAGCACACTAGCTACACTGAATGGTTGCTCACTCAAGATATATATATATATATATTATATATAATACGATTTCATAGAAATAGTTTTGTTTCAAAAAATACTCTTATCAACGTTATCAACTTCAAATTAAACGAATTTTGACAAACATGATTCACTGGTTGCAAATGTCCGTACTCGTTCTGATTCATCGTATTGTTCGACAAGTTTTTTCTATAGCATAGCGTTTAATAAGACCCCGCATATCTGGATCAAACTGATTTAGTTTATGACTGACATACAACATAGTATAAAACTCAGATAATGGCAAAAATTTGTTGAGTATTTTCAAAAGCAGGTTTTAGTTACCCTAAAAGTACAATTAGTAATTCTTAATGCAAGCCACATTTCAAATATTATAATCAAATTTAAATTTAATATCCATAACTAATCGATTAAACTTGAAATTACTTCATGGGTAGTTCTTAAGCAAAATATGTGGATATTTGAAAATATTCTTGTAATTAATCACAATCATAAATTTTCCAAAATAATTTCCATGAAATTTCATACAGATCTTTGAAAAAATGCTTGAACTCCATCAAATCAAAAACAATAAAAGTTGCTTGCAACGATTTTTTTCCCATTTTCCGCGCATTAAGGGTCGAATTTTCGAAATTGGAAATTGTTGAACTTAGCGATTACTTACATGCATTCGCAATCCCCCAAACGACAATTAGGTTAAATTATCGTCTACATTTGATATATATCTATGAATGAGCAAGCACATGCATACAAACGTGAACATGTGTGTACATATGTACATTCAAATGTATCTACATGCAAATTAGATAAAATCGAAATAATTTGGCTTCTAATTGCGATCAACGATTCAATTTGTGGTCATTTCGGTTGAAGCCAACTGACGTCACACTGCTAAGTTGACTAAAAGCTTAACCAATGCGAGTTCCACCCTCCCACTGGGTTGCCTGAATCATGTCTGCTTGCTTCACTTATTTTTTATTCATGCACATACATACATACACATATGTATACATTCGAATGCGTATGACTAATTGCTTGGGATTTCTAGCTGGATTGGCCAACTGTTAAATAATCAATTCCAGACTAGAAACGTATGTTTGCTAATTTTTGCAAAGTCATAATGAGAAGTGTGGTGTAAGCGTAAACCGTATCGTTTGTACTTAGCACCAGATTACACAAATACATTCACATCTATTATTGCATGTATACATGGCCATTTATTCGCATACAAAGTACATAAATTCTCGAGCATATGTTCGTTGTTATCTTTACTTTCTAACTATCAAATGAAATACCTAGTTTCAAGTGCATCCAAAATATCCTCCCCGCACGGGTTCTGGCCAGCCAGATCACAATCGGAATGTGGCAAATAAAACAATTTATTTTAAGTGTAAGTGCTTGTAACGTTTTAGCGGTTTGCGGAACAAAAGGTAATGTACCACAAAATACATTTATAAATTACAATACCAATTTCGATATGTTTTCTGAGTGATAAAGTGCAATTAAAAAGCAAGGAAATGGATGCGGCATACGTTCTGCCAAAAAACCGTACGGAACAGTAAATGTTGCATGGAAACCCGGGCGTCTCACGAAATTAATTAATTACAAAAAGCACAAAACAAATAAGTTGGTCCAAATTGAAATTGTTTTCGATTTGCTTTGGTGACGTCATACTAAATACTCCCGATTTCCCACAGTGATCGAGCAGCCCAATACATGCGCCTTTATTTTTGCCGCTCTCTATGTGGCCGACTGTGGTCTAATAGTTACTCGGCTGTGTGACTGATTAGTCAATATTTTATCAGGGCTTTCGTCACTTTTGTTGAACTGTCTACATGCATGCATACATTGACATTCATTTTATATATCAATGAAAACTATAATATTTTGGTTATGAAGTGTTGTTGCAATTCTCGTTTGGCGGCGTGAACAGCTGTGAGCTCAACACAAACACAAAAACACTCGCACACGCACACGCACACACAAACAAAAACACATTGACATATGTACACACCCAAATACAAATTTCAACAAGCAAAATTGAACACTAATTATACTGATGCCTGCGTTCGATGGTCAACCAGCTTTCAGCAATAACTAAGCACACAAAAACCACGCGCACAATCAAACTTAGCCAAGGACGAAATGTTGAAACCTAACAAAAACCGAACAACACAAACATATGTATGCAACTGGGATTGAATGTGTTCTATTCTATAAACTATCGTCTATCGGCACAGCTGACCGAACAGTGTGACCATAACCATGTATATAAATATTTGAATGCAACGTACGAAATTTGCGACACGAAGAGATTTAAAAACTCAAAACAATGAGCTTCAGAAAAAATAGATGTATATGTATATGTAAACAATAATTTAAACTGTGTCATATATCGCACAATGTATTAGGTTATATTAATTGTTATATGATTATTTGCTTACACGGTTGAGTGCCCCTATGACGCACTTCGTAAAATTCCCGGTCAGCATGAAAAAGTTGTATCAAAATGGGTCAACGCAATTTTTGCTTCATTAAATATTAGCTTGCACGTGTTTCATCGATTGTCAACTGACTGTAAGGCCTGAGGTAAAAGTCATTAAATTTTAAATATTAATAGAGGCATGTCAACGCACTTATCCAAAGTGGGCAATAGAACAAACCCTGTAACCAGTTCAAGCATTAGTTAGCTGAAAGCGATTAATTTGACCATATGTGAATTTTTTTTATTAGCTACGCATATCGCATAGAAATAATAAACTATTTTAACAGTCAATAGTTGGCTAATGTGGCACTTAATTCCCTAACATAAGTGTACGAAATTAGTTGAAATTAAATTTCAAAAAGCTTACGTCTGCGGCCGATGGCATGTTCATTAGGCCGATTAGTAAGCTCATAACCTGGCTTTAAAAACGTCACTTTCATATTTTCACTATCAACAAATGAGTATGGTTTGCATCTACGAGTATTTAAACTCCGAGTCTTTAAAATTATATCGAATACGGCGTAGTCCCATAACACTCAATTATTATTATTGCAAAATTTCAGCTGACACTCATACTTGAAATATTAACAGATATGAAATATTCGATGTATGTGTATGATATTACATCAGTGTGTTTAGTTTTGTTGGACTAAAGATTTTTCAGTTGATCGCGCCATAATTTCGTCCGGGTCTGCCGCATTTGGGTTCGTCGGATGACGCTTCAGCTCGGCGCGTGTCTCCTGCACCTGGCCAATGATAATATTCATGCTCGCCTGATATATGCAGTAGTCGTAGATATTCAGACGCACCTTGTTCTTTTCCATGGCGCCATAAAGAAACGAATAGACTATGTGGCCCACAGGTATATAATATTTGAACCAATTGTGCATGCGATCCCTTGAATAATTAAGAATCATATAAAATATAAGGAGACAGTATAGGGCTGCATCTGCCGATAGGATGCACTGCGTATATCCCATTCAAATGATACTTACACCAATTCCGATTTATCATGCAGAAAGTTGACGAAACGCGCCAAATTGTCAATATCCTTGCGTAGACTATGGATCAATCAAATCATTGTTACCATTATGAAAAGACTCCTGAAAGTCAAGTAAAACTCACTTGGCGTCTGTTTCCTGTGAAGTGGTGCCATCTCGTACCAGTCGCACTTCCAGATAGAGGCCATGGCTGTATTTATATCGCAGATATTGCATACTGCCAATTGCGAGCATTTCACTATCCTGAAAGAGTAGTATATAGTCGGCAAGCATCTTGCACTCCAGCTCATCATTGGTGGAAAAAATAATTGTCTTGCCGCAATAGCGTAGATAGCGTAAAACATTCCAAATCTCGCGCCTCGTCGTCGATGGCATGCCGTATGTGGGCTCATCCAATATGACTATCTTGTTGTAGGCAATGAGTGAAATTGCAACGTTCAACTTGCGACGCTTCTCCTGAGTCAAGGTGCCACATTTGCGATGCATCCAACCAACCATGTTGAACATAAGGCAAAGATCATGCATTTTCTCGCCAATTTTGCTCTCGGTCACGCCGCGTATCAAACAGATCAATCGTATATGATCGCGGGGCGTTAGTTCGTCGAGCAGTCCGCTATGCTGTGGACAGTATCCGACATAGCCGCGAATCGTGTCCAGATCGTACTTAAAGTCCAAGCCACGTACATAGATTTCGCCAAAGACAAACCCATCCAGACCGACCAACTGGCGTATCAGATGACTTTTGCCCGAATTGCGTGGCCCAAAGATGCCCATGCTCATATATCTGGGCAGAGCAATCACAATTACAAATTCCACTTGGGCCAATGCAAATCGGTTTACTCACTTATTTAGCGCAAATGAAACCGTATTGAGCTTGTTGCCCCTCTTCGGTAATTTATCCTCAAGCTGATCAACCAGAAACACAGATTGCTTGCATTTGCTCATATCGGCATCGGCGATCTTTTGCTTAACATCAGCCACGTCGCTGTCATCAAAGTGATAGGTAGCGGTGCGCAAGTTGTGAAGACTATGGGAGAAGAGAAGTGGACATTTATTTATTATAAATGGTTTGGCATTAGCAGAGTAAGATTGATTGGTAGGCAACATGGACTTACTTTTTGGACGTATGAAACTTCTTTTCTTTGCGATGCAATTCAATCCAGAATAGTAGGAAGAGTACAATAAGCGCCGATAGGAACATAAATGTTAATCCCGACATAATACCAGGATCAGCCCATTTGAAGTGGGATTCAACTATGTGACGATTGCTTACACAAACACAGCTAAATGGAAGCTCATTTACTTACACTCACAATGGGGAACAACCTCGTGCATATTTTCGGGTGTGCAATTTTCGAGAGCGTCACACTTCGTCTGACACAGATGCTCCTCCAGGCGCCGTATGTATATGTTGCTAATGGCATCGAGCAGTGCGAAACCGGGTGCCATGCAGGCACCATAGTAGAAGATCACATTGCTATTGGCCACATCCCAGTAGACGATAAAGAGAACCAGACCCAGCAGGCTCTGAATTAGGACAGAGACAAGAAATGCGCGCACAATCGACCTGTTCATATACAAGGATATCACATATGTGATGGGCAGCGCTGCAAACCCATAGAAGTTGATAACCAGCAGGAGGAGGATATTCTCATAGGTGCCAAAATCACCAATGCCCGTACAGACGACAATAATAACAATAATAACGGAGTAGATAAAGTACGTAAATAAATCCCAAAGTAAATTCACACTCCAATAGATTTGCAATTTGAGGCCGGCAAGCAATTGAAGGATGCGCCACTGGCATAAATGCTCCTCCACCAACGGTATGATGAACACAGAAACAATCAACGGAAGGATGCAGCCAATGGCTAATGGTGCATTGATATGGGCAATCTCGTTATCCATCAAATTGATCTTCATGGAAAGCGGCGTGGCCATTGGATAACTCTCCACCAGCGCCATAAACTTTGAGTTATTCGGATACGATAACCTGAGTGTTTGATGCTAATCAGAAAAACAGTTAAACATTACGCTAATACTCACTGTAATATAACGTTGTGCAGCAAATTAAGCATCATTGGCGCCGAATGAAATGTATCCTGAGTAATATAACCATGTAGCTCCTGACCGCCGTTATGCTCGACGGCACCCAAGCTGGTCAGTTCCCCCTTGTTAATCAGATCATCAGCATATTTGCCCTTCTTGCAGTCAAATGAATCTGGCTCAAAGGTTCGCGATATCGCATTGGCTTTCTTATACGTGGGTATCTTCGTAAGCGATTTGATGTCTATATAGCCGCATTCCTTAATATCCGGTATATTCTTCAGTTCATCCGTAGTGCCCTTGAAGCCAAGTTGTATATTATGCTTGTCCACATACTGCACATCCAGCACCATGGCGAATCGGGTTATGATCACAACAAGTATTAAACTGGCAAATATCATTATAATGGGCCATACATTGGGTGCCGAGTGTATAATTTTCTTGTAGAACATGGCACGTATTTGCTGCCTTCGTAGTTTCTTTTTCGATACGACAGAGTATTGGAAAGATTGCGCTATTCGAGATCAAAACAATTAATTAAATTCAGTTTCGATTTATTAGCCAAATTATATGCCCTGAACCCATTCAAAATGTAACAGGCAGCAAGAAGCACCTCCGACCCCATAAAATATACATATTCTTGATCAGGATCAACAACCGAGTCGATATAGCTATATACGTCTGTCTGCCCGTTCGTCCGTTTGTATGAATCTCGGAGATTATAAGAGCTAAAGACTTCAAATTTGGAATATAATTTCTCCTATACCTGGCGCAGATCAAGTTTGTTTTTTTGATCGATAACTGCCTCCGTTTCTGGAATATTGATATATTTCGAAATCCGATAGCAATAAATCCCACAATTTTAAAGGCAGAATCTTGTTATTAATACATAATATGCATATCAATATTATCATCAAGATAGAAGAAGAAATACCCAAGTTATGGTCGAAAATATATTCCCATATTTATCTAATTTGTGTCAGAAGCCGGAACAATTTGCGGTATACATATGCGGACGCATGTGTGAGAAAGAGATGACATGACAATCGACGCGATCGTAAATATATGCACGGGTTAGGAGCCTTGTGAATGAAAATATATATGCCTCCTTAGTTTTGTTAACTCTATAGTCCCTGGGCCTGCCATAAGAAAAGAGTGCACTTACAGACCTGCCCACCATTGGGTGTAATACTTCATAAAGGGAAATTTGCCAATAAAACTAGAATATATTTAACAACTGGGTTCAGGGTATATCGTAGTCGCGCCCACTCGACTACAGCACTCTTACTTGTTACTTGTTACTTACTGACATCGGGAATAAACTGCTGACGCTGGCGAAACGATGTCACTAGTTTCATATATATATCAGACATCTCGGCCCCAGCAACACTTATATTTTCAATGCCTAACCTCTTGCGATCGGTCTCCAGATGCAATAGCATCTTCTGCAATATTGGTCTATGCTCCGAACCTATCTTGTAGGTTAAGGTATCACCGATTTCATTATCTGGCTCAATATCGGGTATGTACTGGGCAATAAAATCGGTGACTGGTGTATCTGGTACATGTGGCTTCTTAATTAGTACCTGCAAATGGTACATTATATAAATAATTATAAAATTAAGCATTTGTATTAGATTCGTTAAATAAGATTTCATATTGTAAATATTGTTTTTTTCATCCAATAAGTTAGATTTTAGATACTACACTATGTCATATAAATACCAAAGAAACTATCGATCAAAGGTAAGTTCTTATCAAATGAGAAATTGGCACTACTTTTGACAGCCACAACTCGAATATGAACCGATTCTTATAATGGGACTCCCAGATTAATACTGCACTTAAATGCAGAAACACGATTTTTAGTTTGAGTTCATGTCTAAAACTTATCCAAAAATCGACTTGAGGAATATTCATAATTTTACACTGCCACAACTACTAAAGAGCTATACAATTGCCACCTTGGCGAATTGTTTGTTAACACATATTAACATCATCTTACAATTTACAAAATATAAAATAAAAACTTCTAAATCCTGTTCTGACAACTTTCAATGCCTTAATTTTTGATAATCTGGGATAATCTTTGTTCGACCTGTCAATGTTGTGGTGTTATCAAAACACCAAACCTTTAGGGATCTCATTAATAATTATTGGATGTGTTACCAGCTCAACGCAATTGCTAAATTTGGTACGGAGAAAGAAGGGCGTGCCGCTGGCCTCTAAGACACCCATGCTGAGAAATCCAATTCGATCTGCGATGGATTCCGTCTCATCAATGCTATATGTGGCAAACACAAAGGCCCGCTCCTCCTTCTGCGAGGCTACAATGCTCCAAAATATCTGTGCCTCGCGTGCCGTCAGCTCCTGTGTGGGCTCCTCAATGACAATGACTTTCGTATCTGCGACTAACGTGCAGCAAAGGGCGACCAAACGACGTTCTCCGTGGGTGAGATGGCCGATCCGTGTGCGACGATGATCGATGTTTACTTCAAGTATGTCGATCCACTTTGTCCGCTCCATATTATGACGATCCAAGTTATCGCTATTGAGCTTCAGTCGCAAATGATAATCAATGGTCTGCTCCATCGTCAAATGATCCGACAAGCCATTCTCTACGCACCGAAAATCAACATGATTTCGATGACTTCGCATATCTTCATATAGATTCTGACCCATGTAATGTACAGAGCCGCGCATCGCATACTTGAGACCACAGATGACACGGAGCAGTGTCAGTTTACCAGATCCAATGTGACCCAATATCACATAGACCTCACCCTTATAAATACGCATCGAGATATTCTTCAAAATTTTTCGTTCCGAGGTGCGATGCACTGTGTAGATGTGGGTCAAACGTATCAGCTCCTGGCTACCCACATCGCCGTACTCGAAATTGGACCAGGTGGGGTTGCGTACCAAATGAAGCAGAGTATAATCGATTTCGAGTTCGGAGCGCCGCTTGCCATACAGGACGCGTCTGCTGAGGAGGCGTCCTGGCATCCGCCACTGCAAGAGGATTAGCAAAATTGAATAGATGAATGCACTGACAACGGCGGATACATAAAGTGCCATAACATCAAATGCCCCGATCGTATGTGGTTCCATTATGATCCGATGGAACAATTGCATGCTGTACGGTATCTGGTTGCTAAAGAATACTATCAATATGAAGAACACATAGTGACCATTCACGTCCCAGTAGCGTTTAAGGATCACCCCAAAAACGGCGTAGTTAAACAGCCAAATAACGATCGCAAAGAGTACCGCATTGGTTATGTTCTGAAAGAGCTTGGCAAACACAATGGCAGTTATAATTAGCTCAAATGTGAATATCGCTATGAAGATGATCATTAAATACAGTGTCAGTCCAGAGAAGATGTCATCCTCAATCGTCCAATATAACTGCAACAGAATAAATCGAATCGAAATATATATGCATATTGACATTATTAAATCACTTACGAATACAGAAAATATTATCACCAGCCCCAGTAACAGCAGACGTATCGCCAACACAAGGAATATGCAAAAATATTGGTCTACAAACGAGTAGCCGTAGTGCCACTGATGCGTCATAACATTATTCCTCAGTTGACCAGCAACGTTCTGTAAAAAATGAGAAAATTGGTGAGCTGCCAGCCAAGAATGCTCTAGTCGATAATGCGCACCTAAGTAGTGATTTTCCAAGGAGGCTAACAGCAATATACTTTAAATTTTGCTGATAAAGATATAGATATAGGTTTGTCGATTTATCGTCCGATGGTTAAGATTTTAAAGTGCAAACGGGTCTGCCAGTATTGATAATTTATACTAACTACAAATCAGATGAGGGAAATCCCACAAATTGTATGTACTCTTGATCAGCGTTACAATCCCAGTCGAAATGAATATGTCCGTCGATATGTCATGTTCTATGCCAAATAGTTAATCAGTTGTGAAGCTATCTTAATGAAACTTGCAATATATCCGGGTTTTTTGCAGCAGGCAGTATATAATCGGAGCCGGCCGGATCGGATAACTACATCGTAGCTGTACGAAAACATTTTTTGCTTATATCAATATGCCTGATCCTACTTTAACAAAAAATCATCGTTTTTTATGCCATGAACCCACTCAAATTTTAAAAATAATATATTGGAATTTTTTTCTAATTTATAGTGAAAGATATTTTAGACATGTGCTGAAGATAGTCGTTCTCTCTTGTTCTTTCTATTTTATCGTTACACTTAACCTACTGCATACCAAACTTAATTATTAAGTTTGATCCGAAACTGATCAAACACAAGCTCAGTTCTATTACTCAGACATGCATGTGCATCCTGATATATCCAAACAGAACCTTTAGTCCAACGGTATGCACTCACCCGTATGATATTAATGAACGGCAACAAATAGAGGAAATGAAATAGAAGTGACGGTACGGAGTATACATCCGCCGTAGCACATCGTTCGTCAGCAACTCGGAGGCGTACATTGAAAACTTCCACGTTGGGCTCCGCGAAGTCCGGTGGAGCTTGATTACGTAGCAGGTGGAGCCATTCTAAAAATATCTGATGTTGTAATTGCAGGAAGCCTTCCCGTATGTAAATATCCTGATTTATGTCCGGATCTTTAGCATTATCACGATTGGGATTTACAACACCAGAGCAGCGCGTTAGCCATAAGCGATCTTCTGTGAGAAACGGGGTGAGCGTACGAAATTCGCTGGGGAAGCGAATGGAAACCGAAAGTATCGTCGGCACCTGATCAATGTTCTTATCAATTTTCTGGAAAACAACCGCCGCCAATGTAGTACGCTCATCAAATTGATTTTGCAATGCCTCTGGGTCGTCAAAGCCGTCGGTGTCATTCAATTCCAACGTATTGGCAACAGAATTGATAACTTCTGTTACAAACTTCGTCTTTGGTGCGTAGGCTAGCTTATACTTGGTTTGTTCCCGCTTCGAGTCGACCATTCCTCTGCCAATCGATAGATTTTTAAAATTTCATCAAATTAATATGAGAGCTGTCTGTTTTAGCTTACGTGAGTATACTAATATCATCCAGTTTATGCGGCACAATTGTGTGGTCTCCCTCATAATCACTGCGACCATACAACAATCTCTTTGAATGTGAAATGGGATTAGCTAGTATGGCAATCAACAGTATTAATATAAGAAAGCATTCAAATGCAGTCCGCTTCCAAAGTGCCAATTCGATTTGTAAATTGTGTTTAAATAGCAATCCAAATGTTGCTGGCATCTTGATATTGAAACGAGTGTATTCAGTACATTTGCAGGCTACTCTCCGCTTATTTGTAAATTTCTGAAGGCATGTTGAACAAAATTAAATTTGTGTAAAGTAAATTTGTTATGAATGACATAAAAAACACTGATTTCAAGCACAATTTTAATCATATTCAAATGATGAGCGGCCGATGGCAATGACAACGACCAGCTATCGATGCCAACGAGTTTCTCTCGCTATCGATAGTCCCCAATATATTGTTCTCATTTAGCACATCGTATAAGACAAGTTTTATTTCAGAATTAGATAATTTCGTAAGCAGCATAATTTGCGCGTAAGTAAATAATTGTTAAAATAGTATTTTATAAGTTCACAATACAATGCGGCTTCCGATAGGCACTCAACCAAAATTTTGACCGAAAACTATCGATATAATTGAAGCATCTCTAAATCATCACAATATAAATCAAAGACTTGCCGAGTCATAATAAGTGTTAACTTGTGAGGCTAAATTCCAATAAAAAGATAATTCCATTGCTAAAAAAAGGAGCAAAATGACGTTCACGAATCGGGTAAGTTCTCATAACGAAAGCAAGCTAACAGTAAACACTAAAAAATGAATAACTGGTAGATGGATACAGAGGCGGCTTACCAAAAGGGCGAAGGCTTCCGATCTTATTACATACAAAAAATTGAGGAACTTCAACTGATTGTGGCAGAGAAGAGTCAAAACTTACGTCGCTTGCAGGCACAGCGCAATGAGCTCAATGCCAAAGGTAGGAAAAGCAAAAAAAATAAAATAAAGTACAAACTAAAATAAATATGTTCAAACTTTAGTGCGTATGCTACGCGAGGAGTTGCAACTGTTGCAGGAGCAAGGTAGCTATGTCGGTGAAGTTGTCAAGCCAATGGACAAGAAGAAGGTGCTAGTCAAGGTGCATCCCGAGGGCAAATTCGTAGTTGATTTGGATAAGAACATTGATATTAACGATGTTACACCCAATTGTCGTGTCGCACTTCGCAATGAAAGCTATACACTGCACAAGATTTTGCCAAACAAAGTGGATCCGTTGGTGTCATTGATGATGGTCGAGAAAGTTCCTGATTCAACATACGAAATGGTTGGCGGCTTGGATAAACAAATTAAGGAAATAAAAGAGGTTATCGAGCTACCCGTGAAGCATCCGGAGCTGTTCGATGCCTTGGGCATTGCTCAGCCAAAGGGTGTGCTCCTTTATGGACCACCCGGCACTGGCAAAACCCTGCTCGCTCGTGCAGTTGCTCATCACACTGAATGTACATTCATACGCGTCTCTGGGTCCGAGCTGGTCCAGAAATTCATTGGCGAGGGGTCACGCATGGTACGTGAACTCTTTGTGATGGCCCGCGAACATGCTCCCTCTATTATATTTATGGATGAAATTGATTCGATCGGCTCATCGCGTATTGAATCTGGATCGGGCGGTGACTCTGAGGTGCAGCGCACCATGTTGGAGCTACTCAATCAGCTGGATGGCTTTGAGGCCACCAAAAACATCAAAGTCATCATGGCCACCAATCGTATCGATATACTCGATCCAGCTTTATTACGTCCCGGTCGCATTGATCGCAAAATTGAATTCCCACCACCAAATGAGGAAGCGCGTCTCGACATTCTAAAGATTCACTCGCGCAAAATGAACCTAACACGTGGCATCAATTTGCGCAAGATTGCCGAACTGATGCCGGGTGCATCTGGTGCCGAGGTCAAAGGCGTCTGCACCGAGGCTGGCATGTATGCACTCCGCGAGCGACGCGTCCATGTTACCCAAGAAGACTTTGAGATGGCCGTTGCCAAGGTGATGCAGAAGGACTCCGAGAAGAACATGTCAATCAAAAAGCTGTGGAAGTAAACCTCACATTTCAAATGCACATACATATATATTAAACAACTACGATTAACACTTAATTTCATTAAAAAAAAAATAATAATAATTTAGAAACAGTATATGCATTTAGTTGATTATTTTTATTAATGAGAGAGAAGTTTGACAGCTGAATTCTTTTTAATTTTGTGTGGCCTCAACGCTTGCAGGATACATAGAATTGTTAATTTTGTTGTTATGGCTGAAAGTGCTAAGCCTTGCGCAACTCGAGCTCCGCTCGCAGCGCAGCACAAATCTGCTCATCATCGGCCACATCGATGCACGTCTGACCATCAGCATCGCGCAGCTTCATGTCCGCTTTTAGCGATAACAAACAGTGTAATGCCTCTATATGGCCACAACTGGCGGCATAGTGCAATGGCGTCTGTTCCTCCGCGTCGCATTGATCCACATCGGCGCCGCTTTCAACTAAATACTCAATGATCTCGATGGCATTACGATCGGTTGCCCAATGCAACAATGCCATGCCCTGCTCATCCAATGACATCAGGTCACTGGGCTGCAATTGTTCACGCAAGCGCTGCAAATTGTTCTCCTTGACATAATCAAACACTGTTTTCTGATGCTCCAGCTTGCTGGCCTCGACTGGCATCGATTCAATCGAGTGCACCACCCAGCCACTCAGTCTGCCACCGCCGTCGCCACTCGCTTTATTGTCATTTTTGTCCAGGCAATTGGGATCAAGTTTCAGAACTTTCTCAATGTAAGCGCTCTTGGCATCTGTTCTGCTCATATCGCCCAGATCTTTCCACGCATTCCATTTGCTACGCGCCTTCATTTGTATGAATGCGGGGCGTGGCGTGCAACAGACGCCCTCCGTTGCCTGTTTGTACAGTGCGTACAATTCAAGCAAGTCACTGGCATCATAAACATTTGCCTTGCGCATTACATGCGCCGCTGTCATTGCAAAGCGTTTTTCATATTCCTGATGCTCCTCCTCCTCATCATTATCATCGTCAATGTCCAAATCACTGTCCAACATTCTTAACTAAATGCAACTGCAATAACTAAACTTAAAATGGCTTTACTTTTGTCTTCTGCGTGTATGAGTGTGTATGTGTGAGTGTGTGTATGTGCGTGGGTGTGATTGGATTTTCAATCTGAATTGGAATTATGACTTTTGTATATTCAAGTAATTGCCCTCCAGTATGTGCTTCTGTTCGTTTTCAATCTTTTCGAGGGCCTGCAAACTGTTGAAGCTGACAAAGCCGTAGCCCTTGGAGCAGCCGGTTTTCCTATCAAAGATTACGTTGGCGTTGAGTACCCGACCAAATTCTTTAAAATAGCCACGCAACTCCTGATGACCCACCGTCCAAGGCAGATTTCCCACAAAAATGCGGTGAACTGATTTTCCAACTTTTCCTGCTGCGGTTGCCATGTGTACGAACAGTCTCTCGCTCTTCCGCTCTCACTCTCACTCTCTCTAACTCTGTATCTATATTGCCACTGCAGATGGCACAAAAGTTGCGTAAATTTCGAGTATGTATGTGATGTGCACTTGCCGCTGTTCTTTATTGTAATGTTAACCTCAAAGTGTGTAAAAAAAAAAAAAAAATTTTGCAACTTTAATGTTGCAATGTGCGATTTCTGTTATCGATTTAAAGTCGATTTTTTTCCGATCATATCTGCATGCCACTATTCGAATGCCCCGCACATTTTTAAAAGTGTTGATTGGGTATTATATTTGCAAATATATGGAACAACAAAAAGTCCAGTCTTTATATATATCAACTTTTTCCTGGTTAGGATATAATCAATAATGTATAAATTGGACAAAATTTATAAATTTAATGCAATTCTTTCAAATAAAAAAAAAATATATATATATATTTATCATTTAATTATACACAATGTGGTAGACGAAAGGACAATAGACAGACATTTCGGTTCTTATTGTGGGAGGTCTTCCCTGAGTCTGGGAATCTTCTTTCCAGCATGTCAACCCACTTCAGATCTGACATAAAATGACACCTTGACTGTGCCGATTATGAGGAATTTCCCCTTTTGAACAACATTTCGTCATACATTTTGTTGAAATCGAGACGTTAGGCGTCCCTTGTCATCTATGCTGAGCATTAAATGCGTTTTAAATATTTAAATCGAAGGATCTAAAATCGTAGCCATAGTATCCGTTCAATTTGGAAGTGAAAAAACGTTTAGTTTGAAATTTTACTTGTCATTTTGTTTTGTGTTCCCCTTTTCATTTTATTTAATTTACGATATATTATTTTTGTTAACAAATTCTTTTTAAGTTACACTCTACTTACAACTAACAACATCGCATACATATTTAATAAATAAACAAATACATTTACAATACAATACAATAAAATACAATACAATACAATACAATACAATACAATACAATACAATACAATACAATACAAAACAAAACAAAATTCAATTGGCAAAAGCTGTGGATGTTGTCTTGCCGTTGGTTGGTAAGCGTTTAAAAACATTGTTAATAAATAACTATGGAAGCGATTGGTTTCTTTTCTTTTAAATTTTAATCAGCCAATGAAAATTGTTGCATTGCGAACAGTTTACTTTATTTTTTGCTATAGAAAATTGCTACGATTTGTCAGTTAACGTTTGTCATCATTATCATTAATTGTAATATATTATGTGTATGTATGTATAGTGATTTGGCGTTCATTTCTTTCCAATGTTTCCATTTTACTATATTTTAAATTGTATTGGGATTTTTGGAAAACCTATGGATTTAATGCATGTATTTCTGCAACGGCTCTACCGTGCATATTTCTATATACTTGCTATGCCTTCAAATTACAAGGATAATGCTTTTGTTAATGTTTTAATAGTTATCATTGTCTTATTAAAAGTTTAAATACAAATATAATATAATACGCCCTCAGCGTCTTGGCCTGCACGCAGGATAATCTTAAGAGTTAACATAATCCCTCTCCTTTTTATAACAAGTACATACTTAGTTCATACAAAATTTAGTTTGCGTTTTATGGTGTTTTTTCTTTTCAAAACTATGAAGATTTAAGCTGATTTGTACAAGACCAATACAAAATGTGTATGTGTGTATATATGCATTTTCTCTAATATTCAGTATTGCAGTAAAACTAGTTATAAAAGTATATAGAACGTTTTGTAAATATAGAAAACAAATTTTTCCCCTTTTTTTTAATAATAATTATAATATAATTACAACAAACTATACCTAACATAAATATATATAATGTTTATACATATCTGTAATTGTGTATGTGTATTACATTTGTCTTAGCTAACATGCTCATGATATATAAACTTGAAATTTTAGTGCCCGTATGGATTTCTTTTCGTTTTTGCATTAACATAGTTTGTTTTTGTCGTTCTGCACAAACACGAAAAATATATTAATAATAATAGCTATAATATTGATACAAAAAAAATAGTACATAAGTATTAAAACTTTGTGTAATTTAATTGTAATAAGATAAAGAAGAAAACCTCTGTAACTTCCATTTTGTCTATAACTTAACATAATCGTACTGAACAAAATTCGTTTATGTGTCACAGCACCACCATTAATTTTGTTATGATTTGTTTGTTTGTTTTGCAAGTGTTGTAATCATTAAATGTATTTGTAAGAGTAACTTTCGAACGCCTATTGCTT
Source organism: Drosophila nr. fundita (assembly GCA_035044245.1). Classification (NCBI taxonomy): domain Eukaryota; kingdom Metazoa; phylum Arthropoda; class Insecta; order Diptera; family Drosophilidae; genus Drosophila; species Drosophila nr. fundita. The sequence goes on from JAWNMG010000795.1 coordinate 468,909, forward strand.
CTTGCATGAGCTGCGATTGAACACGTCACACCTGCTACCAAAGACGATGCAGGTGAAGATTTCGTGATAATACGGAACGCACATCGTTGGTGAAACGCAAAGCGTCCAGGAAGGGCAGCAATGATAGCAGTGCGGTGTCCATCGGGTCGGAGAACCAACTTTTAATGGGTATTGCATTGTTTGGAAAACAGCGATATGCACCCGGCGAATTGTCAATAATAAATATCTATGGATACATCAATTATAAATTAAAGATTCAATATACTGTGGCTCACTGGCTCAATGCGACCAGTGTCAGGTAAATAATATAATTGCCTGCCATACTAATAACTAATTACTAACTAACTAATTATATTTTATTTTCAAAAATTCCAAAGACCGATCATATATTAACCACCAAAATGAATATACTCGTATGACCCCAATAAACTGCGGTTTTCCCACCTGATAGATAGGGATATGTAAAAACGTACCCTATTATTTGATCAATGCTTATTTCGACCAGGTACATTATGGACACCTGGGTGCTATAAAACCCGGATTTTTGACCTCAAGTTGGATATATTCGGTATAAATAGATCAATCCTCCGTAGTCAGTTTAGTTATATTCTGCATCTAGGGCGCAACAAGCCAACAAGGAATATGGACAAACAGACTACCATTGCACAACGAAAACTCATCCTGGAACACCACAAAAACGGATATTCACATCGCCAAATACCTAAAATGGTCAATCTGAGCAACTCAACTGTGTATAACATCATTTGGAGATTCGTCGACGCAAATCGGATTGAGGGCAAGGTCAGAATGGCACCAAACAAGATTTCCACCGAAGAGGACGAGCGGAGGATCGTCAGGAAAATAAGGGACAATCCCGAGCTATCGACTCCAAAAATGACTCAACAGGTGCAGGATGAAATGGGGGATAAGTTCTGTGTGGAAACTGTCCGCCAGGTTCTGCACAACCATGAATTCAATGCCCGAGTACCACGGAAGAAGCCCTTTATGCGCGCAAAAAATAAAGAGACTAGGATGACGTTCGCCAAATCCCACTTGGACAAGGATTTGGAGTTCCTGAACACAGTAATATTTGCATATGAGTCCAAATTCAACATTTTTGGCTCTGACGGACGGAATTATGTGTGGCGACAGTCCTATACTGAGCTGAATCCCAAACACGTAAGGGCAACAGTCAAGCAATGCGGAGGAAGTGACATGGTATGAGCAACGGTATGGTATGAGGACGGACCGAGCAACCATCAGCCAGTCATCATCGATCTGTCGGAGGATCTGGCAGAAGATGAGGACTTGGCAGACGACGCTCGGACCAGATGAACTGGGTGAAGTAGAAGACGGGGACGCAATAATGTCCTCGCAAGAGCTAAAAGAGCTAGAAGGGGAAGAAGCGGCTGACGTTACAATGACGGGCAGCGGTGACGGGGGCAGCTCCGGGCTCCAGCCACCATGCAAACAGGAGCCCCTCCTCCAGTAGATGATGGGAGTCATCACAACGGGCCTGGCCCAGGTAAACATCCACCGCGCCAAGGCAGCCTCGGCTGTCCTAGCGAGGATGTTTACCAAACGACATCTTGGGCTAGCCCTTGTGCAGGAGCCATGGGTGAACAAAGGCATTAAAGGCCTGTTCACGGCAAGCTCAAAGGTAATATGGGATCAAAGTCACCCAATACCCAGGGCGTGTATAATGGTAAGGAAGGAAATTAACTTTACTATCCTTTCAGAATTCATAACGAGGGACTGCGTTCCTATAGCCATACAGGACAAGGGAAATGCAACCCCCCTGGTAATAGTATCGGCCTACTTCACAGGAGACTGAGCCTGCCCACCAACGGAAATAACGAAGCTGGTGGAACACTGCAGGAAAGAAAAGATGCCGATAATCATCGGATGCGATGCCAACGCGCACCACACCATATGGGGCAGCAGCGACATCAACACGAGGGGTGAGTGCCTCACAGATTTTATATTTAAATACAATCTAGAACTTGCCAATGTCGGATCTATACCGACATTTGTAACCAGAATTAGGGAGGAGGTGCTAGACATCACCCTCACCAGTAGGTCCCTTCAACCACACATTAGGAACTGGCATGTATCTAGGGAAGAATCTATGTCTGACCATTCTCTTCCGAGTAGAACTGAATACAGGGAGCAGTGTACCCTGTCGAAATCCCAGGAAGACAAACTGGGAGGGGTTTAGGTCAACTCTAGAACTTAACCCCAGTAGTGTACTAAATTTGCCCAAAAGTGCTAGAGTGGGCTGTAGAAAATCTAAACAAAAGCATAATTAGCGCTTTTGAAGAGAATTGCCCGGTAGGGAAGAAGTTCAGAGAAAAAGATGCCCCGTGGTGGAATGAGAGCCTGGAAAGGCTGCGCCTCACCACACGTCACCTCTTCAACAAAGCGAAGAGGGACGGTACATGGGAAAGTTATCGCGAGAGCCTGACTTCCTTTAACAAGGAAATCAGGAAGGCCAAGCGAGCTAATTATAGAAACTTCTGCGAAAGCATTGGAAGTACCAGCGAAGGTGCCAGGCTCCGCAGAGTGTTATCTAAGCGGACACCTGACGCAAAAGTAGCATTAAAACGAAGGGACAACTCCTTCACAAACAACAATGAACAGAAACTGAAACTGCTCTTCGAGACGCACAATATGCCGATGACATTGTCGTCATGGCGCGAGGCAGATTTGAAGAAACACTCTGTGTTAGGGTTTCAAATAACGAGCGATTGGTGTGCGGAGGTTTGACTCAGCCTGAACCCCACAAAAACAATCATCGTCTCCTTTACTAGACGATATAAATTACAGAGGATGATACAAATAAGGCTATCATGTAGCCCAGTAGTAATAAGTAAAGAGGTAAAATACCTCGGAGTCACATTTGACAGTAGATTAAACTTTGGTACCCATGTAGGAAATACTGTATCAAAGTGCTCCAGGGCACTTTATACATGTCGCAGCATAGCCGGCAAATCATGGGGCACATCACCAAAAATAATAAGATGGCTATACCTAATGGTAGTAAGACCCATGCTAACCTACGGAGCAATAGCATGGGGGGACAGGGTGCGGCTAACAACCGTGCAAAAACAGTTACAAAAACTGCAAAGAATGGCCTGTGTATGTATGACAGGGGCAATGCGCACCTGCCCCACAATGGCCTTGAAAGCCTTAATGGAGCTCACACCACTCCACCATACCATAAGGCTCCAACAGAAAGCAACGCTTCTAAGGATGTCAGCTGAAGGAGTTGGGGGTAATCACATCCTAAGCCATAAAGATGCCCAACACATAGCAGATGAACTTCCCCTGATTATGCAACCCAGGGACGAAATGGCGGCCGAATATTTATTCGAGCGAAATTTCAAAGTTCATATGAGTAGCAAAAGGGAATGGACGACGTTGAACGAAGTCCACCCTATGAAACCGCACACCATAAAATGGTACACCGACGGATCACTAACCACACAGGGAACAGGCCTTGGAGTGGTGGGTCCTCGGGTAGCATACCATGAGTCCCTAGGTACGCACACTAGCATATTTCAAGCAGAGGTGTGTGCGATAGGGAGGTGTGCGGAGTTCAACCTGAAACGATGCTATCGGAATGAGGATATATCCATTCTCTCCGACAGTCAAGCAGCAATAAATGCTTTAATTGGGACGAAAATAACGTCCAAAGTAGTCCATGAAGTAAGATCCAAGCTTGACCAACTCGGAAAACACAATAGGCTCACTCTAAGGTGGGTTCCGGGTCATAGGGACATAGCTGGAAACGAAGAGGCAGATAAGCAAGCAAGAATGGGGGCAGAGAGACCCATGATAGGCCCTGAACCATATTGTGGTGTAGGTAGACATACAATACGGTTACAAATCGAGGCTGATGCGAGAACGAAGCTGGGCAGAGACACCGGGACTCCGACAGGCCAGAAGTCTCATGGGTGGCTTTAATCAAAAGCGATTTAAGCAAATAATATCCATGGGGAAGAACAGACTCAGAATACTCACAGGTCTACTGACAGGACACTGTAGACTGAGAAGTCACCTAACCAAATTAGGTATTTACAGCAGCAACATATGCAGGTTTTGCGGGTACGAGGAGGAATCCTCGACGCACATCCTAGCAGAATGCGTCGCCTTGACCAGGAAAAGAGGCAGCCTCCTAGGGCAGCATATCATGAGGCCCAAGGACATAGAAACCCTCAACCCAACAAAGATTCTAGCATTCGTGCTGGAGTTGGGACTGATGGAAGAGCTGTAGGCTCAGTAAGGGGGCACAATAGACCTTGTAGGTCGCGGTGTTAACTTTTCCCCAATTATAATATATAACATCCTTATTTAAGTTCTGGTCGAAATAAGCATTGACCAAAAAATAGGGTACTTTTTTACGTAACCCTACTTAGCAGGTGGGGAAACCCCAGTTTATTGGGGTCATATATTTATTTTGGTGGTTAATATATGTGCCTACAATCGGTCTTTGGAATTTTTGAAAAATAAAGTATAATTAGTTTATGGCAAGCAATTATATTATTTACTTGAGCCACTGTATATGTACGTGAATTTACAGAACTGAATTGAACTGAACTAACCCTGTTCAAATCACTGCAGATGGCTGACAAATCTTTGGTATAGGAGCCATAGTCGGGCGTGCAGTGTTGTCTGTAGTAGCGACGACGCAATATATTGCGGCCATTGTCCAGCTTGTCGGCCACAGCAGCGCCATAGATTTCCATGCTGGCCGTGAAAACGACCAGGTCATACCATTGCGATACCTGTCAGTAAAAAGCATGATTGAATGATTGTGCAATTAAGCTAAGTGTCAACGATCAACAATTGAGCCATCAAATACAATGGAGGAGGATATCCAGCACTCACCACATCCAAAAAGTAATCCACATGCGGTCGCTTGTGCACGAAGAACCGCACTGGATGCCTGTCGATGGTCACCTTAACTGTGAAATCGTGCGGCGTGCCGGGCTTAACCGTATTCCTTGGCATAGCATTGTGATGTGAGTGTATCAGCGTTTCGTCCAGATCCAGCACTAATGTTTTTCGCTGCACCAGGCTGAGCCGATGTCGTGATACTGGTGACAGTGGGAACTGTTCATATTTAACCGGCTGATACTGGATAAACTAAGATAGTTAATTTTTACATACGTTCAAATGGTTTAAATTCACAATTGTTTTTGCATTTTCTTGATTCTATTTTTGAGCGGCTGATAAAAAAACTAAAATGAAGGCAAAGGAAAGAGAGAGTTTAAGAGCGAGCGAGAGATGTTGAAAACTGGCGCACTAGTCGCTGAATGAATATAGTCGATATGATAAAGGATTGAACGCGGATCGAACGCAAGTGGATGACGGAGATGGTGAATAACAGGAGGGAATGGAGGAGGGGGGGATGTGAGTTGTAGCTATTGCTTATCGCAGCCTTGACCAATGGGTGTCGTTTATGCATGTTATTTAATCGGTGCTAATGTGTGATAGCGCAGCACTACCACGAAAAATGTTCTCTAGCTCTATCTCTTGGTTGGGTATGAGGGGTATGTAAGGGGGAGGTGTAGGGTAGCCAGCGCTCTAAGACAAATCAGTCTATTTCAATTATTTTTCGAATTTGTTTCTTTCAGTTTTTGTTTTACTTACAGCACGCACTTGGCGATTGAACATAAAACAGATGCATGTCCAGACTTTTGACAGCAGCAGGAGCAGCGCATGGAATTTCATTTGCAACAACGAAATCATCGGTAAGAAGTTATCTTCTTACCAAACTGCCTACAAATTCCACTTCAGCTGCGGCTACGTTATCGGTGTCCGCGTAGTTCGTCACTTTTGTTAAAGGTGTTATAGTTAGCAATGTACAAAACTATATATATGTGAAACAAGAAACAAAAAATAACCAAACAAAAAACAAAAAAAATTTAAAATGACTGAAGAGTCACGCAAAAGCCAAATGCAATGTGCCGGCTGTCAGGCTACCAACTTTTTATTGCTATTGTGCTTTTGACAACGCGCTCAAATTGTTTTGTTTGTATTGGTTTCGTGCTGTATTTTGCGGTATCGTTATCGATATCACACAATTATTGCTTTTTTGATACCTTTGCACACACACAAACACACACACTCAATTAGCAAGAGGCGCGCAGGGATATAAAATCGATATTAAACACAATTGTTAAGCCGGATCCTATGAAAGGATGTCATATATAATGCTTTTGTTTATGTTTGAACACATTCACATATGTACACATTTGTGTACTTGACGTGAATATTTGTTATACTTTTTACAACTCCGTTGCACTTCTCATTTTGCTGGTGTGTTGATTTTATTGTTGCTGGGTCCGCTGCTGTTGCTGTTTCCGGCGCTGCTGGCAGAGCTGAGAACTCCCTTTGCATGTGTTTAATAGGCACCAGTGCTAAGAGTAAAATAAATTGTTGCACTCAGTTAACTTTCCACCAATGTCTGCTCAAGAAATTCAATAGGATGTCGCGTCAACTAAACATTGCACTTTGATATTGAGTAATCTCTGGGTTTTTGTTTAATAAATCGCACACTCACACTTGCATATTACACACATACATACATACACACACACACACACACACACACACTCCTTTGATCAATTTGGCCAAAAGCCAGTCCAAAAAATAAATTGTGAAAAATAAAAGAGAGATTGTCGCCGTGAGCGTGGTATTGTTATCGTGTTTTCCTATCGATATACATTATATAGCCTTGTTCCTTTTTGCCGGTTGTCAATACTATCGGTAGACAACTGCAGAAATTAAATATTTACTTAAAGCAATAAATTGCATTGCGATATTAATTAATCTCTTATTTATTTTTTCTCAGCATAAAATGTGCAATTGCCTTTTTTTATATATATGAGTTATCTAAAAATACGTCATATTGGGATGCGACCAATCATCATGCCAGGGTTATGGTTAATGTTTAATATATATTTAGTATAGTATATAATGCCGTCAATCTTTTGAAAAACAAATGTTAATTTCCTTAAGTGAATTGCATTGTTTCTCATGTATGAGCACTCTAAATACCAGAAGAGCATCGAACCACGCGCCTTCATGCAAGGTCTGAGCATGTAGGCACAATTTGAGGCATCGATAACTTATAATCGCCCGGCCGCTGTAATCGTTTAAAGCGTCGTTGACGTTCTTTACAATTCGCAAAAGTGGAAAGAAAAAGAAAAATTATGTAGACTGTTTGCCAAAAGTATATTAATTGCAAAAGTTCTGTTAAAACTAAGTTATTTGGCGGTACACTTGGAATGCGTTCTCATCGATTGTGACACGTAGAACGATAAAGCCCCATTTAATTATATATATATATATATATATATATATATATGTTTATATAGATATATATATAAATATATTATTATATATGTATAAATATATATATGTTTGTGTGTGTGTTATACGTGTTTTAATACGTTGAATGCGAATGTGAAAAGAGCAGCGCATTGTTAGCTCGAATCTTAGACTTTTTGTTGTTGTTTAAAGACAATTCAGCATACTCCACATCGAGCTAGCGAGTGCGATTGTGATTGCGAGTACGAGTTCGTGTGGGGAGAGGAAGCGGCAGCATTGATTTGGATTTTCTTTCACAACCCGTTTTATAATAACCGCTAAAATTGTGGAAAAACAGGAGAAAACTCCCAAGCGGAAGAAGAAGGCTGCAGCCAGTAAAATGTCTGCAGTTTATTCGCCGCAACCACCGCTGCAGCAGCCGCCGGCTCAGCATCCACCGGGATCTGTGCAGTTGCCGCCGCCGCAAGCGCCGTCGCAGCAACAGCAACAACAGCAGCAGCAGCAACAACAACAGCCGCCTGGCACTGGACAAGGGCCGCCAGGTGGCGTTAATGTTGGGCCTATGGGACCGATGGGTGCGATGCGTGTTGGTCCCGGCCCCGTTGGCAATCCGGTCGGTGGCGTCGGCGTCATGATGGGCACACCACCCAATCCGAATGCCCAGCGTGGCGGCGTCCCAGCGCAGCAGGTGAACTCGGCACAGATACAAAAGATGCTGGACGAGAATTGCGGGCTAATCCAGGCCATACAGGACTTTCAAAACCTCGGCAAGCAACAGGAGTGCATGAGCTACCATGTGGCATTGCACAGGAATCTAGTATATCTGGCCCAACTGGCTGATCCCCAAATGAACATTGCCCAAATTCTGCCGGTAAGCGGGAAAAACGACATCACGACACTAGTTAAATATTCAATGCTAACACAATTAACACAACACTTACTTACATTTCGCAGCCGCCGCATTTATTGCAAACGCAGGCTATGCAACAGGGCAACCAACCACCGACACCGCATGGTATGACGGGTGTACCGCCGCCTGGACAACAACAGCAAGTACAGGGTCAACAGGGCACACCGGGTCCGCCGGGGCCACCGGGCAGTGTCATTCAGTCACAGATGATGCAGCATGCTGGTGACGCTTCCATTGGTCCCGTACAAATGCCACCCTATCCAGGACAACAGCAACAGAATACACATCCGGGAATGCCGCCAAACGCTCAACAGCAATCTCAGCAACAGCAGCAGCAACAACAACAGCCAGGCCAGTCGTTGCAGCAGTCGCCGCAAGTTAGCCAAGCCGGCCCACAGCCACAGGCCGCGTACCGCAACGTTCAGGCCGGTGCTGGCCAGGCCCAAGTCGTCGCCAACGCAGCGCCCAGTAAGTGTAAAGTGTACAATGCCAGCAAAAAACACACAGCGTCTGCAACTATTTTGCTCCTTTTATTTCTGCCTGTTATAACAAACGCACTCCTTTGTTTGTTTTCTTTTTTGCAGATCAACAGCAGCGGCCAAACAATGGACCGCTACCTCCCGGACAGAGTCAGGCACCGCCATCCCAACAACAACAGCAGCAGCCGCCAAACCAGCAACAGCAGCCGCAGCAGGTTCCGGGATCAGTGCCGCCGCCACAGGCACAGTACCGCGTCAGCTATCAGCAGCAGCAACAGCAGCAGCAACACGGCCATTATCCCGGCTATCCGCCGCAGTCTCAGCCGCAATACCAGCCACAGAATGCGTATCCGTATGGGCCACCTGGCCAGGGCTATGGTCCACCGCCGCCAAATGCTCAGGCTGCGTATCATCATGCCGGCATGCCGCCAACATCAACGGCAGCGGGCGGACAGGGCGTCGTACATGCCTATCAACCAAATCCTAATGCTGGCGGTGCGGCTGGCGGCAGTCAGCAGCAGCAGGCGCCACCTCCAGGTGCATACCCGCCACCACCACCCGGCCAGCAAGTAGCGCCTGGGCAGCAACCTCCACCGCCGCCAGGACAAATGTACGGGCCACCACCAACAGCTGGCGGACAGGCAGGACCACCGGGACCGCCTGGACCACCGCAAAGTGTGCTGCCCAATCAGTATGGGCCGCCACCACCTCAAAATTCTGGGGCAGTGGCGCCCGGACCACCACCCATGGGCTATGCTGGCTATCCGCCTAATCAGTACGGTCAACAGTCTGGTGCGTCCGGTACACCGCCTGGGAACTATGGACCACCGCCGCCATCGAGCCAAGGACAGTCGCCTTACCAGGCGTACCAGCAGGCTGGCAGCGCACCACCTGGCAGCTATCCAGGCCAACCGGTGCCCTGTCCACCAAATGCTCAGCAGGTTAGCGTAGCGGGCGCAAATGCTGGACCGCCACCACCGCCGGCCAGCTATAGCACAGCTCCCAGCCAGACACCACCGCCTCCCCAGCAGCAACAGCAGCAGTCGGTGCCCAATCAGCAATCGGGCAATCCAAATGGACCCAACACGCCACAATCTACGCCGCCGCCGCCAACCTCAGTCAGCGGTGTGCCGCCAAATCAGCAGGCGCCCGGAGCGGGTGCTGCCCAGCAGCAACCCCAATATGCGCCGCAACAACAACAACAACAGCAGCAGCAACAACAACAGCAGGTATTCAAAATAACACGCAAAGAAAGAAGAAAAAAAAAAGGGAGAACGGCTGAGGGGACTTGCCTGCTGAAAAAACCGAACTAACTGTCCATATGGAAGATATATAATAAAGTCGACCGATGTCGCTGTCCGACTCGTTTGTTAAGGTTAGATATCGGTGCAGTCACCATTCGGCTCAAGAATATATCAAGTATGTTGTATAAGTTGTAAGTTGTACTTGGAGGTTACCCATTTGGGATATGAGTGCAGGGTACAAGACCACCTATAATGATTTCCGCCAAAGCTGCAGCGTTGAGGGAATGTCCTTTCTAACCGATCTCAATTGCAGTGCACCGAATTACGATTAACTTTGAATGTGAAATTCATTAAAGCAACTGGTTGAACTCATTTCTTTTGAGCAGAATCCAATGTTTGCCGATGGTGCAGTTGACAACCGTCCTATCCTAACCGGGGGTATCAAAACAAGTCAAGACACACTGTTAATCTCTCTCTGTCTCCCTCTCGCTTTAAAGCCGCTGCAGCAACAACAACAAGGACAGCCGGGTCAGCAGCTGAGCGCCGTTGTGTCTGGTGTATCGCCGTTGTCCACACAACAGCAGCCGACATACTCAACGCCACCCACCAGCGTAGCTGGGTACGGAACACCACAGCAGCAACAGCAGCAGCAACAACAACAACAACAGCCACAAGGCGGGCCACCACCACAACAGGGCGGACCACCGACCGGGGGACCACCGAATTCGAGTGCGCCATCACAACCAAATGGTGCAACGCCACCAATGGCACCAAATCAATATCAGCCAGCGCCTGGTGCACAGCCGTATGGAGGACCACCGCCACCGCCGCCACAGGGCTATGGGCCGCCGCCGCCGGGCAGCGCCTATCCGGGTCATGGCTACCATCAGCCTCCGCAGGCTGGTGGCTATGCTCAGTATCCGCCGTCGCAAGGCTATCAGGGCTATAGGCCGGCGCCGGGCGGTGCACAGATGCCACCACCGGGCGCGCCACAAGGACCCCCGCCATCGGGCGCATATGGCTACTATGGTAATCAGCCGCCACAGTGAATACTCGATGGCACCGATTTAAAATATGCTAGCAACGTTTAAAATAGCAAGGATAGCAGAAAAAAACGAAAAAAAAAAAAAAAATCAAAAAACGAACACACACGCACCACCCAATATTCCTTCTCGCTCTTTCGTTACTGCCCCTCTCACTTCCCCGTTGTATCCGTCTGTCTCCTCTCTTTCTGTCCATTTCCCCCACGCTGTTTCAGTCTTGTGGCGTTTGCGAAAGATGCGTGTGTGCGAAATTTTCGAAGGATAATAACAGACTCTGAAAAACTTTTAGCCTTAGTTTGTATTTGTATTTGTATTATTGTAATTGAGCCGAGCGTCGAGACGCGTCCATTAGGCATATAACTCTACCATACACATGCGTAGATATATACATTTAATTAATACTTTCTACTACCTACCAACCTACCCCCATATATATATATATATATATATACGATTTAATTTCCGTACTGGTTTTTTATGTGCTTTCACTTATTTATTTAATTTTTTTTTTTGTGAACTAAGATTTTGACTTAAACCGATTGTAAAAGGTGGCACTAATTAGTGATTGTCTTTAAAATAGAAATTCATAATATATAGTTGACAATTTGCCTGCTGCATGCAAGCATAAGAAATATGAGAATAAACAAGATTTAAGTAGTATATAATGATCAAATATTCCATTCACAACAAACCAACAACAAACAACAACTCAAACTATTTAACAACACAGCCAAGGCTTTGTATGTGTGGGTGACGAGTGTTATGCGGCTGCTCTCTGCTGTCTTGTCTCAAAAGCATTGTGGCGCTCACTGAACTCTACTCTACCCTATTATACATTACTCTACTCTACTCTACTCTAGTTGTAATTGTAAGCTGAAAGAACTAACCGATGCTCGATATACTATATAAATACTATACATATATCGCCATCGATAGCATTTATATCAATTGAAACTGTATTTAAAAAAAAAAAAAAAAAAAATGGAAACGAAAAAAAAATAGCAAATCGCACACATTCTATAAAAAAACGTTATACTTGTTAAATGCGTTTATCGTACCCACTTCTAATTCCTTACTGTATATTCCTGCAAAAAAAAATCAGTTACATACGTATGTCTCTCTCTCTCTATCTCTCCCTCTCTCTCCCTTCACGGACACGGACAGAGCCCAAAATCATTTGAAATGCATTTGCTCAAAATTGCAACATTTTGAGTATTTTACGCTTCATGCAGAATGTGTGCGAAGTACTAATGCTAAGTAACAGATACGATTATTATTTAAAATACTTACATATGTAAATGAAGATCAAAACAAAAGCAAAATGCATTCAATAAAGCAACGAGCTGTCTAATTTCACTTCTTTTTTTTTGTGGGGAAACTGTGCGTACCACAAATTCAGAATTTATGGATGTTGTGAATGGAGTGACTTGTGATTTGATCAACAATTTTGGATACATTATAGATTACTAATCACATATCTGAAAGATCGATTTACGTGCCCAAATATGCGTCTTGTACCCGGCAATCAGAGAAATCTATACTTTCCGCTGCATTAGATCAAGTCAAATCAAATCTACTATTAAAAATCAAACAAATTATTAGAATTTTTATTTGGATTTTGCAATCTTAAAATTAATTGCGCATTGTTTAATTCCTTTGGTTAAAAATGAAATTGTTGCTTTGGTATACGGTTTGTGAACCAGAATCTGTAAAATACACAATGTTGGACACAATATAATCTAATTGGGTGAACCTAATTATAAGAAAACAAAAATTTGGTTTTATAAAAAATACAAATCTGTACTTTAGATATTTTAGCTAATATCTGGCTCACAGACTGAACGCCCCTTCAAAGCCGAAACGGAAAAGGATTGCCGCAAGTCTCGTCCCTTGCATTGTAGATGAAATTTGGCGGCTTATTGTATGATAAATAACACATAGATTGTGGACATGAACGTGCGAGCGTTTTATTTATTTAGGACATGCCAAACGACTATTGTACTTTGGAATATGTTTTTTGTTCTTTTCAGTACAGCAACCAAAAATGAGGTGCTGCCTACGAGTATATCATCTCTGCTGTCTCTCTTTGTTTATCACATGTGCGTCGGCGCATTGCAAGACGGTTGATTTTCTGCTGCTTCCTGCTGCTTATCGTCCATCTCCTCGTCCTGATTCGCTGCCTGCTGCTGATTCGGATCGGGTACAGCAGATGGAGTTGGCTTTGCCGCACGATTGGTTAGCTTGTGGAAGAGTTTGCGCAGATATTGCGCGGTATAGTCGTCTGGCGCTCGACAATGATCAGCTTGGTGGCGACACTGTGAATGGGCCCAAAGGCCAATGCCACCACGGTGCACGCCAAACAGATCACATTGTACGGCATGCTGAAGTCGGGCGTGGGCAGAGACACAATTAGCGCCTCAGTGCGCAATGTTAGCGTATATGCCGGCCGCGAGGCATTGTACGAGTCACTGAATAGATGCCCCTCCAGAGGCAGGGCCGTATAATTGCGACCCGTTGGAAGTTCACTGCTAATGACGGCAGCGCCAATATAATGACCATGATTCGCATCCGGGGGATACTCCAACCATTTCAGCAGCAAATAGTCCACCTCAATGGTAATCAGAGCGCTACTGCGGGCGGGCAGCATAAATCCAATCTCAAGATGGGTGGACAGCTCACGCTGTTTGCCAGGCGCATAATGCAGCAGACTGAACTTCAGCTCCTTGGCGCCGTAATCGTGCAGCTGATGCGGCTTGCTGCGTATGCACAACGTATGCAGATAGGCATACACATACCAGGGCACCAGCTCCATGACGATGACGGGCAGGGCGTCGAAATGTGTATTGGTTATTTCGGTGGCAATGCGTCCGCGCTTTGTCCGTTGCCCAGCAGATAGCGATGAGCATATAGCGGTGGCAACGATGCCCACTCCTTATTGCTGCCACTGCTGCTGCTACTGCTGCTGGCCTTCGGCCCAACCCAGGCAATGTTAAATAGGCGTGCACCTGGCCCTTCAAACTGTTCCTGCATATCGTATACGGCGTAGATGACGGTGTGGCCGCCACGTATACTGGTGACTTCGTGCTGTGGCGGCGGCACCAATTGAAAGTGTTCACCCCGCTCATTGCGTTGCACATAGATCTTGCTGCTGCTTGCCAGCTCACAGTTGCCATTGAGGCCCATGCCGAACAGGCGACGCAATGAAAAATCTGTGCTGCTCTGCTCGAGCAGCTTTAAATCGTACACCAGATTGGCCGTTTGGGTTAGCTCCACAATGCAATTGTTGGGATCGTCGGTGTCACACATGGTGCGCACCTTAACGCCCAACGAATGATATTTTGTGTTGTGGACATAGCCAGAGTTGAGCAGTGTGGCCAAGCCCGAGGCACTGCCGCAGGGCAACAGTTTCTTCCATGGCGTCAAATTCTCTGTGCAAACAATTTCGCGAGGCAGTGTCGCGTAGCGCACAAATTGTTGACTTTGATTTGCCATGTGCATAAATTGTGGACGGAATATGTGCTTGGGTGCAATCGTATTGGTATTATCGACGAAATTCAAGGAGACACAGAGCACGCCCGAGAACACATTGGCCAGTTGCATCCATTGTTTGTCCACATCATCACTACTCAGATTTGGTGCACTAAACCAGGCCCACATTTCGGCGCCGCCAGTTGCCTCCACAATCGGATATCCCCAACTCTCATAGCGCCACAAGCCTTGGGTCAGACCAATATGCAGCTCCTTCACATCGTACGTTTGCAGAACTTCGGCGATGACGCGCGGCGTCAGCTGTGTGTGATAAACTAACAGCCAGCATGTTTCAATGTGCTTGCGTGTGTATGTAGATTGTGAGCTGCTGCATTACTTACGATTGTTGCGGGTGCCATAGTGCCAGCGTGTGGTGAATTGGAAATATGTGTTTACATGGTCACCGGCAAGCGGTCGCACCACCAGCTCCTCATGGAATTGCTCATCGGTGAAGTGTTGGGATTGGGGATTGATCAATGCTACAGCCGGTGGCGCAAGCGGCATAAGCACCAGCAGCGGCAGCAAGAATGCCAATGCAGTAATCATTTAGAAGCAGTAACAGCAATAAATACTCATTAATAATACTATGTAATTATCGAACAAATTAAATAAAGGTATGGTTTGTTATCGATATATCGATATCCTATGTGTCTTGCTATCTTTTTTTGTTTCCATACTTGTATCGGCTAAATATCTTTACCTTGCCTATTCTCGAATACAGTATTTTTTTAAGTAAATACCGTATTTATATTTAATTAATTTAAGCAATATTGTATGGTTATATATATATAAAATAGTAATTGATGTGAATAATCAATTGTCTGGGATATCACTTGGCTTATCATCTTTGTATATTTGGCTGCGAACGATTTGAATTATGAACATAAGTTGGATCCAATTTTTGCATTTGCTACATTTTAAAGTTATATATTGACAATTTTCGAATATTGTGACATCAGCGATGGGCAGCCGCAGCCGTATGTTTGCATTTATTATACGGGCACACCGACTTGCTTAAAATAAATTATTGCAATGCACTCGAAAGCGTTGCAAAATCATTTGCTAAGTTAGTATGCTGAAAGGAGCAATAAAAACACGTTTGTGGCCGTTTGAATTTATGATTGTTTATTTTTAAATGTTTTCTTAAACTCAATTGCCTTCCACACAATTGACGGTAGGCTTCAATATACATATATATATATATATATATATATATTTAATAAAATGTACGTGGCCAAATACCTATGCTTGTGGAATATATTTATGTCTGCAAAATATAATTTTGTTATTTCGGTTAGAAAATCAAATACAGTGTGACAAGTACAAGTGTGATTATGTTCAACTTCTGAAACTTCGGTACCAAATTGTTCATCGCTGCTCGGTGAGCAATTATGCAAGTAGTAGTTTCGATATGAATTCTTAAAGTTGAAACTCGATTCGATTGTTGCAATGTAGATGCAGTGGTCACACCGATCTGTTGGCAGTGTGACCGCTCGCTCAATCTACAATGTGCTACGTTGGGTCACACTGCTTACTCAGGGTTGTCAGTTGTTAGAGAGCCGAGCGACTGTGAAGACGTACGTGTGTGCTCATACAGTGCTCTCAGAATTTATATTTTTGGTAATTTTTTTTGCTTCTGGTATAAATTTATAAGTATTTCAAACAACAAAATCACGATAATTAAAGAAATTAACGCCGCAATAATTATTAATAAATAAAGAACTAGTTCAACGTATAATGCTAAAGGAAACAATTTATGCAAATTTCAGGCAGTTTTTTTCCCTTACTGGCAGAGCAGCAGCAAGCAAACAAAAAAAGACAAAAAAAAAAACAAAAAAAAAATATGCAATTCCACATTGCCGCGCGCACACTGCAAGCAGCCACACAAAAACAACAACGATGAAATGCTTGTGTTGTTGTTAATATTACATGAAATTAAATGTATGAATCTTGAAACGAAAACAAACGTTCTCGGAAGCGACTCACATTTTTTGGCGATTACTTGGCACATACATAAACATAAATTTAATAGCTACATATATATATATATATATATATATATATGTATATATATATATGGGAGCAAGTAATAAACATTTAAATATTTATGTTGGCTAAATCACATATTTTATTATATATATATATGTATTTATATATATAATTGCCACGAATATGAACAAATAATTATATCTAATCAAAGAGAAAAAAGCGTTAGCGTTTCTTTCATACAATTGAAAAAGAAATTGAAATTCGCGGAAGACAACACGACGACGATGAAGAAAGATTTTTACTCGCGACGCGGTATACTTCAACTGTTTTTGAACTTTTATTGCGTTGCTGCTGAGCAAGAGCGCCAACTACAAAAGTCGCGCTGCGCAGCGGCCAACAACAACAAGTCGCCGCAACCAAAAGAAAAACAACGAAATGAAAACGTGCGTGCGAGTGGAAAGTGTTGAGAGAAAGAGCGGACGACTTTAGCATGCGCGATATGCTGCGCTCAAATGTTGCCCTTGTTGTCGACTACCTCTGATGGATGCATGTGTGTTTGTCTGTTTGCATGTGTGTGTGTGTGCCGCGTCGCGTCGTTTTCGCCTTCGCCGAGCTACGCGTTGCTTGCTCACTGTGCGCGTATACCGTTTATCGCCGCCGTCGCCGTGTACTCACTGATTTTTCCGTTTGCCATTTGCCATTGTGTTCGCAGCGAACTCGCCGCTCATAGCCAGTCAGTCAGCCTAACCTAACTTACTGCGCCATACATATGTATATGTATATACATATGCGTGTGTTTGTGTATATATATGTGTGGCTGTTGTTCATTGTCTTCGCATAGTTTGCTTGCCGTTTTGCCAGTATTTTGTATTTTATCTAGCACACTTCTGTTAATTATCTGCTGGCGCAGTTCTTTTTTCTTTTCTTTTTTAATACATATTCAATTTAATATCAATTATGCCAATTTAGCAAGAGCGTCAAAAGTCAAAGTAAAGCAAAATACATACGTACAGACAGAGTTAGTCATCGTTATTTGTTTGCTTGTACGAACTGAAATGTCAGGAATCATATAGAAAACGTATGTAAGAATCATCGCAACACAAAAAAAAAAAAATGAAAAGTGTACAAATACAAAAGCAAAAGTAACGGAAAGTTCGTAAACGACACATTATTCCTCTGCCCGCTATTGTTGGTTGGTCGGTCGGCTTTGTCTCGCCCCAGCAGCAATCACAGTGGAGCGAGCGAAAAGGCAAAAACAACGGCTGTTCGCCGAGCAACAGCAGCAGCGCAGTAGTCGTCGTCACGAACATATTTGAGAGCAGCGCTCAATCCAAGAGAGTAGCGCAAGCAAATTACAAAACGACGCGCGACCTACTCTTAAAGAAAAAAGGTGATTTTTTTTTTGTTTTCCTAAATTTGTATTATTTATCATTATTCTTTTAATTTCCGTTTAAGTTTATACTACATAGTTTTAACTCCTCTGTAGGCTAACAAATTTGTAAATTAGCTTGTAAGTTTTTTAATTGAAAAATCCGCAGCACCGACAACAAAAGTACCATGAAAAAAACCCCCAATAAAATTAGTAGAAATCAATCATACATCATACGTTCAAATATAATATGATCAACAACAATTTGTATCTGAAGACTACACGTTTCTGCGTACGGAATATTAAAAAAAAAATTAATGAAAAACTCAAGTTAAATAAACGTAATTTTCATTGCCTCTTTAACAATTGAAAAACAAAAGCAATTACACTCTTCGCTCTCTTTCTCTATCTGTCTTTTGCTCTTTACACTTCCTCTTGCTAGCAGCTAGTCGCCGATATTTTTTTTGTATTTCATAACGACTGTGGCTGACAGCCATCATCACATGTGTGAAATCGTTTTTATATATATTTATATGTGTGTGCTTAGCCAATTAGCCTTGTTGACCTGAGCATAAGAACATATCTTACCACTGAAATAAATAAATCAAATGTGGCGCAGCGCCCACAAATTACATGCATGGACATTCAAAGCAAAGTAAAATGCATTGAAATCGAAATGCGCCATTTCGCCTCAAATTCGGAAATGTGAGCGCCGCGTCATTTGTCGTTGTCGCTTTGTAGCGCGTCCAATCGTTTCGTACAATTACAAAATATATTAAGGTGCGCTCTCGCTGTTTGCCAGTGTTGCCGCACGTGCGTCGCGCTGCTTTTTTCACACTCACAAAAATGCGTGTATATGTAATTTTCTGTCTGTGTTCGTCCTCTTTGTGCTTAAGTAGGCGAAGAATTTATTACCCTTGGCTGCTCCAAACGGTAAATTTCCAAAAGTGAGCAATATTTAACTACGCAAATAATTGCGATGGGAGAGAGAGAGAGAGAGGGAGTGAAGAAGAGTGATGGGCAGTTGGTCAATCACATCAGTTTCCTTGGAGATCTGCATGTGTTTGTTGCGGGTTTATTTTGCTGGGTTGCATCGTTTTTTTTGTTTGTTTTATTTATTCTTTAGGTTTTTTCAAGGGCATTCAACCTCCTTCAGCGTCAGCTACAGCTGTGGGGAGTGTGCTGCATTTGCATTCAATTTTTCTAGAAGATTGCCGATTCATCTTTGCCTCTGCTACATACATACGTAGATGTATATGTAGGTGACGTCAGATTGACCGCTTTGCCTGCCCAAGAGCAGCACGTTGGCTATTTTTATACAAGAAAAAAAGCCCCAGCTACAGTGAGTTGAGCATTTGTATGTGTGCCTACGTACATACATGCATATGTGTGTATGTGTCGCTGCTGCTGCCATCGCCGCATTCGCATTCCTCAAATAATTTCGTATTTTATAATGGGGGGAAAAAATAGGCAAACGATATATACAACAGCAGCAGAGCACATCGCATTGTCGCGCGCACATACACACATACATATTCCCCTATACCCACACAGCGTAAGAGGCAAACTCATACGACGACTACGGTCTGCTCTTGCTCTGCTGCCGTCGCCGCCGCCGCCGCCCGTCACCTCGTTGACCCAGCTTATTTTTTCGCTGGGCCCTCTGCCGCGTTTTCGAGCTAAACGCTCGGGCCCGCGCTGGCGGCAGACTGAATGTTTTCATACGTTCGAAATTTCAACGAACTTCGGTTTGTGACCGTCAACCACCGCTGCCGCTGTCGTCGTCGGCGTTTATTCTCAATTCGCCGCAGCTCTCTTTTGTAGCTTTGTAGCGCGTGATTGTTGCTATACAGCGATAGCGACAGCGACAGGCACCACTCATCATACTAACAAGTTTTTCGCCGCAAATCTCTCATTTCACGTTTCCTCTCTCCCATTCACATGCATCACACATATACTCATTTTCATTATCTTTTCCTTTGCTGTTGCTCATTATAAAAGCAGTCTGCTGTAGCTATGGTTCTGTTCTTTTTTCTTCTTTATATATATCTTAAAATTTGTATAAAATTATTCTAAATGACATATCCACAAGATACACAAACAAACACACGGCTTTACTATTCACAAACACATACACATCTATATAAATATGTACGCTCTGAATATTTGCAGGCGAGAACGTGTGTGCATGTGTGTTTGAGTCTAAATTTGCTTCCGTTAATCAAACACACACATGCACATAAATGCATGTGTGTCAATTTTTATGGTGGTGTAGTAGTTTTTTTTTATGTAGGTGGGGCTGCGACTACGACTTCTTTTTCATTTTGCTATGCTGTTTGTTTCGCTGCACAGATACATATTTACATCCATGTGCTCATACATGTGAATGTGTGTGTGCATACATATATGTACACATAAAGAGAACATCAGTTGTATAATACAATAAATAGTCAACAGTGTGCGAAGCATCTATTCCTGTGTGTCTATTATCACCTGTCATCGTTGCAGCCGCCGATCTATCCTCCCTCTATCTCCATCCATCCCCACCCCTGTTATTATTTACACGTGTAAATGTAACTTCCGTTTGACAAATCTGTTACGTACACATGCACAAGTCAAATACAAATTGTGATGTTGTCCGCACTGTGTTTATATGAGTGCTTGTCACAGTCACACAAACAGTTACACTTATCGCTAATTTCTGTAGCTGTTCCGCTTCTCAACATGCATACACCAAATGTGTGTTGCTTGTATTTGTGCATGCATGG
Source organism: Drosophila nr. fundita (assembly GCA_035044245.1). NCBI lineage: Eukaryota > Metazoa > Arthropoda > Insecta > Diptera > Drosophilidae > Drosophila > Drosophila nr. fundita. The sequence continues at coordinate 489,577 of JAWNMG010000795.1, forward strand.
ACATGTAATCGCTAGTTCTGCTTTGTATTTTGCTTTATCATCCCATGCATACATATGGCGTCTTCTTATGTGCATGCACACATACATGTGTCATGTGTATTTGTATACGGGTTTTGTTTTTCATATTCCTCCATCAATAAATTTGGCCCATTAAAATTTAAATTAGGTGCATTCATACATATATATGTATGCAAATATTACATTGATTTTGTGACATCGTCTCGGTTACAATTTAAGGATTACGTGTACATTTTATTTTAATTATATTTTCATACATATGCATTTGCACTGATTTTAAAAATATTAACTAGAGCATGTCAAGCTATGGCATATTTTCATACACACACACACACATACAGAGAAGAAGCGCGCTCGATAGCGGAAATATCGATCCATGTCGTCGTCTCGAACTAGTGTGTGACTCTCTCAGTTGGCCGACAGCGAGAGAGTAACGACAGCAACAGCAACCGCATAACAGAAAATTGTGAAGCTGCTCGCCGTTGTGCCAATGATCATGTCCGAATAATCAATTTGTTTTCGTTTTTTTTATTAACGACTGTCGTCGTCGTCGTTACAGCTATTAACAGCTCAAAATTTGTTCTCTTTTTCGGCAAATGATCGATACAGAAAGAGAGAGAGAGGAGGCGTAAAGAATTATAAAGCAAAAGCACAAATCGCTTGCAAATAGCTCGTAGTTGATTTCATATGAATACATACTAATGTTCGCACCCTTCTACCCTTCTTCGCGTTAATCTTCAGAGGAAAGTACCCCCAAACTCTTTGTGATCTAGTGCTTAGTAAATTAAAAATACTGTAATTTTGCGCACGTCGCTTTGTAAACGTGTAGGAAATTCGTTGGGCTCAAATGGGGTATGTCCTCAAATATTATAAGATGATTGTATACATATATTGTCGGACCAATACTTTTGTACAGAGTCATAATATGGGCTACCTTTCTTAAAAAACAAACAACTCAGAATCATCTTAACAAAGTTCAGCGCATGGCTGAACTCTGTATCTCAGGGGCTTTTCGTACCAAACCGAGTAAGGCATTAGACGCCATCCTGGACATTCCACATCTGGAAAGACAAGGAATAGAAAACGCAACACAGATGGCCATAAGACTAAGAGAATCCTTAGTTTGGATTGCTCAGAAAAAAGCTCAATGCTAGACGATAATACAAAAATCCCTTCGAAAACAGACCACTGCGTGCCAGTAGTATAACTCAAAAAAAAAGGACTAAATTGTTATAAAAAAAGCACTAAATTGCCTTAAGAGGCTCAAAGACCCTAGGCAATGTCAACATATATATTGATATCCAAGCGACAATCAAATCTATTATCGCGATATCGTCGAATTTGATATCGGTAACAAGCTGTCTCAAATCTCTACACGAAATGGCTAGGCAGCATGTTGTCAGCTTGATATGGGTGCCTGGTCACCAGGACATTGAAGAGAACTGCAAGGCTGATGAGCGAGCTAGTACAGGAACTCTGTTACCCCTCCTCACGGATAAAGAAGGTATATGCATGCCTGTAATCTCAGTCGCACAATCGAATTCTCCTAATTTCTGATTCTCTTTTTGCTTCTGAAATTTTAATATTTCCTGTTTTTCAATTATTTTGTTATTGATTCTTTGTTGTTATCATATTTTCCCTTTCCAGCTGGAATTTAACTAACGTTCTTAACGTATATGTACTTAAAGTACCTTATCCTAACCATTTTCAGTTTCCCAAATTGTTGACACCGATCATGAAAATCAGCTGTTTACCTTGCTGCTAAACAATTTCCTATGTGACACAGTTCACTGGGATCGTGTCATTATCGTGGGCATTATTGTTTCTTACAGACAGAATTGTGTCATGCAGTGGATACCAGGAAAATGCAGTCTAGTGCATATATACATATATATGTATTTGTATATGTACAAGTGTATTTTTCTAACTTTCAAGAATATTTATTCTTAAATCTTCATTGAATTTTGACATCGCATTTGGAAAATGAGCTTTAGGCGTGATAAGATAAAAAAAATCAAAAATATATTTGCGAGTCGAGTGAATTTTGCGGAAACACGTCTTAAGTGGGTTTCTCGCTAAAGTTCAACTTGAGGACAAACGGTTTAATTTATACAAACTCGCATCACACGCACTGAAATTGCTTTCAAGGTCAGCGGCCTAGCCTTGGGTTGTCTATGTCTAATGTTCTTATACCCTGCAAATGTATGCAATAGGCTGTTCCTATATGCATGTGAGTATGTATTCTTGTATGTATGTATGTGTGTATGTATGAATATATATGTTTGGTAAGCAAAACCGCCTATCTAGTCTCGAACTTATTTTGATACAATTTCTAACGGCTACAGACTGAATAGGGTATTTCTTCTTCGTCTATTTCTTTCGCTCTTTCTCGACTGAGGCACTGCTGTTTTCGTCTGTTTGTCTAAGCAGTCTGTGCAGTCTGTCTGCACTCACACCGCTCTCTCTCTCTCTCTTTCTGTCCCGCAACAGCTTTCAGCAAAATGGGATGTGTGTGGATGAGGAGAACTATGTAAGGACTACGCAATATTGTGTAGGCACCTGTAGAGTAGATGATTCCCTATAAACTACCTGCAGATGTAAATCTTCGATCTTTAAAGTAGGAATATGAATATTGTGGTTATTAATTACTTGTTTGATTTGGTTTCTTGCAGTCTCGTTGGTCGATATTTCTAAAAAAAAAAAAACCAAACATTTATTAAAGACCATCAAGAGTCGAGTGACTGAATCTTAACAATTGCAGTTCAATTTCGCTCTTTGATTTGTCATGGCCATGAGAAAGAGAAAGAGCTTGCATTCGTGCGTGATACCCCAGTATTTCCCTTCTCTGATTCGGAAACTGAGTAATCGAATAACTGTCGATGACGCATGGCACTCGTTCTTTATAGTAGTATAAAGTATAAGCGCACCCCGGCCGCAATCTTCTTCGAGTCTCGCCTACTTATATAAATGTTTATACGTAGATTTGTAAATCAAATAGTGTTCGATAGGATGGTTAGGCTTGTACTAGAACATACTGGAAGATTCGTTTTTCGATTTGTACAAAAAGTTTAAGTTCAAGTTTAATGCCTTAGCTTAGCTGCTGCAGTTACGCGCAATTTGTAATATATTTATATCATTATTCCCATTTGCAATTGTAATTGTCATTTCGTTTTGCTCATCGATTCGCAATCGGAACAATTCAATCCAGGCACATAATACAAACAAAAAAAGCAAGAAATTGGCAAAACAAAATTAAAAGATAAAACTAACTGTGATCTGCGAAGCATGTCATTTGAAACTCGTTCTACAAAGTTCAATGTATACATTTAAACGTCTGTTAATGTAATGCAGTAAACGGTTAACATTCAGGCCACTGTTACGCTTCTGCACCTGACTCAGTTCTAAGTAGTGCTGTTGTTGTTGGATTACAGTCTTACAACCACACAGGCACTCACACACGAGCGAGAACTACAAGCAGAGACACGCATTTCACAAACTGAGCTTCGTGTTTATTTGAATAAAGTCAAGTGTATGGAAAACACCGGCTTCATCCAGTCAAATGTTTCTCTTTAAGTTTTGGCCAATAATTTCGCTGGGAGAAAATTGTCAGAATAAAGCCGTAATAATTGTTTAATTCAGTGATTATGATGCATCTCCCAAAACGGCCACAATGCCGAAATTGCTGTCAGTTGCTATTTGGCAACAGCAAAAGACACTCTGCATGTCTGTCAAACAGTCTGTATACGACAGACATATGTATGTATATGTGTACGTGCACATAAATACATTTGTATGTGTGAATATATTTCTGTTGCCATTGCTAGAAAACAGTTGTCATTTAGCCTTGAACCTGAATTTCAAAGTTCAGCAACGTTCATTTTATTTTATTTATTCTTATTTTATTTTTATTTTTTCGTGCGCAATTTACCTTTTGTGGTACAATGTACATACTTACAAATATACATGTTTGTATTGTATACATTGCGGTGCGTTGACTGGCATTTTGCATTCAGCACATTCGTTATTATTCGTCGTTATTAATGTTATTGCTTATGCACTAACTATGTATGTGGTCATTGCGTTATCTACATGGGCATGTTTGTACGTGTTAATTATTTGTATCCATATTAAGAGAACCGTTTGTCCTGACTGACTGTCAGAATGACTTACAGATTGATTGGTGACGAAATTCCTACAATTTGGCTTAAAGCATTCCTCTTAGTACATAAATACATGCACTTATACATACAGGCACATAAGTGCGTAATGCGATGAGATTTTAGAAAATTTGACCAACTGATGGAAGAAAATATGTGTCATCCATTTTTCGCTGTTAATCAGATGAATGATGAAGTTTGCAAAGATCCTTACGAAAATGAATTGCGCTGTTTGGGACATGGGAATATTTCTTACTATCTGGTACAAATATGCAATTGTACAAACGTACATACGTGGTTTATTGCATGGGGGTGAATGAAGGCGGAAGTTACCGTTACAAAGCATTAGCTGCAGCAGCAGCAGCACTAAATTGGATGGGATGTGTCATAATTGAATGTATTTCCATTGTTTCTGCATTTCGTGGCCTTCTTGGTTAAGGAATTGCCGTACATTACTCAGTGTATATTTTCTCTGTATAGTATTGTATTGAATGTGCAATGAGCAATTAGCACAACACACACATTTGTCATTTGATTTGCAGTTTGTTGTGCAATTCTTTTGTTTTATTGCTTCCTATTTTCGTTTCGTGCATTATATCGCTATTTTTATTCCCTGTTTTATGGTCAAAAACAGGTATTATGCATTTTTTTGTTCACATACATAAATTGCACATTGTAAATATGTACTTAGAGTATTAATTAAAGTTTTGAAACTAAAATTATGACATGCTATCGAAAATCAATCAAGTTGTAGGGAATCTGTTAGTCGAACACTTTATTACGCTTCACGTTTTCTCTGATTGCTGTTAAAAATAGTCGAATAAAATTAAGCAACGTATCTCTTTCTGTATGTATGTATTCGTGTGTGTGTGTGTGTGTGCGTGTGTGTGTGATGGATGTTTGTTGCAATCAAGCAAGTAACTACGTAAAATATGTACATCTAAAATATGCTTTTCAATTAAATTGAACTCGCCTTTGCTAATTGGAAATGTAAATAACAATTCATGAAAATGTAAAACAGACAACAGAGCATATCTGCTTGAAATGTATGTATGTGTGTGTGTATGTACGTGGAAATGTATTTTTTATATGTCTGTATTTTATTTTAATGTATTTGTATGTAAATATGTAATGTACATATGTGTGCTTAAATTGGTTGTTATATTCTTTACAATTATAGCTGCCGCTGTTACCTGCCGCAACAACAGCACAACAAATATTTAAATTTAACAATTTGCACTAATTTGCAATAGCAATTTTTGATGTGATTTGCACTTGCTGCCGCCCGCTCTAAAAATAGTACAGCTAGCTGCACTTGCAGCGTCATACTTGCTCTGTGTGTGTGTGTGCGTGAGTAAGTGCATTTGATTTTGGATGAAATGACAACTGCATCGTTGTTGCAGCTGCTGCAAATTGTCGTTGCTGTTGCTGTTCCGACGACATTGTGCTCAATTGACATCGCGCCGCATTTGATGCCGCGTGTGCTACTTTTCGCATGCCGTCCTTGGCCTAATAGTTGCACCGACAAATCGACGCTACGCCAGGCCTCGCCTAGCAGCATACATAAATACATACACATACACATGCCCATGCAAATGCACATACACCTGCACATACATATACACATGCACACACACAGGTGGTGTAACTGGACTGGGTTCTGTTAACATTTTATCCGTTAACATTTTATGTTGGCGCCCTGTTCTTGGTTTGCGATCGTCTGCTCTGTTCTGAACATATAGCTGTTAGTGTTGTGACAATGACACAGTCTGACGTCACGCTTCGTTCATCTCACTCATTGTGGCTCTCCTACAGTATTTTCCTTCACAAACTGTGAAACAGTGGGAACAATGTGATAAGTTGGTACATTTTAAAGCACTATTAAATATTTGATGGAGATTCTATTTTCGCGCTGCTGATGCACTAGAGCAGTGGATCCTAGTGGATCGCTTGTCGCTGTTATTATTACTGTTAGCATACGTCTCTCTGTAAAAAAAAACATTTGCTCAGTTACCAACAACAGCCGTTTGTCGAGCTCACTTGTTGAGGGTGGGGGGGTGGCGGTCTTTTGCTTGAGGGTGCATACATATGGATGTATATATGTACGTACTTCATATGTTCATTTATTTGAGAAGTTCAAAGTACAAACAAAGCATATGTACGTAATCAAAAATACACAGCACTTTTACAGATGCGATGTGTATTCATCGATTGATTTATATTTTACTAGAAGCTAAACCTCAACTTTCCGACCATACAACTTAAAATCCTCCATTTCACACACAGGGGAATGAAATTTGAAAAATATTTTGTAGGCAGTCTTTAATTTGTTTTTGTTAAATTGACTGTCGGTAATGATTTTAAAGGTGAACCGATCACAAAAAAAATGTACATAAGCGAAATCAAGGTTAATGCTAAAATATTCCTCATCTTCCGAACTTTTCATGTGCTAAAGGCAAACTGTGAAATTATTAACTTCTTAAACCAAAATCATCTAAATGACACTAGAGTGAGAGACGTATTTATTTTTTGGCAAACAAAAAAATCACACGTTGAGTTTGACTTTAGTTGCACTTTAAACGGAAACGAAACGCCTTTCAACAACACTCACAAGCTGCTGATCTGTAAATTCTGTAGCTGCTCTGTCGCCGCTATGACTGCGTTAATGGCCGCGACTGCTCCATTGTCCTGCAGACAGAGACACAATGTCACCGACCTCTCGCTCGCACTGCCTACATGTGCATATTAGATTGCTTAGATTTAATTTAATTTTATGTATGTTGTTTTCATATTCGTCTTTTTTTCTTTTCTTTTTTCAGACTGTTAAAAAGGAACAACAACAAAAACAAAACTCCAAGCTAAATTCTAATAACAAACAAAGGAGAAAGAACGGAAGACTAGAAATAATAATTATTATAGTAATAACAAAAACTACAAATCAAAACATAATTTAAAAATAACGAGCGAAGTATTTGATTTTGGTCATCATCCAAATTGCGAACACAATAAAAATCACTTTTAGCCTTATATACAACAACCAACAACAACAACAACAACAACAACAACAACAACAACAAAACTAGTACATTAGCACAAGGAGTTGTAAACGCAAAAGAAGAAGAAGCAAAAGCTACGCTTTAAGTAGACTAAAGTAGGCGAAAAACATAACAAGAAAATGAAACTATAAATTAAACGAAAACAGCACTCTACTAACTAATCAAAAGCAAAGTCGGAAAACGATATTTAAAACAATCGTCAACGTCTCACGAACACCAAGATAAAACTTCAGACCGACGAAGCAGAAAAACAGAACACAGGCAACAGGAAGCAGCAAACGCTACAATCTAAACGTACACTTTTGGCAGCTGCAGCGCAAACAGCAGCAAGAAAAACAACAACAGCAACAACAACAATATCAGCAACAACAAAAGTTAAACGCCTTCAGAGCTGCCGACGCAGCCGCAGCCGCTGCTATACCAAAGCAGCCGCAGCGCAGCAGTGGGCAGCAATGAATACCCAGCAGGAAAAGTATTAGTGAAATTAGCACATACTAAAGCATCAAAAGCGGAGAACTATACTAAACTCTTATCATCTTCCACTCAGTACTATCAACAAAATAGAGGAAAAGTGCACATCGCAAATACTGCTTAATACACAAGTGCAGACCGAAGGAAGAAAGGAAGGTTTGTTTCTTGGGCGAGGTTGCAGCCGCCTGATGCAAAACGATATGGTTAGCATCCCATCGGCCAATATGAACGGAGGCCTCAAGGCGGCCAATAGCAGCGGCACCGTCGTTGGCGTTGCCGGCACTGTGCTGACAAATGCGCAGCGCGTTTATTTAACGCCCGCCTCAAGTTACCATCTCGCCGGGCGCCAATCTTCTGTGGTGGGCGGCACTGCGGCGGCGGGTGTGGGCGTGGGTGTAATGGCCACTGCCATTATGAGCAATAGTAGCATCGGTGGTGGCAACAGCAGCAGCAGCAACACTCCGAATGCAACGCCATCGACCAGTGCTGCGGGAAGTGTGCGATACTTTTCGCAGTTTAGCAGACTGCAGCAGGTGCAGCAGCTGAACGCCAGTGTTGGGCAACGCAAGCTGCATAATGGAGATACCATGGTGTTGGTCAATGGCGGCAGAATGCCGCTGATATTTGCCAAGCCAGCCAACAAGTTTCTAACAACAACAACAGCAGCAGCAGCAACAACAGCAACAATCATAAACACAACAGCAACAACAACAACAGTTCCTAATGGCAACACGGTGTTAATCAACAACCAGCAGCAAACACAAAAACAACAGCAACAACTTAAACAAGTGAAGGAGGAGCACGACGAGCAGGAGGAGGAGCAACAGCAACAGGAGGAGCAGCAACAGGAAGTCCCGCTGTCCCTAGTGAAGGGCACGGATCCAGATGCGGAGCCCGAGCTGGACATTGTCATTAATAATGTGGTCTGCTCGTTCAGCGTGCGCTGTCATCTCAAGCTGCGCGAAATCGCGCTCAAAGGCTCCAATGTGGAGTACAGGCGCGAAAATGGTATGGTCACGATGAAGCTGCGTCGTCCCTATACAACCGCATCCATTTGGTCATCGGGCAGGATCAGGTGTACGGGTGCCACCTCCGAGTTACAGGTATGATGTGCGAATTACTCTTGGCAACACAATTGTCTAATTTTTGTTACTTTTATAATTGTGGTCATCGCAGGCGAAGATCGCTGCCCGTCGATATGCGCGCTGTTTGGGCAAACTGGGATTTCCGACGCATTTCCAGCATTTTCGTATCGTCAATGTGCTGGGCACGTGCAGCATGCCCTGGGCAATCAAAATAGTTAATTTCTCGGAGCGACATCGCGAAAATGCCAGCTATGAGCCCGAGCTGCATCCGGGCGTCACGTACAAGATGCGCGAGCCAAAGGCCACGCTCAAAATTTTCTCCACGGGCAGCATAACGGTAACAGGTGCGTCTGTCAATTAATCAGCCATATGCCATTCTCCATTCTCCATACCCCACATCCCACATAAATACTATGATAAATCAATTCATTCAGGATGATTTTTTGTAGAGGTTTCATTAATGAGATATTTGTATGTTTTATATTTTAAATTTAGCTCCCACCGTTAATGACGTGGAATCCGCCATACAACACATTTATCCCTTGGTGCATGAGTTCCGTAAGCAACGTTCCGCCGAGGAGCTGCAGCATCTCCGACAGAAGCAACGCAACCAGGCCGGCGAGGAATCCAATGAGGATTCACTAATTGTTAACAACACCGTCGTCCATACAACAAATGCCAACCGCCCGGTCGGCGCTGGCACTGGCCCCTCCAACATTCTGACCAGTGCGCCCATCAATACAATGAACCGCGTGGAACAGGTCTTACAGAACAATCAATTGCTCGATCAATTCACCCGTGAACACACAAAGATCCACAAATTGAACAGCATCACTAGCAACACTACCACTGCAAATCGCAGCAGCAACAACAACAACAACACTAGCAACAGCGGCGACAACATTTATGCCAATGCTCGACGCCGCGCCATCGAATGCTGGGCAACAAAGCTGCAAAATAAACGTCCGCGCTACAATGACCCGGGCGCCGCGGGGACACCAAATGCTGGTGTCACCACGGTGGCCCGCACCACCACGACCACCACCAATCCCCCAGCCTCCGTTGGCATCTTCAGGGGCAATAATGGTGCTACTGCTGCTGCTATTGTTAGCAAGAAGAATACACAAGCAAACAGCAAGCCGCTGATTCCTGTCGCTGTCGTACTCAAGAGTTGCACTTCGCGGGCGCGCAACGCTGCAGCAATAGTGGCGACCAGCAACACAAACACCACCAATGCCACAATAGCAACAACAATAACAACAACAAGACAACAAACAATTGCTAATGACGATGTGTGCGGCACGCGTACGCACACATTTTCGCCAACCGATTTCGAAGTGGACGATCTAATCGAGGAGGATGACGACGACGACATGAGCTTCCAAATATAAAAGTATTCGATTAGATTCGATTTGATGCCTGCGAGAGCGGACTGAATTTGTTAAAACAAAACGTTGCCTATGCCAAATTTATGAGGAGTTTAAAAGATAACAACACAACACACACGGATTGGAGACATGCAAGCAACCAAACAAACAAACAAACAAAAGCATGTATTGTTCATTCTTTTATGTGCTCTTTAACGCATTTAACATAAGCTTACACGTTATGGAAACTGACCACAAAAAAACACCAAAACAAAAACAACAAAAAAATAACACAAATCCACACACATATATGCATCGGAAGTAGCAACAGCAGCAGCAGATGATGACGGCGAGTTCAAAATCCAAATCAAATATTTTCCATATATATATATATATATATATATATATATAAATAACAAAAAAAAAACAAAAAAAAAATACAACAAGAGCCAAATATTTACATATAAGGTGAGTTTTACAACATTTGTTTTGTATTTTATACATATATATGTGTTATATATACATATCCCCGCCGTGGTTGTAATCAACATACATATGTATGTACACATGCATATACATATGTATATATGCCGTGACTGTACATCATAGGTACATACATACGAATGCATATCCAGTTAAAAATATCTATAAAATATGATGATCTTATATTGTTTTTTTGTTTTGTTTTTTTAATTGCAGATTATATTTAGAAAGAGATAGAGACAGCGAGGGAGAAAGAGAGAGCAAGAGCAATGTACGTAGTTGATGTACAGCAAACTACAGACACCTCATTTAAGTTGATCAGCTTTTTCGAAATGGTATAAAGATAATTTACCATATGCATATTCATATAAAGACTAACTGCAACTTATATCAGCCATTATGTGCGCTACACATACATACGTATAGATAAATATATCATTTACATATACGTATTAAAACCTTCAATAACTGCAGTAAGAACATCTGCAACCAGAACGCCCAGTACTCCAATGGAACACGCGGAAACTGGAACATAAGAAACTGTCACTCGCATGTGCACACACACAAACACACACATTAATACATACACATAACACACGTTACATAAAACACACGCACATACAAATCTTCTTCGATATGAAATTCTATCGAATGTGCATATGCACCTACGTACTTGTATGTATGTACATATGTATGTGAGGAAACCACCGCCCAATAAATACTGTTACCACACTAAAACTTTGGAATAACTTTGGTCACATGTTTTATTTACTTTTAGTTTACCATCTTGTTAAATTTTTTGACATTTGACAACCGTTACACCGTTACATTTAACACATTTAGCAAATGTAGAGCGGCTCTAACCTCATATTTTTGCAGCCGCCATTGCGCAATGCAAATCCCCACAAAAAAAAACCACTATGATTATTTCATATACATTTTTTTTTTTTTTTTTTTTTGAATATTTTGTATTTTTCACTCATGGATTTGTAAATTTAATGATGACAACACAACACCTACGTGTACTACATGTTCAATAAAATGGTACTAGACAGACAGCATTGAGCTGACCTTAAATGTACTGCATTATTGTTATTATTATTTTAATGGAATTGTCATCAAATTTTGTTTGTTAAAAACTAATTTAAGTGCTTCTTGAAACATTCAGAATCAAATCAATTATCTTTAGATACATACTACACTTATATCTGGTCACTTGTAAACCAATAACAAAAATATGAAAAATATGCTAAAAACCAATTACATATACACATTATTCATAAAATTTATAGTTTATACATTGCAAATGAAACAAACAAAAGGCAGATATGCATATTATAATTTGCATACTATCCACCACATAAAGCAATCAAACAAAATTCTTTAGGTTTTAGTTTTTATTTTTTCATAATTTGTAAGCATATTAAAACTTGTTCCTGTGTTTTTAAAATGTAGAAAATCAAAGAGAAAACGTTCTTGCATTATTTGCATTAAACTGAACAGCGCATACACTCACTCACATAATCACAAAATTTGAATACGCATTCAAGCATAATGAGCAACAACAAAATCAACAGAATCATTATTAATTGGACAAACTAGAGACATACTAACATTCATACATATGTATATGTAAAGTAAAATGCAAACAACAACGTAATCATCTGAAGCAAGCAAAGCATTAAAACGAAAACTAAAAAAGATAGCCAAAAGCGAATAATACGTACATACATATATATATAGTATATATGTATATATATATTTATATATAAGCATTTAAATATGTACGAATAATTAAATACAATAAAAAGGCAATAGAAAATGAAAGGAAAGTGAATTGGAATACGGTCGCTGTCAATAATTCTCTTTGCCGCCTTAAATACTCACGCACACGCTAAACAGAAAGTGAAAATAATGAGAGCGTATAAGTGGAAATATAAGTAGGGAATGAGTGCACTTGTGTGCACTTGTACAAACATCAATTCATTCATACATACATATAAACATACAAAACATACATCCATACATACATACATTCATACAAACATACATCCATACAAACATACATCCATACATAACTACATACATACATCCATACATCCATACATACATATGTACATTTGAAAGTGCATATGTTTGTATTTGGCGTGCCTTTTCACTTTGGTTCATAAGCGCCCTACTACCAATAATAGTGTCCCTCTTTTATAACATCATATAGCAAATTGTACAATCATTACAACTAAAGAAAAAACAAAAAGAAACAAAAAAAAAAAACCGAAACGTCGCTTCTATGCCATGCAATTTTAATAACATTTACGAAAGCTTCATCTTAGCTGTAAAACCGGAACACACACACAAATAAAACAAAGTCCAAAATGTTCAATTTACTTCATTTTTGCATACACATATATTGATAAACACAAAGATAATGATTGCGCTTAAGCGACTTTTGCGTTTGAATTTGATTTCGACTGTTAAACCGCATAATAAGCAAATTATCGAATTCGAATATTTGGCTTGTATTGCTTGGCTATTGGCAACAACAACACATTCGAATATTCGAACTATATGTTGGCAAACCAAACTTAAAATCGTTCAAAAAGCTATTTGTGACAACCGCCTTTTGCCCAAATATGATATGTATGTGTGTATTTTTCATTATAGCATAAGAAGAAAATCCCAGATTTTCAAAAATCGAAACGAAAAAATAAAAAAACATGTTTTTATCAATTCGGTATGTTCACATGTTTTTGCTTTACAAATTATATGACGATCGGACAATAAACACTGAAGATATTGAAGAATCAATTTCCCATTATGCGATGATGGGGCTCAGGGAAGTGTGTATGTATGTGTACATCTACAAGCTAACTACAACTAGACTTGTTTAAAATTAAAAATGTTAATTTAAAGCTTTTGTTTTGCTTACACATACCCTTTTGAATATTGTTTTCAAAATATGTGTAAAACATAAAAATATATGCGTTAGATCACATTTAACATTTGGAGAATCGTCAACTCTTTCACTTTCTTTGTATTTTGTTGACCGATCATATTTCATTATATATCCCATATTTGATCGCCTACTTCGTCAATTTGGGAGTTTAAGTGAAGACTCCTGCCGGACAACGCATGACACACAATTACCTATTTACATTAAGTAAAACTACAATTTACAACCATTTGCAAATAACATTGAAGCACATAAAGCAATCATTTCCCTACGTATTAAACATTATTTGCGGCGTATATGCAGATATATACACATATTATATGTACATACATACATACATACGAACGTGCGCATCCTGAGAATGTTGAATAGATATGTCAAAATCTATTTGTGCTCTTGTCGCTCGTCTTGAATGATCAATTGTAGGAACATATTAAAATTGAATGAATTTGCGTTTTACAAAACTCTTACATAATTGCTTGACTGCAAGCGACTCAGATTGTTGCATTCCGAAAATTAGCTTGAATTTCTTGTTGCTTTCTTTTTTACTACTATCAGCAATTCGTTTGTTAATGCATAATTAAAAAAAAGAAGTTATCCAAATTACTCTACGTACATACATACGTTAATTGTTTAAGTTGGCGGTGTTGTCAATAATTTTACCGATCGTCTTTATTTAAATAAGTATTTATAACGGTTTTGCAAGAGAATTACACACATACATACATACAGAAATACAAATACTTATACACACATTCATATATATACACATACACATATATATTTTTTAAACAACAACAAATTGCCTTTAGGGAACAAATGAAAGTGGGGAAAGAAGCAGTCAAACTAAAATATATTTTTTGTGTGAATGCCAACTAGAGAGGACGAAGAAATAAATGAGTTGTAAGCTTAAGGATAGCGTAACAAAATTTGAATATTAAACGTAAGCCAAAACACGCAATCTAAGTAAATAAAAACACGAAATAAAATGAAGACAACAACAATTTGTACATACAACATAACTGTTAATAATACGATGATGAAAAAAAATTAATGTAATGATGAGAAACCATTTAAAAATGAACACATATTAACATGTACATCTATGTATAAAAATGATTAGTTGAGTTTCTTAAAGTAAAAAAATCACTTCCAACTGCCTTCAAAATATTTATTCAAATTTCAAAATAAATAAAAGAAAGTGAACTAACACAAAATTATATACATTCAAATATACAAGCTTAAATTTTAAAATGCCAGCAACAATTGCTAAAGCAAAACTAATTCTAAAATAAACTCAGCAGTCGGACGTTACCGACTGAATAATACTCTGCTATCAGGGTATTTAACAGCTGAACTGAGCACAGGCCAGCCGGATGTGGGAGGAGAGCGGTTGTTGATGTGGGCGTGTGGATGCCGGATAGTATATCAGTACAACATGATTGAAATTAAGGGGTGGGCGTGGCCGGAATTGTCAGCCAGGCCCACACTGCACATATATACATACCAATATGCCCCACTCTACCTACGGTATCAAAGGAAAATCAAATAAAAATATCCTCTGCAAGGGAGGGAGGGTGTAAATAATAATATATTTTATATTAAATGCCTAACACATATATGATTCTCAAATAATTGGTAATTGATTTGAAAAAAAAAAAATTTGATTTGATTTATATTGCTTTGAGAACAACAACAACAACAATACCAACAGCAACAACAACAACAAAAAGCAGCAAGCAAACACCTAAATATAAGTGTATTTGGTTTCATAAACTTTAAAAGCAAAAGCATAAATATTTAAATAGTATACACATACATATATTTTGTATCATTATGTATCTAAAATCAAATAGCATAATTATGTTTTTGTTTTGCCGTAAAGACTGCATTATACCAACAATTAATTATATAAATATTTATATGCAAAAATTATGAAAAACAGAGCTACAAAATGTGTAAAAAAAAAAACAAAAACACTAAATTAGGCGTTACGTAAACAATTAAGAACTAAATAACAACAAAACCAACAAAAAGCAACTTTTACTTATTAGCACTTAAGCTGTACAATTATTTATGTTAATGCAAATACCAAGAGCAACGTTAACTGTTTTAATTAAAAAAAAGTTATACAATTTACAATAAAATGGCCTGCAGTAATTACGATAAGCATGATGAAAATGACCTTACCAAAATGCCCATTGGAAAAAACAAAAAACTAAACACAAATATATAAAAAAAGGAGGAGAAGAAGAAGAACCATACAATAAGTATAAAAACATAATTAAAGTTGTTTGATAAGAAAAACAAAAAAATAGAAGTTATTTATTCAAGAATTAATTTTAGTTTTAGCATACTACTCTCCTCCCGCAAGGGAAAGAAAGAGAAACATTATACTAAGCAAACGAGTTGCTAGAGATAAACACTATTAGTTAGTACATACGTATATGATAAGTATGTATGTGCATATAATAAATTATATACATATATACACCATATAGCAATTCGTTTAGTTAATTGCCTCTGTCACTGGACAGCAATATTATTCAATGAAAGTCGAGAGATGAACAATTTTGTGCTGCAACAACATAAATGTGTTTGTACTATATCAAAACAACAACAATTACTTATTTAAACAACTTATATACAATACATATACATATACATGCATATATCGAAAAGGAAAAAAGAAAACAAACAACACAAAATGAAGGAAACCAAACTCATTTATATATTTAGTTTAAAATTAGCGTCTAGTTTCATGAATGACTTCAAAAGTAAGCAAATTAAATGTCAAAAAAAAAAAAAAAAAATGAATGCAGTACAGAACAACTGCCTTAGTTGCAGTCAACTCAAAATAAATACAACAAAACCAAATGAACGCAAATTGTTTGAATAAAAATCCAATCACATAAAGGACTCACAGTAATTTTTGAATTATTAGCAGATGTCAATCCAACGTTATCCCAGACAACACGTCGCCTAATTTTTTCGATCAAATGAAAAACAAAGTTGTCTTGAATTTACTTTTATCCCCTTGGGATCGAATTTTTCTTGCAATAGAAGAAGAAGAATATGACAAATGGGAAAAGCTTTCATAATTCTGTTTTTGACTCATAACAATAAATAAAAATAAAAAAAGCCAAATAAAAAGTGTACTTTATATTTAAAATTGAAATTTGAAATCAATAAATAAAATCAGACACAGGTCGAGCAAATTTCAGATTTGAAAGCATATTTTTAGGCTGAACAATAATACCATTAGGAAATCAAGATATCTATTGCATACTTCTAGGATAAATATAAGGGCTGGGAGAAAAGAAAAATCTATTGCTTGGCCATATCCTTGTTACGATGTCGATTTTGATGTATTTTCCACGAATCACTGGTCCAAGTGACATCCAATAATCCATAGAATCGCAAGGACCACCTGTAGCGAGCCGCATTCTAGGAATATGAGATCTAAGCACAGAAATGTTTGTAAAAGTTTCATTCGTAAGACATTGTTTTCTCGGACTCTACAAGGATAATTAGGATGTCCTTTAGTCAGTTGGTACTCCTGATCAAAACAAATTGCAACTGGTCCGTAAAAATAAGGCCGAGTTGTGAGCAATTTTCATCTTACAAAGTTCCAATATTTCATTTGTTTGAAGGATTTTGTCCTTTTTATAGCTTTACCCTAATCGGCTGGCCAAGGGCTATCTGTGGTCCAAGGGACATTCAGAGAGATGGGCAAGCTAAGCCAAATATTTTCTCGAATTCTGGAAATCCTTGAATGAAAATCAAAAATGTGTCCTCTTGCGATCCTTACACACATGTCCTCTTTACAAAAGTAGCTCCAACTCCCTTCACAAACATTATTACGTTACTTATAGCTATACCATTTTCTCCGGTTTTGTTTTCTTTATTGTACATATATACATTATGCACTTTTGATATATTCAACGTTTATATATTTTTATATATATAGTATGAACCAATATATATAAATATTCTACAATAATTTTCCTTAATTATGTTGATTTCTTTATAATTGGCATTACTTTAAACATTAAATATATATATATATATTATATCAAGTATAGTTTGGAATTGGGTTGCGATCAAAAGGTATATAAATAGTTCCCAATTATTTTTCTTTTCCTGTTGGTTCATAATTCCCTCTATTCTTTTTTTTTAAGCCGCAATGGCAAATGCGGGTTTTAAAATAAGAATATGTAGTTTTATTTATAAGTGCTTCCGTCTTTTTAATAGCATTTGTTCAAGTTGCTTTTATATCGCAGCGATAATTTAGTCGTAGGATGAGAAGAGTAGGCATTTTTTCAGCTTAATGACAAATTTCTTTACCATAACTTGCACTTTAAACGGAAACGAAACGCCTTTCAACAACACTCACAAGCTGCTGATCTGTAAATTCTGTAGCTGCTCTGTCGCCGCTATGACTGCGTTAATGGCCGCGACTGCTCCATTGTCCTGCAGACAGAGACACAATGTCACCGACCTCTCGCTCGCACTGCCTACATGTGCATATTAGATTGCTTAGATTTAATTTAATTTTATGTATTTTCAGACTGTTAAAAAGGAACAACAACAAAAACAAAACTCCAAGCTAAATTCTAATAACAAACAAAGGAGAAAGAACGGAAGACTAGAAATAATAATTATTATAGTAATAACAAAAACTACAAATCAAAACATAATTTAAAAATAACGAGCGAAGTATTTGATTTTGGTCATCATCCAAATTGCGAACACAATAAAAATCACTTTTAGCCTTATATACAACAACCAACAACAACAACAACAACAACAAAACTAGTACATTAGCACAAAGAGTTGTAAACGCAAAATAAGAAGAAGCAAAAGCTACGCTTTAAGTAGACTAAAGTAGGCGAAAAACATAACAAGAAAATGAAACTATAAATTAAACGAAAACAGCACTCTACTAACTAATCAAAAGCAAAGTCGGAAAACGATATTTAAAACAATCGTCAACGTCTCACGAACACCAAGATAAAACTTCAGACCGACGAAGCAGAAAAACAGAACACAGGCAACAGGAAGCAGCAAACGCTACAATCTAAACGTACACTTTTGGCAGCTGCAGCGCAAACAGCAGCAAGAAAAACAACAACAGCAACAACAACAATATCAGCAACAACAAAAGTTAAACGCCTTCAGAGCTGCCGACGCAGCCGCAGCCGCTGCTATACCAAAGCAGCCGCAGCGCAGCAGTGGGCAGCAATGAATACCCAGCAGGAAAAGTATTAGTGAAATTAGCACATACTAAAGCATCAAAAGCGGAGAACTATACTAAACTCTTATCATCTTCCACTCAGTACTATCAACAAAATAGAGGAAAAGTGCACATCGCAAATACTGCTTAATACACAAGTGCAGACCGAAGGAAGAAAGGAAGGTTTGTTTCTTGGGCGAGGTTGCAGCCGCCTGATGCAAAACGATATGGTTAGCATCCCATCGGCCAATATGAACGGAGGCCTCAAGGCGGCCAATAGCAGCGGCACCGTCGTTGGCGTTGCCGGCACTGTGCTGACAAATGCGCAGCGCGTTTATTTAACGCCCGCCTCAAGTTACCATCTCGCCGGGCGCCAATCTTCTGTGGTGGGCGGCACTGCGGCGGCGGGTGTGGGCGTGGGTGTAATGGCCACTGCCATTATGAGCAATAGTAGCATCGGTGGTGGCAACAGCAGCAGCAGCAACACTCCGAATGCAACGCCATCGACCAGTGCTGCGGGAAGTGTGCGATACTTTTCGCAGTTTAGCAGACTGCAGCAGGTGCAGCAGCTGAACGCCAGTGTTGGGCAACGCAAGCTGCATAATGGAGATACCATGGTGTTGGTCAATGGCGGCAGAATGCCGCTGATATTTGCCAAGCCAGCCAACAAGTTTCTAACAACAACAACAGCAGCAGCAGCAACAACAGCAACAATCATAAACACAACAGCAACAACAACAACAGTTCCTAATGGCAACACGGTGTTAATCAACAACCAGCAGCAAACACAAAAACAACAGCAACAACTTAAACAAGTGAAGGAGGAGCACGACGAGCAGGAGGAGGAGCAACAGCAACAGGAGGAGCAGCAACAGGAAGTCCCGCTGTCCCTAGTGAAGGGCACGGATCCAGATGCGGAGCCCGAGCTGGACATTGTCATTAATAATGTGGTCTGCTCGTTCAGCGTGCGCTGTCATCTCAAGCTGCGCGAAATCGCGCTCAAAGGCTCCAATGTGGAGTACAGGCGCGAAAATGGTATGGTCACGATGAAGCTGCGTCGTCCCTATACAACCGCATCCATTTGGTCATCGGGCAGGATCAGGTGTACGGGTGCCACCTCCGAGTTACAGGTATGATGTGCGAATTACTCTTGGCAACACAATTGTCTAATTTTTGTTACTTTTATAATTGTGGTCATCGCAGGCGAAGATCGCTGCCCGTCGATATGCGCGCTGTTTGGGCAAACTGGGATTTCCGACGCATTTCCAGCATTTTCGTATCGTCAATGTGCTGGGCACGTGCAGCATGCCCTGGGCAATCAAAATAGTTAATTTCTCGGAGCGACATCGCGAAAATGCCAGCTATGAGCCCGAGCTGCATCCGGGCGTCACGTACAAGATGCGCGAGCCAAAGGCCACGCTCAAAATTTTCTCCACGGGCAGCATAACGGTAACAGGTGCGTCTGTCAATTAATCAGCCATATGCCATTCTCCATTCTCCATACCCCACATCCCACATAAATACTATGATAAATCAATTCATTCAGGATGATTTTTTGTAGAGGTTTCATTAATGAGATATTTGTATGTTTTATATTTTAAATTTAGCTCCCACCGTTAATGACGTGGAATCCGCCATACAACACATTTATCCCTTGGTGCATGAGTTCCGTAAGCAACGTTCCGCCGAGGAGCTGCAGCATCTCCGACAGAAGCAACGCAACCAGGCCGGCGAGGAATCCAATGAGGATTCACTAATTGTTAACAACACCGTCGTCCATACAACAAATGCCAACCGCCCGGTCGGCGCTGGCACTGGCCCCTCCAACATTCTGACCAGTGCGCCCATCAATACAATGAACCGCGTGGAACAGGTCTTACAGAACAATCAATTGCTCGATCAATTCACCCGTGAACACACAAAGATCCACAAATTGAACAGCATCACTAGCAACACTACCACTGCAAATCGCAGCAGCAACAACAACAACAACACTAGCAACAGCGGCGACAACATTTATGCCAATGCTCGACGCCGCGCCATCGAATGCTGGGCAACAAAGCTGCAAAATAAACGTCCGCGCTACAATGACCCGGGCGCCGCGGGGACACCAAATGCTGGTGTCACCACGGTGGCCCGCACCACCACGACCACCACCAATCCCCCAGCCTCCGTTGGCATCTTCAGGGGCAATAATGGTGCTACTGCTGCTGCTATTGTTAGCAAGAAGAATACACAAGCAAACAGCAAGCCGCTGATTCCTGTCGCTGTCGTACTCAAGAGTTGCACTTCGCGGGCGCGCAACGCTGCAGCAATAGTGGCGACCAGCAACACAAACACCACCAATGCCACAATAGCAACAACAATAACAACAACAAGACAACAAACAATTGCTAATGACGATGTGTGCGGCACGCGTACGCACACATTTTCGCCAACCGATTTCGAAGTGGACGATCTAATCGAGGAGGATGACGACGACGACATGAGCTTCCAAATATAAAAGTATTCGATTAGATTCGATTTGATGCCTGCGAGAGCGGACTGAATTTGTTAAAACAAAACGTTGCCTATGCCAAATTTATGAGGAGTTTAAAAGATAACAACACAACACACACGGATTGGAGACATGCAAGCAACCAAACAAACAAACAAACAAAAGCATGTATTGTTCATTCTTTTATGTGCTCTTTAACGCATTTAACATAAGCTTACACGTTATGGAAACTGACCACAAAAAAACACCAAAACAAAAACAACAAAAAAATAACACAAATCCACACACATATATGCATCGGAAGTAGCAACAGCAGCAGCAGATGATGACGGCGAGTTCAAAATCCAAATCAAATATTTTCCATATATATATATATATATATATATATATATAAATAACAAAAAAAAAACAAAAAAAAAATACAACAAGAGCCAAATATTTACATATAAGGTGAGTTTTACAACATTTGTTTTGTATTTTATACATATATATGTGTTATATATACATATCCCCGCCGTGGTTGTAATCAACATACATATGTATGTACACATGCATATACATATTTTTATATGCCGTGACTGTACATCATAGGTACATACATACAAATGCATTTCCAGTTAAAAATATCTATAAAATATGATAATCTTATATTGTTTTTTTGTTTTGTTTTTTTTAATTGCAGATTATATTTAGAAAGAGATAGAGACAGCGAGGGAGAAAGAGAGAGCAAGAGCAATGTACGTAGTTGATGTACAGCAAACTACAGACACCTCATTTAAGTTGATCAGCTTTTTCGAAATGGTATAAAGATAATTTACCATATGCATATTCATATAAAGACTAACTGCAACTTATATCAGCCATTATGTGCGCTACACATACATACGTATAGATAAATATATCATTTACATATACGTATTAAAACCTTCAATAACTGCAGTAAGAACATCTGCAACCAGAACGCCCAGTACTCCAATGGAACACGCGGAAACTGGAACATAAGAAACTGTCACTCGCATGTGCACACACACAAACACACACATTAATACATACACATAACACACGTTACATAAAACACACGCACATACAAATCTTCTTCGATATGAAATTCTATCGAATGTGCATATGCACCTACGTACTTGTATGTATGTACATATGTATGTGAGGAAACCACCGCCCAATAAATACTGTTACCACACTAAAACTTTGGAATAACTTTGGTCACATGTTTTATTTACTTTTAGTTTACCATCTTGTTAAATTTTTTGACATTTGACAACCGTTACACCGTTACATTTAACACATTTAGCAAATGTAGAGCGGCTCTAACCTCATATTTTTGCAGCCGCCATTGCGCAATGCAAATCCCCACAAAAAAAAACCACTATGATTATTTCATATACATTTTTTTTTTTTTTTTTTTTTGAATATTTTGTATTTTTCACTCATGGATTTGTAAATTTAATGATGACAACACAACACCTACGTGTACTACATGTTCAATAAAATGGTACTAGACAGACAGCATTGAGCTGACCTTAAATGTACTGCATTATTGTTATTATTATTTTAATGGAATTGTCATCAAATTTTGTTTGTTAAAAACTAATTTAAGTGCTTCTTGAAACATTCAGAATCAAATCAATTATCTTTAGATACATACTACACTTATATCTGGTCACTTGTAAACCAATAACAAAAATATGAAAAATATGCTAAAAACCAATTACATATACACATTATTCATAAAATTTATAGTTTATACATTGCAAATGAAACAAACAAAAGGCAGATATGCATATTATAATTTGCATACTATCCACCACATAAAGCAATCAAACAAAATTCTTTAGGTTTTAGTTTTTATTTTTTCATAATTTGTAAGCATATTAAAACTTGTTCCTGTGTTTTTAAAATGTAGAAAATCAAAGAGAAAACGTTCTTGCATTATTTGCATTAAACTGAACAGCGCATACACTCACTCACATAATCACAAAATTTGAATACGCATTCAAGCATAATGAGCAACAACAAAATCAACAGAATCATTATTAATTGGACAAACTAGAGACATACTAACATTCATACATA